>BLSH010409086.1:291229-329566 GCA_018402905.1 Glandirana rugosa | reverse complement strand
GGCCATCAAGTCGGCTTTGGAGGAAACCTCCTGGAAGGAGCAGCTCACCTGGTATTGGTTTTTACTGACCATAAAAACCATAAAAAAACCATATGCTGTGAAGACACGAGATGTGCAGCACCTGAAACTACGGATACTGGAAGCCTGTGCTAGCATTTCTCCTGCGGTGTTGCTATCAGTGTGTGAAGAGTGGGAGAAGAGGGTTGCATTGACAATCCAACACAATGGGCAGCATATTGAACACATTTTATAAGTGGTCAGAAACTTGTAAATAACTCATGAAAGAATAAAGTTACGTTAAAACCAAGCACACCATTGTTTTTCTTGTGAAATTCCCAATAAGTTTGATGTGTCACATGACCCTCTTCCTATTGAAAAACAAAAGTTGGATTCAAAATGGCCACCATGGTCACCACCCATCTTGAAAAGTTTCCCCCCCCCTCACATATACTAATGTGCCACAAACAGGAAGTTAATATCACCAACCATTCCCATTTTATTAAGGTGTATCCATATAAATGGCCCACCCTGTATATTATTCAGGTGCGATTTGCATGAGATTTTGAGGGTTTAACATTGAAGTCTATGGACCTCAAGTTGCATCACATTTGGACCAAAGTAATGCAGGGACTTCTTTGTTGGCACAACTTGAAGTCGCACAGATATGAACAGCACTCTTTGGAAATAATGGGGAACGACTTGTCATGGGACTTTGCAGTCCCAAATCGCAGGACAACTCGCACAAGTGTGAAAGGGGTCTTAGTCTGTTCAAACAAAGTTGTGCCACATGATAACTTGTGCAGCGGTTTTTCATACCCAATTTTGTTTTTTAAAAATATACTAAAATTTAATGCAAAAAATTACAATATATAATCCAATTTTTGTTGGTAAAATATAAAAGACGGTATTATGCCAAATAAATTGGTACCTAACACATCCATAGGTGACACTTTAAAATAGTTTACAGGTTACCAGTTTAGAGTTACAGAGGAAGTCTAGTGCTAGAATTATTGCTCTCGCTCTTCATGGCAGCTGCAGGCATCATCCCAGTACTGTTTTTTTTAGAGCCATTGGTCATCTTTCTTGTAAGAGCAATCCTAGTGACTAATTAACACAAAAGAGAAGGCGCCTCTGGGTGCAGACGTATAATGTTTTTTTTTATTACAAGATCACACATGTACAATGGGCAACTCCCATGTACAAAGAAATATGCAGGCACTTCTGTGGGGGATCAGTGCCCCTAGCAGCTGAAGAGTAATGAACGCAGGCACAGTCTGCTGAGTCCGCGAGATGCTCACCATCCAGGGGAGAGCCGGGATCCTGACCGGCTTGCATTTCATGCACTACATTCGCTTTCAGGATTTACCATGTATTTTATATTAATCTCATCTTATGGAGAACACTGTGTAACCATTTTTTCGTGTTTACATGACTATGCATTATAGGGGAGGGCTGGCAGCCGTAGGCCTGGGGGGGCAAGTCCAGTCAAGTGGCCCATTGAACCACCAAATCAGCTCACCATCCATGCCCACCCAATGGGCCTAGCGGGATCCATGGTAGGGCCGGCCCTGGGCGCCCCCCCTTTGCCTGCAGTTAGTTGGTGGCTGCGCCCCTGGGCCCTATTTCCTTCCTCCACAAGAAAAAAAAAGTGTGAGCGGGCAGCAGCCACCGGCCATTTTAAATGTAAGTTAGGGTGGCCTGGGGGGCAATTGCCACCCTATCCCCTGGGCCAGCCCTCCCCTGATGCATAAGGACTCCAATATGCTGTTATGTTTTTACCAAATATTCTGCATCCATCTGTGTATGGTATTGCTATAATGCTGAGACAATAAATACATATATACTATTGGTACATTCGGTTTTGCCTGAAGTTCCATCACACATACCTCATTTAAAGTTGTGTTTTCTCTTTCCTATGCATGCAATAAATACTCCACTTGGACGCTATCTTGTTGATCCATGGTTTCCAGCTGCTTGTTGCTGCAGCACCCAAACTCTTGAGAGCTTATCCAGGAACGTGTGCAATTGGTATATGGAGTATTACCTGTGTTGATTGTCAACACAGGGCTCAGAGCTGTGATTGGAAACAACTGGTGTCAGCAGTGGGAGGAGGGGAAGCATGCATGCGCGTGCCCTAAACCCGGAAGCAGGCGCCGATGTACCAGTGCTTCACTTTGCCCACATGGGCCGCCCGTGTGCAGTACATTGAGGGTAGGCTGTCCGGGGACGGTCCAGAAGTGGTTAAAAGCAGCTTTGGTAATGTATACATTTATGGTGCTTTGGTGCATTAACCGCTTGCCGATGGCTGATCGGCAATTGACGGCGACAAGGTGGCTCGATAACGCCGTCATACGACGGCGGCCGCGAGATCGAGCCCAGTGAGCGCGTGCTCGCCACCGGAGGCGCGCACGCACGCTCACTGTGTCCGGGGAGGGCCAGGGAGCGGGTGCGGCAGATTTGATCTCCACCGGCCACCCGCGATGGCCCCCCCCCCGGAATGAAAGAACGGAGGTCCGTGTAAGTAAACACGGACCTCCGTTCTGTGAGGGGGGAAGGGCTGTGATCAGCCTTCCTCTACACGGAAGCTGGGATCACTTCCCTTCCCCAGCTAGGGCAGTCCCCCCACAGTTAGAACACGCCCAGGGAACACAGTTAACCCTTAGAGCGCCCCCTGCAGGTTAACCCCTTCACTGCCAATGGCATTTACACAGTAATCAGTGCATTTTTATAGCACTGATCGCTGTATAAATGCCAATGGTCCCAAAAAAGTGTCAAAATGTTCCGACATGTCCGCTGAAATATCGCAGTACCGCAAAAAATCGCAGATCGCCGCCATTACTTGTAAAAAATAAAAAAAAAAAAAAAACCCCAGAAATGAATTCTCATCATCCGTAAACGCGACCACTTTTGCGCAAACCAATCAATAAACGCCGATTGCGATTTTTTTTATCACAAATATGAGGAAGAATATAAATCGGCCAAAACCGTTGAAAAAAAATGTTTTTTTATATTTTTTTTTTGGATTTGTATTTTAGCAAAAAGTAAGAAATTTGGGTCTTTTTGCAAAATTGTCGCTCTTCTTTTGTTTATAGCTGTGATCAGAAATGATGCAGCGGTGATCAAATACCACCAAAAGAAAGCTCTGTTTGTGGGAAAAAAAGGACGCAAATTTCGTTTGGGTACAACGTCGCATGACTGCGCAATTGTCAGTTAAAGCGACGCAGCGCCGAATCGCAAAAAGGGCTCCGGTCCTAAAGCTGGAAATCCTTCCGGTCCTTAAGTGGTTAAACCCGGAAGCAGGCGCCGATGTACCAGTGCGTCACTTTGCCCACACGGGCCGCCCGTTTGCAGTACATTGTGGGTAGGCTGTCCCGGGACGGTCCACAAGTGGTTAAAAGCAGCTTTGGTAATGTATAAATTCATGGTGCTTTGGTGCATTAAAAACGGTATTACAAAGGAAGGAAAGAGACAGCAATACTACAGAAAAATAAAAAGGGTTTAAAGTGAAAAAAATATTTAATGGGGTGCTGTGGCTCTTTTCCTGTCCTTTCTGCTAACAGGGGGTGAAGAGCTGACACCATTGTGTTCCCGATGCCCAAACGGTAAGTGGTGTCATCCACTTGGCTGTGCTGCCTTTTTAGTGCTTTATAAATCTCTGAACCCAAAAGATAAAAAATACAAATCCGTTGGCAGGTAGATCAACTCCCCAGGCTTCACTGCCATCAAGATGTTGACAACTTGTTACAGGTGAACCTTTAGGCTCCATGCACACTGGACGCTCTCTGGGCATCGGGCAGAAGACACTGCTTAGAAAACGTTCTTTTGCAGCATTTTGTAAGCAGCGTTTATTGGCGTCTGCGTTTTTTTTTTTTACTTCATTGGCTTCCATTGACTACAAAAAACGCCGGACGCCGATAAACGGCTGTTTACCGGCGTTTATGAACGTTAATTGGCGTTTATTGCTGTCTAGCGTTTTTTGTGGTCAGAAGAACGACTTTTGAACGCCAATTCAGGGCGTTCAGATAACAGCCCAAAAACCCCACTGCTGTTAAACGACAATGAACGTCCATGTGTGCATGGACAGATAGGATAACATAAAGGGGTGTTTTTGGGCTGCTATAAAAACGCCCAAACTACCAAAAATGGTCGTTTATCAGATACGGTGTGCATGGAGCCTTGTGGTCCCTTTTGTAACTTCCTTGGCACGCTGTTCATATGTTTTTGTATACGCTCCCTTGTTCCTTGCCCTGCAAAATTTCATTTTTTGGTGATAATTATACATTGTTTTCCCCCCCCCCCCCCCCCCACGACTTGCCACGGTGCATAGAGCAAACTTTATTTAATCGGTTTAAGTAATGTATATTTACACAATGACTGATACTATGTTGGATAAATCTGTTGAATCCTGTAACATCGGTATATAATATTTTCTAACAATCTATCTGTCATAATCTTGCAGCATATACATGTTTTATGCTAAAGTTCCGAGGCCCTGATGAAGCGGGGTAGCCCGCGAAACGCGGAGGCCAATTTTAAGACCCTATCTCCAGGACGACAACATCCTGGATAACCAAACTGTAACCTTGGCTTTAAATAGTCTTGTCATTTTAAAAACCTTGTGTATGTGTAAAATAAAGATTTGTCCGGATACATTTCATTTTAGTGTTTCCCAGTGCTTATTTGACCCTACAGGGTGCATGCAAAGTCCCACAATTCAGGTTTACACACATTGTTTTTTCCCATATACTGTATGTGTTTCATCTGTGCAGCCATTTACCCAGCATTGAGTTACAATGAATGAAAAGAACAAAACAATGACCAAAAGATGCTCAGTAAAACATAAAAGGATGCCTAGTTAAACATGCTGTAATAATCATAATAAGTCAACATAATTAAATAAAAAAATATTGAAAGAATATTTCATCTGTATTATTTTTAGCATTTATTTCTTGTTAAACACTGGAGAAAAAAAAATATTTCTGGAAATATAATTAATTCCCTGGTGACCCAGATCATTGAAAGAACGGAAACTGTACATCATATATAGAGAGCTGCCTACATCTATCTAATCTCTGTCTTCAGTATATGGTAAGTGACATATTGAACCAGAGGCATAACTAGAATCTTCAGGGCCCTGGTGCAAGAAATTATGAAGGGCCCCTCTGACCCCTGGCCAGGGCCCTTCCCTCTTCCCACTGATCCTGGGGCCCTTTACTCCCATCGCGGGTCCCTTTATTACGGTCCCACAGCAGGGCCCTTTCACAAGTTCTGCAGTGAGCCCCCTTTCTGCCATCTTCGGGGCTCCCCATGGTAGTGAAATGCCAGGGCCCGGTCCCAATTGCGACCTTTGCAATCCTGATATTTCCCTCACTGGTGTCAGTAGTTTTTCATTTTATTATTTTTTTACCATTTCATTTTATTTCTTTTACAATTTTATTTTTACAATTGTTTTAGGAGCCCTGTTGGGGGGCTTTGATGAGATATCAGGGGGTCTAAACAAACCTCAGCCCTCAATCTCCATCTGTGGACCCTCAGCTGCACAGAATGAATGGACAGGAATAGCTGTGCACCGAGCCTCCCATTCATTCAGAAATGGAAGTATAGTAAAAAACAGTTTACTATGCTTCAGTTATGAATGAACCAATTGATACCAATCACTGTCTCTGTCCATTCAGAAAAGGAAGGAGCCGGTAAATGACAAATTTACTGACCCGTTCCCATCTCTCCATCATGACTCATCTTCTACAGGAGGGGGGAAGACAGCAGCTCTGTGGGGGGACCAGGGAAGCACACAGGGACCCTGGGAACAGCAGAAGACAAGTAAACTGGATAGGAGGGGCGGTGGGGGCGGCGTAGAGGAACCAATCTCCTGCATTAGGAGGAAAATGGAGGAGATTGGTTCCTCTAAATGCCCCCCCCCCCCCATCCCTCCTATCCAGGTGTACAAAGGGGCCCGGTTGCAATTGCAACCCCTGTAGTTACACCCCTGTATTGAACCCAATATGATAAAACTGACACATTCATGTATGTTGAAGGCTCCTGAGTATAATGAGAAGGTAGAGACTCGGCACCTTACACCAATACCAGGGCTGGATTAAGAGCATCGTGGGCCTAGTGCTAAGGATTTTGGTGGCCCTTTTTATGGATATAAATAAAATGAAAGTGCAAACAATTTTTGTTAAAACAAATTAAATAGTGCAATAAATTAAATTTAATAGAGAGGGGGTGAGAAATGGGGGAAGATGGGGGGTGGGGGAGAGGGCGTGGGTGGGTGAGAGGGAGAGGAGAGTGAGAAAGAGAGAGGGGTGAGAGACAAATGTACTTATCAATGCCAACCCGATTTACATATCAGTCATGTGTACACTGCACACAGAGCAGGGCTGGGCAGCTTTAGTGACTCACACCACTGGCTTGGGCCTATCTTAAGGAAAGGGCCTGGAGCTGCAGCTCCAATAGCCCCTATGTTGTCTGGCCCTGATCAATACAAAGGTTGGTGCAGGGGTGATGATGGGAGATTTCTATGTCCCTAAAACTGCCTGGAGGAATGGCACACATGGTATGTCAAGAGGATAACAATGAATAAACCTATAATGGGCTAATTTTACTTCACGTTTATCGAGGCCCCCAATTTGAAATGGTGCTCTGCTGTGTTGCCAAAATAGTTACAGTTGATTTCCCCATGTTGCAGACACTTCAACCCATAATGGGGGCAATATTGTCAAAACCACACTACGCAACATATTTCTATTCCTAGAAGCAGTTTGGGTTGAGTGGCAGTTTACTTTTTTCTTTGGAGCCACCATAACCACACAGCAAGAGACACAAAGGGGTTGATTTACTAAAAAGCAATGAGGCTGTTCACTTTACACGTGAATTTCCGTTTTACTTAGTAAAGGAATTGAAGTATTTATGACTCCCATTATCCAATCATGTGCAATAAAAACACATTTTTTGTTTCCTTTGCATATGATTGGCTATTCTTTGCAAAGTGACTTTTTAACACATCCAATAAGCTAAGGGCAAATTCCCTTGCAAAGTAAAAATTATCTTGCAGAGTCAACAGCTGATCTGCCTTCAGTAAACCAACTCCACCTTCAACCAAAAAGAGTTGCGCTTATATAACAATGACAAGTGAAATAAAACATATACACTATATTGTCAAAAGTATTGGGACACCAGCCTTTACACACACATGAACTTTAATGGCATCCCAGTTTGAGGAGCTATTATGTTGTGGGATTGTTTTTCAGGGGGTTGGGCTTGGCCCCTTAGTTCCAGTGAAGGGAACTCTTAAGGCGTCAGCATACCAAGACATTTTGGACAATTTCATGCTCCCAACTTTGTGAGAACAGTTTTGGGGATGAGTCCGTGACAGTCTATATTCGTACAACATAAAATGTGCAGAATCTTGAGGTGATGTGGCAAAATCACTCTGGGATGCAGGTAAAATCCTCATATAAAGGTAGCTTGGAGGCTTCCCAGATACCTATTGAGTATAGGCATAAAACCATCCCAAGGGGATCCTGGTTGTGGAAATCTTGTCACATCCAAGGCATTCCTAGGTGTGGAGGGCGTCTATCCATCGGTTCAGGATCTTTGCAGGACTCCTTTCTGATAGGCACTGCGTCACACAATCCTGGACGATAGAGTGGGTCTTACTTGTAAGACAGAGATATCCTGGGGACGTCCTTCCGTGGGGTGGACGGGTAGGTAAAATTGGCCGAAAATCCGAAAAAATTAGTGGACAACTGAGGGAGCAAGAGGAGACTCGAGATAGTGTGAAACCTCAGATGATGAGGTAGATTTATTTAAATAATGATAAAAAGTCTCTCAGATTCAAACAATAGATAAAATATCAAAAAGATAGTATTGGTATAAAATCTTAAGCAGCATTCCAGTGTAACAGGCTTCCCGACGCGTTTCGTATAAGAAAGGAGTCCTGCAAAGATCCTGAACCAATGGATAGATGCCCTCCACACCTAGGAATGCCTTGGATGTGACAAGATTTCCACAACCAGGATCCCCTTGGGATGGTTTTATGCCTATACTCAATAGGTATCTGGGAAGCCTCCAAACTACCTTTATATGAGGATTTAACCTGCATCCCAGAGTGATTTTGCCACATCACCTCAAGATTCTGCACATTTTATGTTGTACGAATATAGACTGTCATGGACTCATTAAAATATTTATTGTTTTTCTCCTGATTTACTAGACTACTCACGTTTTATATACGGCTTGAGCGCTATATTATTGTCTGTATATGATCCGATTGTCAATGAGTTTGATTGAGATATAGCTGCTTGCCTACGCTCATACATTTTTCGTTTCCACATTTATAACATATTCTTTGAGCCTGAGCGCAATATCACTTTTACAGCAGTTTTGGGGATGGCTCCTTCCTGTTCCAACATGACTGCACATCAGTGCACAAAGCAAGGTCCATAAAGACATGGATGAGCGAGTTTGGGGGGGAGGAACTTGAGTCCGGACCTCAACCAGATAGAACACCTTTGTGTTGTAACCTCACAAATGCTCTTCTGGAAGAATGGTCAAACATTCCCATAGACACTCCTAAACCTTGTGGACAGCCTTCCCAGAAGAGGTGAAGCTGTTATAGCTGCAAAGGGTGGGCCAACTCAATATTGAACCCTGCAGACTAAGACTGGGATGCCATTAAAGTTCATGTGCGTGTAAAAGCAGGTGTCCCAATACTTTTGACAATATAGTGTATGAACAAACATAGACATTTTTTTCAGTAAAAAATATATATATTACAAAAGGAAAAAGTGCAATATGCAAAAGAAAGTCCTCCTATCTTGTGTTCAAATGTTCTTAAACATGTGATAAGCTTCCATCACCAATGAGAGGAACGTTTAGTCGTGAAGCCACCACCTTTATGGGGAGAGTACACACTCACCAGCTAAATGTCACCCTCTAATTAAAGAGAAGTCAACAAAGCTTGCGATCAAGCACCCAGCCCTGGATCACTATAGGACAACTCCTCCGGCTCCCCCCCGCTGGCCAATGATTGTGACTGGTTCTCATTCGAGAATTACCCCATAAACATATCTTGTGAGATGAAAAGAAATGTTCCGATAGTGTAAAACCTTATGGGCATGTTTATTAATTGATTAAAAATACACATTTGAAAAAAATCAAAGCGCCTTAAAACAAATCCTCGCTGGACAGATAAACAGCACCCGCACTTCCGGGAACTCGCAATGATGTCAGGGCGTCGATCTTCCCTACGCGTTTCGCCACATGACCATAGGGCCGGCTTTGGAATCAAGTCCAAAGCCAGCCCTGAAATAAGATTTTGTTCAGTAATGCCCCGTACACACGGTTTGACGATCGCACGTACGACCGTGTTGAATCGTATGTTGGCTGTTGTATGTAGCATACTGACTGCACTACACGATCGTACGACCGGGGAAAGAACGTTCAGGTGCATGTAATTAGCATCCAGCCATTCCTGACTTCCTGGCATGCGTGTTTTGCAGAATACAACTTTGTTGTACCAACTGCTCTGTACACACGATACAACGGTCGTATGAGAGCTTGTTGGTATGACCAAGTTTTCTAGTCTGCTCATACAGCTCCCTTGTACGACCGTCGTATTTTCGACTGTTCAAATCGCGCATACGAACGATCGATATCGCATACAATGGTCGTGAGTAAGACCTGTTGTATGCGATCGTCGAACCGTGTGTACGAGGCTTAAGAGCAGTGAAAATGTGGAAAAGTTGTCTAGGGGAAATGCTTCTGTGTAAAATGTTTCAAAATATATAGATCTATAAAAAAGGTTGTATCTGATGTCCCATGTTACACCAGAAATAGCGTAACAGAGGAAGAAGCACCCAAGTGAACAAATCCATTAATTTGGACCTCATTCACACTATGGGGTTGATTTACTAGAACTGGAGTCCAAAATCTGGTGCAGCTCTGCAGAGAAAACAAACAGCTTTTTTTTTTTGTCAAAGCTTAACCCCTTCCTTACCGGGCACTTAAACCCCCCTCCTGCCCAGACCAATTTTTGGCTTTCAGCGCTGTCGCATTTTGAATGACAATTGCGCGGTCGTGCGATGTTGTACCCAAATAAAATTTGCATCTTTTTCCCCCCACAAATAGAGCTTTCTTTTGGTGGTATTTGATCCCCTCTGCGTCATTTCTGATCGCCGCTATAAACAAAAAATGAGCGACAATTTTGCAAAAAAGAACAATATTTTTTACTTTTTGCTAAAATACAAATCCATTAAAAAAAAATATTCATCAGTTTTGGCCGATTTATATTCTTCTACATATTTTTGGTAAAAAAAAAAAATCGCAATCGGCGTATATTGATTGGTTTGCGCAAAAGTTATCGCGTCTACAAACTATGGGAATTGATTTATGGCGTTTTTATTATTATTTTTTTTTTCTAGTAATGGCGGCGATCTGCGATTTTTATCGGGACTGCGATATTGCGGCAGAAATGTCGGACATTTTTTACACATTTTTGGGACCAATGACATTTATACAGCGATCAGAAATTTAAGTATCCACTGATTACTGTGTAAATGTCATTGGCATTGAAGGGGTTAACCTGCAGGGGGCAGTGAAGGGGTTAACAAATGTTCCCTGGGTGTGTTCTAACTGTGGTGGGGCGGGGCTGGTCGGGACATAACAGATCTAACTGATCCCAGTGACAGGGATCAGTAGATCTGCTATGTCCCCCTTCACAGAACGGGGAACCACCATGTTTACAACGGCGGTTCCCCATTCTGCAGCTCTGTCAGGCGATCGTGGGTCTCGAGCGGACATCGAGTCCGCCCGACCCATGGGCACGCCCGCGCAGTGTGCGGCGGGCGCGCGCCGCTGCTGCCGCCAGGGGGCGCGCCGGGAGCGTGCACAGGGGACGACGTCCATACACGTCGTCCCGGCATTTCAGATCCGTGCTGGAGCCGTACTTCAGCTATAGCGTGGATCTGGAGGGGTTAATGAACAAGCTGAATTTAGAAGCTGATTGGCTACCATCTACAACCGCACCAGAATTTGCACTCTCCAGTTTTAGTAAATATCTGGTGACCTGCAATAGACACTAGCCTGCCCTGTGCAGCAAGATGCTATGGGCTGGTATGAATGAGCGCTTATAGATCATAGTCATGGATAAAGTCCATCTAACTTACAGCTTTGTTCCTCGGAAGTTCTCTGATCTCCACTACAGCCGCACTCTTCTAATGTCCACCATTTTGGTTGTATACACATTTATGTGGACTGCTAACTTAAGCCTCGTACACACGGGACGACGATTGTATACAACAGGTCGTACTAACGACCGTTGTATGCGATATCGATCGTTCGTATGCGCGATTAGAACAGTCAAACATACGACGGTCGTACAAGGGAGTTGTATGAGCAGACTAGAAAACTTGGTCGTACCAACAAGTGCTCATACGACCGTTGTATCGTGTGTACAGAGCAGTTGGTACAACAAGTTGTATTGTGCAAAACACGCATGCTCAGAAGTCAGGAATGGCCGGATGCTAATTACATGCACCTGAACGTTCTTCTGTGGTCGTACGATCGTGTAGTGCAGTCAGTATGCAAGTTACATTATCCAACATACGATTTGAGACGATCGTACGTACGATCGTCGTCCCGTGTGTACGAGGCTTAACTTTACCTGAATTCTATCATAACCCTCTACTGAGGAATGCAATATTCTCTTTCAGTCAGGCTAGTTTGAAGAGATTGGGAATCCCCTGAACTTATCGCATGGAAAGATGTTACCTGTAGAATGCTGAACATTCCTGTTGATCATTGTCAGCAATGGCATATGTAGGAACGCATGGAGATTGGGTGTCCACTGGGATCGTTCTACAGTAAAGGTGACTGACGTCCATGTTTCTTGCTGTTTGGTGGTATTGTCCTTTCACTTGACCTTTCTGACTTCTAGATAATTTGTAATGGAAAAAGTCAATCTTACCTCCGGCTTTATACTTTTGGCCTTCTCAGACCTTCACTACAACCATGGTGCTCTTTTCTCCACCCTTCTGGTCATCTACACCCTCACATGGACGGCTAATTTACTTTTATTAAGTTCTATTAAACTTTCTCCACAGTTGCACACACCAATGTACTTTTTCTTAGGGAACCTGTCTATGGTGGACATCTCTTTCTCTACAGTGACCGTTCCCAAGCTTTTGTCCAGCATTCTTCATGGAGAAGCCTCCATCTCTTTCCTTGGCTGTTTCATGCAGATGTACTTCTTTGTGTTCCTGGGGGTCACTGAGATTTTTCTTCTCTCAGTCATGGCTTTTGATCGATGTGTAGCTGTTTGTATCCCCTTACGCTACGCCTCATTAATGAGTGATAAGGTTGTGGTCGTCCTGTCTGGTAGTTGTTGGGTAGCAGCAGCTCTGCATTCACTATTGCACACTTATATTCTATCACAATTAAAGTACTGTGAGGATAGGCTGATCCACCACTTCTTCTGTGACATGACTCCCCTCATCAAACTATCCTGCTCCAGGACTACACTAGCTGAGCTCCTAATATACACCGAAGGTTCTATAGCTATAATTATACCATTCCTTTTTATACTCATCTCCTATGGGCTCATTGGATGGGCTATAGTGAAAATGAAGACCAGCAGCAGCCGCAGCAAAGCCTTTTCCTCCTGTTCTTCTCATCTCATGGTGATTTGTCTGTTCTATGGCACCATCATTTTCATTTACTTCCGTCCTCCCTCTGATTACTCCTCCCAGTATGATCGCATTGTTAGCATTGCCTACACCATCATTACACCGATGCTGAATCCTTTTATTTACAGCTTAAGGAACCAACATGTGAGACAGGCTCTGAAGAAACTCATCATGCAATGCTTTTATGACATCTGAACGAATAACCTCATTGTGCTTTGTGATATTGAGATTCATTTATGAAAGCTTTGACTTTATGGATCAAAAAGGTACCTGGTTGGACTTTGGAAGCCAAATTCCTTAATAAAATATTGTAATGCTGTTTAAAAAAAAAATGCACATGATGGATTGGGAGGACATTTTGAAGCCATGCCCGTATGGAACTGGTTCACTTCTTGCCATTTAACACAACTGACCCATTGTTTATTCCCACTAAAAAAAGTTCTTTTTTTTGAGACTTCAGAATTTACAGTGTTGTCTTACTCTGCTATTTCAGATTTAACACATAGAATAAAAAAAAACTGTCTCCAACAAATCTCCCATCGCAAAAGGCTCCACAGTAACATGACATCACCTGGTGCACCCCGCTCCTCCTACGACATGGTATCATTGTATGAAGATCTTGCTTGGCATCAGGGGTCAGGCACTGGCATTTTTACTCCAGGTGTTATCCCAAGTTCTCTTGTGGGAAGAAACAAATAATGCATGGTATAGGCTATCCTATTGCATTGGCCATCAATAGCGATCTCAGTTTACTCTTGGCTCAGGGAACTAAAATGTATGGGAGTATTAGAGACATAAATCATTTGGGACTTTAAGTAAAAAGGCCATTATGAGTTCATGTCTGCAGTTTACTGCCCTGTACTTTTATTTGATACAATGTCATGAACGGAATATATCCAATATAGATGCATGCAAGGTACTAAATGATTACTGTTCACTATGAAAGTTGAGCGAACCGTACTTTGGGGTGTCCGTGACCGGAACATTTGAAAAAAAGTCCGGGTTCGGGTATTTTATCCCGCCTGTTGAATAGCTGCAGGGCAGCCAATCAACAAGCGTTTCACTGGTTTGCCCTTAGAAGCCATCACAGCCAAGCCTACTAATGGCATGGCTGTGATTGGCCAGTGCATCATGTGACCCAGCCTCTGTATAAGCTGGAGTCACGTAGTACTGCATGTCACATGCTCTCAGGTTAGTGTAGGGAGAGGATGCTGCCGGCGCTGTGAGGGACAAATTGCAGATCTAATAACATCTCATCCTGCATTACAGAACGATCTGACTGGACTAGGTAGAGTCTACTGCTTTGAGGGACAGATTACCGATCTAATATCATCTCATCCTGCATTACAGACAAGTTCCTGGCGGTGCAGGGAGGGGAAAGCTTAGTGGGGGACAGATTATTGATTATTCTAAAATCATATCCTAGTGCTTTAGGGAGAGGTTCTTGCTGGTGCTGTAAGGGACAGATTATTGTTCTAAAATCATCTCCTACTGCTATAGGGTCAGGTTCCTGCTGCTCCTGTGAGGGACAGATTATTGTTCTAAAATTATCTCCTAGTGCAATAGGGAGAGGTTCCTGTTGGTGCTGTAAGGGACAGATTATTGTTCTGAAATCATCTCCTAGTTCCATAGGGAGAGGTTCCTGCAGCTCCTGTGAGGGACAGATTATTGTTCTAAAATCATCTCCTAGTGCTATAGGGAGAGGTTCCTGCTGGTGCTGTAAGGGACAGATTATTGCTCTAAAATCCTCTCCTACTGCTATAGGGTCAGGTTCCTGTTGGTGCTGTAAGGGACAGATTGTTGTTCTAAAATCATCTCCTACTGCTATAGGGTCAGGTTCCTGCTGGTGCTGTAAGGGACAAATTATTGTTCTAAAATCATCTCCTAGTGCTATAGGGAGAGGTTCCTGCTGCTCCTGTGAGGGACAGATTATTGTTCTAAAATCATCTCTTAGTGCTATAGGGAGAGGTTCCTGCTGGTGCTGTGAGGGACAGATTATTGTTCTAAAATCATCTCCTAGTGCTATAGGGAGAGGTTCCTGCTGTTGGTGTGAGTGGTGCATTTCTTGCACAAAAATAAAAAGTGCGTCTAAGTTGCTGTTTTCCAAAAAAAAAAAAGAAGAATTTATTATTCATTTTTTTTTGTATTAATAAATAGTGCTACATAGTACATTTGCAGGCAGAATGAGGAGAGCATCAATAGACATTTAGACCGGCCTCCCACAGCCATTGGTACACTTTTTTTTTTTTGAATATGCCTCAATATCTTGGGAGCTACCCCAATTAGAAAAAAAAACAAACAGACAAAAAACAGTGTTGGCTACCTCCTCCTCCTCTTCCTTCTCCTCCTCCACCACCACCACTTCCACCTACACTGCCACGGTCACGGCCTAGTCAACCTCTAGGCTCCTACTCCACATCCACATCCACCTCCTCCTCCCATTTTTATTTTTTTAATTTGATTTTAAGTTATTTCCCTATCCCCATTTTTTTGTAGGGCACTTGTCCTACTCTTACCCCCACTTTTCTTCCTTTTGCAGCCCTCTAGCACTTTACAGGACTTTTTTACAGCCATTTTTGTGCTGAAAAGTTCGGGTCACCATTGACTTCAATGGGGTTCGGGGTCAAGTTCGGTACCGAACTCGAACTTTTTCGCAAAGTTTGCCCGAACTCACTGAACCCGAACATCCAGGTGTTCGATCAACTCTATTCACTATACTTTACCATATTGTCTAAGCCAACATCTGGGATAGAAGGTCTGGTCGCAGGTCATATGATTGTGGTATACTGTACTAGCTTTGAATATCTTTTTGCCCACCATGCACAAGATCAGTGATCGATAACACCAATTAGGATGATTATCAATGTGTGTAGACAACATTGACCTGACTTTATGGACAGGGTTGGATGAGCTTTGATAATATAATATACAGTACATAAGATATTTGTACCTTTTAAAGCTTTCACATACATTGAGTTGGTCTTGTAGAGGTGCCCATTTCACCTACATCTCAGATTTGTCACCAAAGTTAAATAATCACTCTACAATCAAACCTATCCTGCCTCAATAATCTCCACCATTAACATCTCAGACTTGTTGCCAAGATTAAAATCTCTCTCTCCAAAGAGACTAGATTTCTAGACTAGAATTTCTCTCAACCCAAATTTTTTTCATCAAAATATACTCCACAAAGGGCAACTAATACCCAAATCCTAGACTAAAACTTATTTTCCAGCAAAACATCTTCCATTACAATATTCTACACAGCAGACATGCCACTCTTGAGCTCTAGGCTGAAAATACTCTTTCCAGCTAAACCTCTACGCCAGGGATCCTCAAACTACGGCCCTCCAGCTGTTGCGGAACTACACATCCCATGAGGCATGGCAAAACTCTGACATTCACAGACATGACTAGGCATGATGGGAATTGTAGTTCCTGAACAACTGGAGGGCCATAGTTTGAGGACCCCTGCTCTACGCAGACAATATGGTCAAAATGGACATCTCAGACATACATTATTATCACAGGCCAAAGCTTTTATTCCTATCCAAATGTATCTCATAGGTTTACCGCAGTGCAAATGTCAGACCTACATCTGGAATGAAGATTCTCCGGTCAAATGATACTTCTCCATTTGCAATAGGCTGAACAATGGGCATCTCAGACATGTCAGCTAGACAGAAACTCTCTCCAACCAAATGTTTCTCATCAAAATATGCCCTATGGACATCTAAGGCTTACCATCTGGCCTAGACCTTGGCCTAAATCAAACTTTACCCACATACATTTTCTCAACAGTTGACATTTATAAATAATCATCAATGTAAAAACATCTCTCTACAACCAATCTTTTCCCCATTATAATGTGTACCATAATGGATATCAACCAAAGAAACACCTCAGCACCCTACTGGTCATTCTTCTTGCCACGGATTGGCTGAGGCTGTATGAATATGCATGTGAGGGTCTGCCTCTTCCACCCATTAAGTGCTGGAATCTACCAACAGAGCCTAGAACAGCCAAAAACAATCAAACTTTGCTCCACTGGCTACAGAGGAGGCAAAATTAGTTTTGGGCTCCTTTGTATCCAGTGGAGCCCAAAACTAAATTTGCCTCAAACTTATAGCAACCCAGCCAGCCATTTGTTAAAAAGTTTGAGAAAGACTATGTCAGGGAGATTGACACTCTTCTTCAAAATTGAAATGATTCACAAAAAAGAAATACAATTAATAATAACAATATACAGTATCTCACAAAAGTGAGTACACCCCTCACATTTTTGTAAATATTTTATTCTATCTTTTCATGTGACAACACTGAAGAAATTACACTTTGCTACAATTCACACTTAGGCGATCCTAGGCGATTTGCGATCCGACTTGTGTCACCCCAATTTGCTTCAAGAAATCCCATTGGAATGAATGGAGCCGTCTTAATATACGCTACTCAAGTCGCTCCGACTCCAAGGCGATTTCAAAAAAGGTTCCTGTACTATTTCAAAGCGGCTACTAGGCGATTCGAGCCCATAGAAGTCAATGGAATTCGCTTCCAAGTCGGATCACCATGCCGCAAGGCCCTATGCCTGACTTGCCAATTTATCACACATGGCCAGAAAAGCTACACCATCAAGGACAAAACTTACAATATCTCCGAATTCTATAATTGTTCCACGAACCGCGTCATCTACTGCCTCTCCTGTCCCTGCGGGCTATATTACGTTGGCAGAACCATCAGACCACTCAGAAAAAGGTTTGGAGAACACCGGAGGTTTATAGAAGGAGTCAGCGACAAACATAGTGTCCCTAGGCACTTTAAAGAATTCCATCAACAATCCACGGAAGGCCTGAAAGTCTGGATCATCGAGGCCATACCTTCCTCCTTCCCCCCGGCACAAAGATACAAACGCCTATGCCAACGTGAAGCCTATTGGATCTACCATCTGGACCTCCTCTCACCGGGGGGGGGGGGGCTTTAATGAGGAAGTAGAAACAAATGCCTTAATTTAATACCTACACCCTGTGTCCCACATCTTGTTCCTTTTGGATCCTTCAGCTTTCATCATAGAGCTCTATACATTTTTCCATATCCCCCCTACAGCCAACATCTGAGAAACAACCAATAAGAACCCAACTATCCGCTCCCGCTCAACATATCCCCCTCAGCACATCTCCCACCACTCAACTGAACCATGACATAACAACCCTTCTGATCCATGCAACAATAATTTTTAACTTTTAATTTTTATTTTTAATTTTTATCTCACATTGTATGTCTAGTGATACAATTTCAGTATTTTTAGTACTGTATTTTACAATAATTTTACTGCACCTGCTACATCCTTAGTCTGAACTTTATTCTATTTATTTCGTTATTTTATTGTATTTTTATTGTTGTCTATTTCATTGGTTTTTATTTCATGGTTGTTGGCCCCATCTATCTGTGATACAGTGCATACACCCCTGGCACGCAGTGTTGAGCCTTAAGGGGGGCGGACACGTTCGTCTCTTGACGTTTTCTGCCCTCCTCGAGATCCGCCTCCCAAATATCTATGGGCGGGCACACTCGCCTCGTGGTGTGGTATGTTACGTTCGTTCCGTGGTGACCCGTTCGTTATGGGGCGGAGCCTTCGCCTCGTGGCGATCGTTTCGCTGTCTTTTTTATTCCTATAAATACCTGTCCACCATTGAAGCACACATAAGGCCTGAAGATGGGGGCGTAGACCCCGTAAACGCGTCGCCTGCTGTCCTCTTGCTGCCCAGAAGGGATCCTCACACCTTGGACACTAAGCTACACCACTCCAATTGGCCCACAGGGAGCGCTGGAATCCACTAACATCCACCTCACCACCAGCCGGAGCCAGTCAGCCAGTGACCTCCTCTCCTCCCCCTGGGACCTGACGAGTTTCTGTGGACATTGTCACACTTCAAGCACTCGGACTTAGCTTGCAGTGGTTACCTTCATGTTTGTGAGTACCTTTTACCAGTGTTTTAATAAATACTTTTATGTATGGTTTACACTTAGATGGGCGCACGCCTGCTTTCTCATTTTCCACTCCACAGCTGATGCCACCACCAACGGAACGCCACCAGTTATCCGGTTATAGCCAGCAGTGGCTGACACTACCATGCGATTCTCTACTCCTTGTCTGTGAGTATCTCTAACCATCTGTTTATACCATATAATACATTACGGTTTACACTTAGAGGCACGCATGCCTTCTCCTCTACTCTTTCTTGTAGAAGACGATTATACTTCTTGCATGATGCAGCCATACCGGTGGACAACCTTCTACATTTTCCTTTTGGATTGCCTCACCCACCGTTAACACACATCCCTGGACTATCCATTGATAAATATCCATTGTATCTCATCCATTGCATTATACTTATCCACATTTCCTACTGTTTATACTATGTTGTTTGCGTTGACAATACTCTCCTCTGCAAGTCGGATCACCGTCTATGAAGAAGCGACTTTACAGGAAAAAGAAAATACATTTTTAAGGCAACTCCCCCTCCCTCTCGTCTCTGATTGGCCACAGCTCACAAGTCACCTGGCATGGAGGTCATTCAGGTTGCATTTTAATGCCTCTAAAGTCTCTTTCAAATCGCTTTCGAATCAATTTCGCATCGCTTTCGCATCGCTTTCAAATCGCCCCTGAAGTCGGATCGCCTAGGTGTGAACCGAGCCTTACAGTGTAAATTTGCTGTCCCCTCAAAATTACTCAACACACAGCCATTAATGTCTAAACCGCAGGCAACAAAAGTGAGTACACCCCTAAGTGAAAATGTCCAAATTGGGCCCAAAGTGTCAATATTTTGTGTGGCCACCATTATTTCCAGCACTGCCTTAACCCTCGTGGGCATGGCGTTCACCAGAGCTTCACAGGTTGCCGCTGGAGTCCTGTTCCACTCCTCCATGATGACATCACTGAGCTGGTGGATGTCAGAGACCTTGCGCTCCTCCACCTTCCATTTGAGGATGCCCCACAGATGCTCAATAGGGTGGTCCACAGTCTCCGAAGGGAGGGGCTGCCCGAGTGCTGGAGACACTGTGGAGCTACAGTTCATTGAGGGAACCATGAATGCCAACATGTACTGTGACATACTGAAGCAGAGCATGATCCCCTCCCTTCGGAGACTGGGCCGCAGGGCAGTATTCCAACATGATAACGACCCCAAACACAACTCCAAGATGACCACTGCCTTGCTAAAGAAGCTGAGGGTAAAGGTGATGGACTGGCGAAGCATGTCTCCAGACCTAAACCCTATTGAGCATCTGTGGGGCATCCTCAAATGGAAGGTGGAGGTGCACAAGGAATCTAACATCCACCAGCTCCGTGATGTCATCAAGGAGGAGTGGAAGAGGACTCCAGTGGCAACTTGTGAATCTCTGGTGAACTCCATGCCCAAGAGGATTAAGGCAGTGCTGGAAAATAATGGTGGTCATACAAAATATTGACACTTTGGGCCCAATTTGGACATTTAGGGGTGTACTCACTTTTTGTTAGGAAAAATAGCCATTTCCGGACATTTGGCGCACCTGTGCCTATGCGCGTTTGCGCGTGCGCGTGCCCGTGCGCACCGTTGGCACTAACAAGCCTATTTAAGTGGATTCCACCCTGTAACCAGTGCTGTCCGTTCTACAGCGTCTGAGTACCTGTGAGCCCCAGCTCTGTTCCTGTTTCCTGTGTTGCATCGTGCTTTCTGATCCGACCCAGCTTGTCCTGACCTGCTGATTATCTGCCTGCTCCGGCCCCGGCTATCCATGACCATCCGATTGTCTGACCCCTCTGTACTTCTACTGCCAGCCTGTTAAGGAACTCTGCTTAGACTTGACCACTCTCTTGCCTGACTCCTTTGTACCTCACAGCCAGCCAGTTGCAGACCCAGCCTGCACGACCACCCTTCTGATCAGCACAACCACCTGGAGCATCACATCTCCATCGGTGACCATCCAGCCCTTGTGCCATCCTGCACTCTCTGACTTCCTGTCTGCTCTACCAGGGGTCCCTGAATCGGGTGCGCAAGAGCGGTTGTTCCCTGCACAAGCCAGACTCCACCACCAGGATCGTGAGAGTAACGGACAGCCATGACCGAGTCTGCGCAGGGGACCCGCTCCCCCATTAACAATCTGTGTGCTCACCTTGCTGGTCTCACACAAGCAGCAAAGAATCTGCAAGATGGCTACACCCGGTTGGAGGAACGGGTGCAAGAGCTCTCAACTCCCCCAGCCTCTGGAGCTGCCCCATCAACAACCCGCACCATCATGGCTCTGCCCTCGGAGCCCAAGGTCCCACTGCCCGACAAGTTCTCAGGGGACCAACGCAAGTTCCGGGCCTTTCAGAATGCATGTGAGCTCTACTTCAGCCTCCAGCCACGTACCTTCTCCCTGGAGGCCACTAAGGTGGGGCTCGTCATCTCCCTGCTGCCGGATAGAGGCCCATAGACTGTGGGAGCAGAATACCCCGGAGGTCGCCACATTGGCCTCATTCTTTCAAGCCATGGCGCAACTCTATGAGGACCCCCACCAGGCTGCTTCTGTGGAGGCCGCCCTGCATGCACTCCAGCAGGGTCGCCGCCCGGTGGAGGACTATGTTTCGGAATTCCGGCGCTGGAGCGCAGACACAGCCTGGAACAGTGCCGCTCTGTGCTTCCAATTTTGGATGGGATTGTCCGAACCCCTAAAGGACGAGCTGGCACGAGTGGGGGGTGCCCCAGACCTTGGATGCACTAATCAACTTGGCCATCTCAGAGAGCGCCGTGCCAAAAGATCATTGGGGCAGTCGTGCCGTACCTGGATACTCCCACGGGTCCCCAGTGACCCGAGTCCAGCTACGCTCTGCCCAGTGACCTCCTCCTCCTCTCCCCACGACACCTCCGAGCCCATGCAGATCGGGCTCCTACGCCCATCACTCACCGCCAAGGAAAGGCAACGGCGCTGCCTGAATTTGTGCCTGTACTGTGGCAAACCAGGCCATGCGGTCAGAGCATGCCCTGCCAAGCACGCTAAGCGTTCTCCGGCTATCCAGAGTGAGTTACCCAGCTTACCAAGCCAAACCTCTCATTTTACGCTTCTCCTCTCCTTGCAGCTCCCCGGAGGGAATATCAGTGTCCCAGCAATCATTGACTCCGGAGCGTGCAGCTGTTTTGTTGACCAGGACTTTGCCACGCTGCATCGCATCCCGCTACAACTGAAGTCCCACAAGATGGTCATCCGGCTGGCTGATGGGTCTCATATCAAATCTGGAACTGTCACCCACAAGATCCTCCCCCTTCTGTCCACAACACCTGACGGTCATCAGGAACTCTTACGGCTAGACACCATTGCCTCTCCCCTCTGTCCCATCATCTTGGTTGTGCCCTAGCTTGGGGCCCACAGCCCCAGCATTGATTGGTCCACAGGGGCCATCCAGTTCAGGTCTTCTTACTGTGGGCAGCATTGCTTCAAGCCTGAGGGAAAAGCAGTCCCCCCATTACTCGGCCTGGACTCCGATGCTGAAGCAGATCTCTGTCTATTACTTCCACCTGCCTACCATCCATTTCTGGATGTCTTCAGCAAAAAAGGGGCTGACAAACTACCTCCTCATAGACCCTATGACTGCCCCACTGAACTCTTGCCGGGGGCTGAAGTACCTTTTGGAAGGATCTACCCTCTCTCGGAACCTGAACTAGCGGCCCTCAAGGCTTACCTTGACGACAACTTGGAGAAGGGGTTCATCCGACCCTCTACGTCTCCTGCAGGGGCTGGCATTTTCTTTGTGGAAAAAAAAAGATCATTCACTAAGGCCATGCATAGACTACCGGGAAATCAACCAGATTACTATTAAAACCGGTATCCCTTGCCCTTGGTCCCAGAGTTATTCCAGAGGTTGGGAGCGGCAACCATCTTTACTAAACTTGACCGGATAATCTCATCCGCATCAGAGAAGGGGATGAGTGGAAGACAGCATTTCACACCCGCTTTGGTCACTGTGAATATTTAGTTATGCCCTTTGGACTATGCAACGCTCCTGCGACCTTTCAACACTTTGTCAACAATGTGTTCAGGGACTTCCTCAAGGTCTTCATTATCATTTATTTGGATGACATCTTAATTTTCTCCTCTTCCCTTGAGGAGCACCGCATACATGTCGCCAAAGTCTTGGGTCGGCTCCGGCAACACAGCTTGTATGGCAAAACAGAGAAGTGTGCTTTCGATCAGCCTAGCATCCACTTTCTGGGACTGATTATCTCTATCACAGGTATCCATATGGATCCCCAAAAGGTATCCACTATCCTGGAGTGGCCAGCACCGACAGACAGAAAAGAGGTCCAACGGTTCGCGGGCTTCGTGAATTTCTATAGGAAATTCATTTAAGGCTTCTCAGCCATCGTTGAACCAATTACCCAGCTGACCAAACAGAACGTCCGGTTCCGTTGGTCCCCCGAAGCCCAAGCCGCCTTCCAGAAACTCAAGTCCCTGTTCACTTCCGCACCCATCCTTAAACACCGGGACCTGACTCTACCCTATGTCCTAGAAGTGGATGTTTCTGAAACCGCAGTAGGGGCCATCTTCTCCCAGCGCCAAGGCACCAAGGCCTTGCTCCACCCAGTAGTGTTCTTCTCCCGCAAACTGTCAGCACCAGAACAGAACTACAATGTGGGGGACAGAGAGCTACTGGCCATCAAGTCGGCCCTAGAGGAATGGCGGTACCTACTTGAGGGGGCCTCACACCCCATCCTTATTTATACAGACCACAAGAACCTGGAGTATCTCAGAACGGCCAATAGACTAAGACCCCGACAGGCCCGCTGGGCCCTCTTCTTCTACAGGTTCCAGTTCCATCTGACCTACCGGCCAGGATCAAAAACTGGAAAACCTGACGCTCTGTCCCGGATCTTCAGGAGACACCACTCTGCCTGATACCATACTTCAGGCCAGGAACTTCCTACTTACCCACGAGGATGTGCTATCCCAGATTCAGTAGGACCTGGGGTCTCTGGGGCCTCAGGGTCCTAGGTCTCTGATATGACCACAAATTGACCGGACACTTCTGGTCTCGGAAGGCAGCTGAACTACTCTCCCGGTCTTTCTGGTGGCCAAGTGCTGTGGAGGACTGCAAGAGATATGTCAGTGCATGTCCCTTTTGTGCCCACAATAAAACAGATAAGGCCAAAGCCTGGGGCCTTCTGAACCAACTCAGGACTTCATCGTGGAACTGCCCCCATCTGAAGGATACTCTACCATCTTTGTGGTCGTTGACCGCATGACAAAGATGACGCACTTCCTACCCATAAAGGGTACCCCCACAGCAGCCGAGACGGCTAACATCTTCATCAAAGAAATAGTCCGGCTTCAAGGAATGCCCAACAATATTGTGTCCAACCGGGGGGACCAGTTCACCTCCAGATTCTGGAAGGCCCTATATGCAGCATTGGAGATCCAGCTCTCATTCTCATCCGCTTACCATCCCCAGACCAACGGCCAGACAGAGAGAACAAATAAGACTCTCCAACAGTACTTACGTTGCTTTTCTTCGTTCTCTCAAAAGTGGATTGCACTGTTAACACTGGCCGAGTTTGCTTACAACAATACCATCCACTTGGCCACCAAGCAGTCCCCATTCTGGGCCACTTATGGATTTCATCTCACGTTCCTGCCTGAGCTGAATTCTGAAAGTCCAGTTACCGTGGCACAGGATGTCATAAGTTTTCTACAAGCCAACAATAAACTCCTACAGGATACTTTGTCTAAAACCCAGGAACAGAACAAGGAGGCCTTTGACAAGAGAAGGCGGGGGGAGTTAGAGCTCCAACCGGGCAACCGCGTCTGGTTGTCCACCAGAAACCTCAAACTTGATTGCCCTTTGAAGAAGCTGGGTCCCAGATTCATGAGACCATTCCCTATCAAGAGGAAAATTAACAGGATGGCCCTTGAATTGGATCTTCCCCCTTCCTTATGGATCCACCCTGTCTTCCATGCCTCATTGCTGAAGCCTGCTGTCCTGGATCCCTTCCGAGGACGGAAGACAGGTCCGGCGGACCCGGTCCTGGTTAACGGAGAGGAGGAGTTTGAGGTGGAGGCCATTTTGGACAGTCGGAGGAGGGGTAGGTCTACCCAGTACTTGGTAAAATGGAAAGGGTATGGACCCGAAGAGAACTCCTGGGAGCCAGAAGTTAACATTCACGCACCAGAATTAATTCAAGCCTTCCGGAGAAACCGCACGGAAGTTGGCACCCGGCAAGGCATCCGGAGGCTGCCCCTTGGGGGGGGGGCAATGTTAGGAAAAATAGCCATTTCCGGACATTTGGCGTGCCCGTGCACGTTCGTGCGCGCCTATGCGCGATTGCACGTGTGCATGCGCTTTCGCGTGCCCGTGTGCGCTGTTGGCGCCAAACAAGCCTATTTAACCACTTCAGCCCCGGAAGGATTTCCAGCTTTAGGACCGGAGCCCTTTTTGCGATTTGGCACTGCGTCGCTTTAACTGACAATTGCGCGGTCGTGCGACGTTGTACCCAAACGAAATTTGCGTCCTTTTTTTCCCACAAATAGAGCTTTCTTTTGGTGGTATTTGATCCCCTCTGCGTCATTTCTGATCGTCGCTATAAACAAAAGAAGAGCGACAATTTTGCAAAAAAACCCAAATTTCTTACTTTTTGCTAAAATACAAATCCAAAAAAAAAAATATAAAAAAACATTTTTTTTCACCGTTTTTGGCCAATTTATATTCTTCCTCATATTTGCGATAAAAAAAATCACAATCGGCGTTTATTGATTGGTTTCCGCAAAAGTGGTCGCGTTTACGGATGATGAGAATTCATTTTTGGGGTTTTTTTTTTTTTTTTTTTTTTACTAGTAATGGCGGCGATCTGCGATTTTTAGCGGTACTGCGATATTAGGGCGGACATGTCGGAACGTTTTGACACTTTTTTGGGACCATTGGCATTTATACAGCGATCAGTGCTATAAAAATGCACTGATTACTGTGTAAATGTCATTGGCAGTGAAGGGGTTAACCTGCAGGGGGCGCTCTAAGGGTTAACTATGTTCCCTGGGCGTGTTCTAACTGTATGGGGACTGCCCTAACAGGAGAAGGGAAGTGGTCACAGCCTTCATGTACAGGAAGGCTGTGATCACAGCCCTTCCCCCTCACACAGAGCGGAGGTCCGTGTTTACATACACGGACCTCCGTTCATTCACTCCGGGGGGGGCATCGCGGGTAGCCGGCGGTAATCGAAGCCGCCGCACCCGCTCCCTGGCCCCCCCCCGAACACAGTGAGCGCGCGCGCCTCTGGCGGCGTGCGCGCGCTCACTAGGCTCTGTATCGCAGCCGCCGTCGTATGATGGTGATTCGCGTTACAGAGCCACCCTGTCGCCGTCATTTGCCGATCAGCCGTCGGCAAGTGGTTAAGTGGATTCCACCCTGTAACCAGTGCTGTTCGTTCTACATCGTCTGAGTACCTGTGAGCCCCAGCTATGTTCCTGTTTCCTGTGTTGCTTCCTGCTTTCTGATCCGACCCGGCTTGTCCTGACCTGCTGATTATCTGCCTGCACTGACCCTGGCTACCCACGACCATCCGATTGTCTGACCCCTCTGTACTTCTGCTGCCAGCCTGTTAACGAACTCTGCTTGGACTTGGCCACTCTCTTGCCTGACTCCTTTATACCTCACAGCCAGCCAGTTGCCGACCCAGCCTGAACGACCACCCTTCTGATCTGCATGACCACCTGGAGCATCACATCTTCATCCTGCACTCCCGGACTTCCTGTCTGCTCTACCAGGGGTCCCTGAATCGGGTGCGCAAGAGCGGTTTTTCCCTGCACAAGCCAGACTCCACCACTAGGATCGTGACACTTTTGTTGCCAGTGGTTTAGACATTAATGGCTGTGTGTTGAGTTATTTTGAGGGGACAGCAAATTTACACTGTTATACAAGCTGTACACTCACTACTTTACATTGTAGCAAAGTGTCATTTCTTCAGTGTTGTCACATGAAAAGATAGAATAAAATATTTACAAAAATGTGAGGGGTGTACTTACTTTTGTGAGATACTGTAATAATTCATTTCAATAGGCTGCCATATTTATGAGAAATGCAGAAGAAGAAGTCACTTACTCTTGTCCAAAAAACATGCCGCCCCAAGCCACACAGTTGCTGATGCGTTTGGGTGCTAAATAGCAGTGCCTTTCTATGCTTGTTGAGAAAGCGTAAAATTTTGTGCACGTTCTCAACCCACATAGATGTGAACTTTGCTTAAAGGATTGTGATAATTAATCAAGGGTGGTCCATTTTGTTCAGGGCCGGATTAAGAACATCATGGGCTTGGTGCTGAAGATTTTGGTGGGCCTTTTTATGGAAATAAATAGAATGAAAATGCAAATAATTTTTTGTTAAAACAAATAAAATATGCTGCCGCAATTTACATATCAATCATGTGCACCCTGTATACAGAGCAGGGCTGGGCAGTATTAGTGACTCACTCACACCATTGGGCTGGGCCTATCTTAACCACTTCCTGCCCGGCGTATAGACAAATGACGTCCGGGCGGGGGGGTTCATTATCCTGACTGGACGTCTATTGACGTCCTCAGGATAATCCGCGATCGCGGCGATCGGTGGTGCCGTGGGTCATTTTGACCCACCGCATTACCGACCAAGGTAAAAGGCTTCGATCCGAAGCCTTTTACCGTGTGATCAGCCGTGACCAATCACGACTGATCACAGTGTAAATAGGAAGAGCCGTTTATCGGCTTTTCCACTGCTCAGGTCTGCAGACCTGAGCAGCGGAGAGCCGATCGGCTGCTCGCCTGATGAGGGGGGGGCTGCGCTGAACGTTTATCAGCGCAGCCACCCTCAGGATCACCCCACTTGACCACCAGGGAGCCCCCTCCCCCCCAGACATCACAAAGAGGCCGCCCAGGACCACCAGGGAGCCCCCACTACACCACCAGGTAAGGGCAATATTGTGCACTGTAGGGATGGCACTGTGCCCATGTATGCCTTCCAGTGCCATCCCTAACAGTGCTTGTTGCACCAGTGCCCACCACTGCCACCTATCAGTGCCCACCTGTGCCACCTAAAAGTGCCCACCTGTGCCACCTAAAAGTGCCACCTATCAGTGCCCATCTGTGCCCAGTGCCACTTATCAGTGCCACCTATGAGGGTCCATCAGTGCCGCATATCGGTGCCACGTATCAGTGCCCATCAGTGTTGCTTGTCAGTGCCGCCCATCAGTGCTGCATATGTGCCCCATCATCAGTGCAACCTTATCAGTGCCACCTCATCAGTGCCAATCTGTACTGCCTCATCAGTGTAGCCTCATCAGTGCCCATCAGTGTAACCACATCAGTGCCCGTCAGTGAAGGAGAAAATGTACTTTATACAAACTTTTGTGACAGAAACAAAGAAAAATGTTTATTTTTTTTTTCAAAATTTTCTGTCTTTTTTTTTTTTATAGCGCAAAAAATAAAAACCGCAGGGGTGATCAAATGCCACCAAAAGAAAGCTCTATTTGTGGGAACAAAATGATAAAAACTTTGGGTACAACGACCGCATGACCGCACAATTCTCATTCAAAGCGCAACAGCACTGAAAGCTAAAAATTGGTGTAGGCGGGAAGTGTTCTAAGTGCCCGGTATTGAAGTGGTTAAGGAAGGGGCCTGGAGCTGCAGCTCCAATAGCCCCTATGGTAATCCGGCCCTGATTTTGTTGGACTCTGGTTTTTATGTCTTGATTGATCTGTCCTAGTCCCAGAATTAATATATTATCTGTATTTCTAATATATAGATGGACCCCTTGTCTATGAATGACATATGCAATCCTGAATAATATAATGTAAATCATATTAAAGGCAGAAAACATGATAGAATGATGAGATCACTTTTATTTTTAGTGTTCAATCCTCCATAGTAGCAAAATCACCAGAGAATTCTGAAAATATAATTAAGTAAGAAATTCCCGGATGACCCCCAGCTTTCTGAAATAAAGGAAGCTGTACATTATAAAAGGAGATCGCCCTGTGTCTGGTAGATCAATGCCTTTTTTCAGGGAATGGTAAGTGACAAGTGGAACCCATTCTGGTTTTAAATCAGATATATTCTGTGATACAGTTGCAACAGCTCACAGAACAGGAATTCAGGGGTGCCTCCAACAGCTGTGTCAAGGTAGCACCAAAAGTCTTACTTCTAGAAAAAAGTAACATTGAGGGGTTTATTTATATATAAAAATAAAAAAATCGCAAAGCGCACCGGCATTATGAATAATCCCCATAAATGCTTAACCACAGCAAGACCGACCCTGTTTTTTGGGTTTCCGTATTTACGAGTTAAAACCATTTTTTTTTTTTGCTATAAAATTACTTAGAATCCCCAAACATTATATATTGTTTTTTTTTTCTAGTACCCTAGAGAATAAAATGGTGGTTGTTGCAAAACTTTATGCCACACTGTATTTGCGCAGCAGTCTTACAAGCGCAATTTAAAAAAAAAACAAAACAGTTTTTTGAGTTAAAAAATAAGACGGCAGTAATGTTAGGCCAATTTTTTTCCATATTGTGAAATATAATGTTATGCCGAGTAAAATGATACCCAACATGTCACGCTTCAAAATTGCGTCCGCTCACGGAATGGCGACAGCTTTTGCAACTTAAAAATCTCCATTGGCGACATTTAAAAAAGTCTACAGGTTTTGAGTTACAGAGGAGGTCTGGTGCTAGAATTATCGCTCTGGCTCTAACGATCGCGGTGATACCTCACATGTGTGATTTGAACACCGTTTTCATATGTGGGCGGGACTTATGTATGCGTTCGCTTCTGCGCGCGAGCTCGCGGGGACGGGGTGCTTTACATTTTTTTTTCAATTATTTATTTTACGTTTTACTTTTTATTTTTACACTGTTCTTTTTTTTTTAAAAAAAAATGTGATCACCTTTATTCCTATTACAAGGAATGTAAACATTCCTTGTAATAGAAAAAAAAGCATGCCAGGACCTCTTAAATATGAGATCTGTGGGTCAAAAAAAACTCACATCTCATATTTACAATGCAAAAAAAAAAAAAAAAATTGAAAAAAGTGACAGTGCAAAAAAAAAAAAAAAATGGGCCCTTCAAGACCATTGGGCGGAAGTGACTTGTGACGTCGCTTCCGCCCAGCCATGTTATGGAGCCGAGTGAACGGCTTCAGCCGCTCACTTGGCTCACGGGCACTCGGGGGACAGGAAACACCGCTGCTGGCGGGTCCGGTAAGCGGCGGAGATGACCGGAAAGCAGCGGTTGGGGGGCACCTCACCCGCCGCTGATAAAAGTGATTTCCACCGATGAGGCAACTTTTATCTTGCACAGAATTGCCGGCTGAAAAAAAGATACCCGGGTTATGGCAGCTATCTGCTACCATAACAACGCTATTCCACTTCAAACGGCCGCCGTTACCTGGCGGCATTGGTCTGGAAGTGGCGTATTGACTATAATCGTCAGCGCCATCTAGTGGTCACAATTCTGTATTTTTCTGATTATGGTATTTTAGGAAAATACCGCATTATGGCCGCTAGTTGGGGCTGATAATCATAGGAAATACACATATGAGACACATTACAGAGAATATTTCTAACAGCTGTGTGGATGTTCAGCTATTCAAACAGCAATTCTTAAACAGACCTCCTGGTATTACCTAAAAATCAATACATTGGCATGGGCATTTAAAAAACAGACAGTCAAAGAAGCATGTACATTGTTTGAAATATAAACCCTAGAATAAAAAAGTGATATATTACAGCTTACCAGTCCTTACAAGTGGTGGGTGCCTTCGTTTATTTATTATTTTATTTTTATTTTTTTTACTTATTTTCCACCTAGCACTCTTGCCATTAACCATTTCACACCTGCACTTTATCCGGAAGACGGCTACAGCATGGGTTTATTTTGCCGGGAGGACATCCTCCTGTGATTGCCCACTCCCTGCAATGCCTGGGCGGCGTGCTCTGTGATCGCTGGGTCCTTCAGACTCAGCTGATCACAGATCGGGGTAAAGGGCCAATCACAGCGGCCCTTTACCATGTGATCAGTTGTGTCCAATGACAGCTGACCAAGGAAGTAAACACAAGCCGGTTATTGTCTTTCCTCATGCTGACAGCATGAGGAGAGAATAAGAAAGTCTGTAACTGGCTTGTGTTAAAGGGACATCGGCATTGATAATCAGGGCACTGATTATCAGTGTGCTGATTATCAGTGCAGTGCCCACCAGTGCTGCCTATCAGTGCCCATAAGTGCTGCCAATCAGTGCCCATCATTGCCTCCTTCATCAGTTTCACGTATCAGTGCTGCCTATCACTGCCCTTTAGTGCCGCCTACCAGTGCAGCCTCATCAGTGCCCATCAGTGCCACCTCATCAGTGCCCATTAGTGCTGCAAATCAGTGACTATCACTGCTCCCTTATCAATACCCACCAGTGCCACCTCATCAGTGCTCATTAGTGCCACCTATCAATGCCCATCGGGACCACCTTATCAGTCAGTGCCTACCAGTGCTGCCTCATCAGTGCCCATGAGTACCGCCTCATCAGTGCCCACCAGTGCTGCCTCATCAGTGCCGCCTCATCAGTGCCCATCAGTGCTGCCTCATCAGTGCCCATCAGTGCAGCATATCAGTGCTGATCAGTGCTGCCTCATCAGTGCCCATCAGTGTCGCCTCATCAGTGCCCATCAGTGTCGCCTCATCAGTGCCCATCAGTGCTGCCTCATCAGCGCACATCATTAAAGGAAACAAATTACCTGTTTGCAAAATTTTATAACAAACTATTAAAAATGTTTTATTTTTTTCTAAATTTTAGGAAAAAAATAAAAAACCCAGTGGTGATTAAATACCACCAAAAGAAAGCTATATTTGTGTGAAAACAATGATAAAAATGTCATATGGGTACAGTGTTGCATGACTGCGTAATTGTCATTCAAAGTGTGACAGCGCTGAAAGCTGCAAATTGGCCTGGGCAGGAAGGGGGTACAAGTGCCCGGTAGGCAAGTAGCTAACGCATTTAGGGATCAATTTATAAAAAAAAAATATTTGGACGAATGCCACCCACACACATGCAGGCTGCACAAACTTTGGCCATAATTTCTGCAATAGATTGATTTCTATGGCTGCCAGCTACATCTAGTGGCCAAAATGTGGTATATTTTCTCAATGAGGAATCTCAGAAAACTATACAGCATTTAGGAAACTAAATGGAGCTGACAAACATAGGAATTAATCTACTACAGAAATTATGGTCAAAATGCATGCAGCCTGCACAAATATGTTTGACATGTTTTATATGTAGTGTCTTCCTCTAGTTAGGCTACTAGGTTCAATTTAATTTTGGCTCCACTATAGTGACTAGAGCAGTGATTGATTGTTTTTGTCTGTTCAGAATTTCCTAAGCTGGGTGTTTGATTTCTCCCACCTCTTTTTGGAAGAAGGTTCCAGACTATAGGGCAGGGAGATGCAGATGACCACTATGAATATTTACAGTATCACGCCCCAGCCAACCCCTGGTAGCAGGGATCCAGAATGTGCCTGGGGAGGTGATAAATATTTGGGAGACTTTGGATGGGTGTCTTTTCTCCTTAGGGAGAGTTCCAGTCTCCTGGGGGACTGCTGCCCCTAGGAGAGAGTTTCGGAGACAGAAAATTGCAGTCCGGGTCCCAGCAGGAGAAGACTGCTATTTGCCGGAGGGCACTGTTCCGAAATCTTGGTCTGGAGAAGGATCTTTTTATCTCCCTCACTGAGGATCAGTCTGTGGATGCTAGCAGGACAAGATCATCCAGTACCCAGGGCAAAGATGCCAAATGGCGCCCCCTCCCCCTTCATTATGGGCAAGCTTATAAGGAGGAGAAGGAGAGAGAGCACAGCCTGAACCTCCTCCCGGCTCTCCTTGCCACTTCCAGAGCTGGGCTGACAAAAGTAGTGACATTGCTGTCACTACTCCTGTCATTCTTATCGTAGAAGGAACTTGCAGAGCTCCCATTCCTATAATATACGCTGCACCCCAGGCAGCTGTCCCTTCAGCCCACCCCTTGTCCCGGCCCTGGATGGTGGTTGGCAGACAGTTCCAAGGACATTGTATGTAAAGACCTTGCTGTAGACTTTATATGTGCTTGTGCTAGGAGGGATCTAAGTGCCAGAGGTTGCTATATGGACTGGGGCAGTCCTAAATATACAGGCCATTCCCTGTTACCTCCAGGAAAGGCTGCTGTAATAAGATTAGTCAGAAGTTTGTCCTCCCATTATTGCTACTAATAATTGTGCAATATTCTGTGACACCCCTAAAGCCCTCTCCTGTTAAAGTTCTTCGGCACTAAATATTAAAAAGACATCCCCCAGAACCAGTGATGGCGAACCTTGGCACCCCAGATGTTTTGGAACTACATTTCCCATGATGCTCAGCTACACTGCAGAGTGCATGAGTAGGGTTGCCACCTGTACGGGATTCACCCGGACAGTACGGGTTTAGAGTGATGTTGAATCATGTGCCCGGGTCTCCTTCCTCCTCTCTCCCGGACACATGATCCATCCTGCACTCTACCTCTGAGTTCCATCTGCTCAGCTGGTGGCTGGGAAGGAACATGAATAGTTATCACTCAGGCACAAGTTTTTATCTTTATTCTGCCATTCTGCCAATCTTATCTGAGTCCCGACTTCCATTTCTATAGCGATCAGCTGGCAGGTACCTCAAACCATTCTTGAACCATTCTTGCAGTGTGGGAGGGTGCATTTTCCTGTTGAAGGGGGTCACTGCTCAGGGAATACAATTTCTATGAAGGGGTGTACCAACAGTGTTTAGGTAGGTGGTACGTGTCCACATGAATGGCAGGAGCCAAGGTTTCCCAGCAGAACATTGCCCAAAACGTCACACTGCCTCCACCGGCTTGTCTTCTTCCCATACTGCCTCCTGGTGCTATCTCTTCCCCAGGTAATCCTGCATGATTATCATCGGCCGGTTCCCATACACCTAAAGATTTCTTGATACCGAATCGGATTTGATTGCAGAGTTTTCACTTAAGGCGCTGAAGTTACTTACCTCCGGTGAGTCTTTCCACATTGGGGGGGCTTTCACCTCCCAGTTATGCACGTGGTGTGGTGAAGGTTAAAGACTATAGCGTGATCCAATTCCTCCGCCTAGAAGTACTCAATGGACTGTTGGTGATTTCATTGGGAGCACTATACATTTAAGAGAAAGACTGTGTTTACTCATATGTCATTTTAAGCACTGCTGGGACCATTTATTCTGGGGTGTTTCTGCTCATTTGATTTTATGGTGCTATTTGAATTATTCTGTTTTTATTAGGCAGCTGCTATTATTAATTACTTCTTTTATTTATTTTATTGATGGAAGCACACTAAGCGCTGGTTTGAGTTTATAGACTTTTGTTGGCATCAGGGCGTGATTAAGTATATATCTCTGTTTGACGTTTTAAACCATTTTGATTAATCAAAAATTTACAAGAAGAAAGATATTGTAGTTCCTTCAAAACCGAAAATGTTCCAATTTTCAGATCTCCTGTGTAAGTTACACCAACCATCTGCCTATCATACATTATCTACTATCTCTCCCCTAACCACTCACCTTCAGGACTAAGGACTGGCATGAAGCTCTACAGAAAAACCTCTGCACCTCTCTGGCTGCCTTTGATACGGTTGACCAGTGGTGGCCCGTTCATTAGGGGCACACGGGCACCGATCCCATTCTCCATGCGTTCGGCACCCTGATCTATATACAGGACGCCAGATGCATGGATTCCAATGGGGGGGGGGGGGGGGTTGAGTGTTTTTTTGAAGCATGTGATTAGTGCCAGAGGCTCTAATGGGCTTCAAAAAAGGATGGGCTTGGGGCACAGAGCACTGCGCTCCGATCACACCCAGTTGTGTGACGATAGCAAATGAATATTCATATTGTCACACTAAATCTCCTCCCTGCCAATCAGGAAGCAGGTCTGAGACCCATTTCCCAATTGGCCAAAACATAAGGTGATCCTATTGGACACCTAGGAGAAGGAGGAGGAGAGAGGACGCGCACATTGGAAGCCGTGAAGGAGGGGACACAGGAGCCACTGCCCGCAATCCACTGGCCGCCACCCGCCACATAGGTGGGGTAAGCGCCAGACCGACCGGCAGACGGGGGGGGGTATTGGGTGGTGCTGACAGGGGAGTGGTTGTTTGTCACCCCCCCAAAAAAAAACACCAGCCGCCTTTATGGTTGACCACCCCCTCCTCTTTAAAAAAACTTCACTCCTTTAATTTCCATCCCATGGAGGATGCCTCTTTGAACACGCATCAGATCTCCATACAGACTGACATCCATATATCTGAACTGATTGAACAACAGCCCTGAGGAAGGGGGATGCCATTTGACCCCCGAAACACGCTGGCACTTTTTACTATTCTTCCTACCGAATAAAATCCACCTTTGCAGCTTTTACACCTTTGTCTCAGGCGCTCCATTCGTATCTAGTATTTGATCTTATATGTGAATCGACAAGTCAAGTCGTTTACAGCGGTAGCAGCCCAGGCCCTGCAAGAGGGCGTGCCATCAAAATTTACAGATCACGCCCCATAGAGGCACTGGATATTGGGGATCTACCCCTATCTCCCTACAGACGATATCCCCAAACGAGGGATTGTGTTTCCAGCGTGGTCCACTTTCCATTCTTTGTACATCTTGAAAGGCATAGTCCTCAGATGATGTATACCCATATATGCTTATGAGATCATGTGCTCATACAATATGAGTTTTTGTATTGTCAGCTTTTCATGATTTTTATGACTTTTATGATATGAATGTCCTACTGTGTACAATAAATTAACTTTTATTCTACCTACCTATTTCATTTATGATTTGTCATGTGATGTAACTTGTTTATGACTTGCTTCATTTAAAGTCCCATTTATAGCTTTCTCCCCATGTATGTATATAAGTAACTGTTCCTCACTGTCCATTGATAGGAATGGTTTAAAATAAAGCTGAAAATACCGTAACTGAACAAAAGTAACATGCGATTTTATATATTTTTACATCATGATGGAAAGTAAAGAGAATTTCATTGACCTTGTTAATTTCCAGATAATGCATTGAAGATTGGGTTCCATTCATAATTCACTACAGTAAAGGTGACATCTAGTGTTCTGTTGTTGATTGTTGGTATCATTGTTTCACCTGACTTTGCTAACTCCTTGATAATGGAAACAGTAAATACAACCTCCGACTTTTTTCTTATGGGCTTCTCAGACTTCCACTACAACCATGCTGCTTTCTTCTCCGCCATTCTGGTTATATACATCCTCACATGGACTTCTAACTTACTTTTATTAAGTTCTATTAAACTTTCTCGGCAGTTGCACACACCAATGTACTTTTTCTTAGGGAACCTGTCTATGGTGGACATCTCTTTCTCTACAGTGACCGTTCCCAAGCTTCTGTCTTGCATTCTTCATGGAGGAGCCTCCATCTCCTTCCTTGGCTGCTTTCTTCAGATGTTCTTCTTCCTGTTTTTGGGCACCACTGAGAGTTTTCTTCTGTCAGCCATGGCATTTGATCGGTATTTGGCTATTTGCAACCCCTTACGCTATACCTTGTTAATGAATGATAAGGTCATGGTCATGCTGACTAGTATATGTTGGATTGCAGCTCCTCTACATTCTTTATTGCACACTTATATTCTCTCACATTTAAAGTACTGTGAGAATAGACTGATCCCCCACTTCTTCTGTGATGTGACCCCCCTCATCAAGCTGTCTTGCTCCAGTACTAAACTAGCTGAGCTCTTAATATACACTGAAGGTTCTTTGGCTGGTAACATTCCATTCCTTTTCATTCTCATCTCCTATGTGCTCATTACACGGGCTATAGTGAAAATGGAAACTAAAAGCAGCCGGAGCAAGGCCTTCTCCTCCTGTTCTTCTCATCTCATGGTCATTTGTCTGTTTTATGGCACCGACATTTTCATATACTTCCGTCCTCCATCAGACTACTCCTCCCAGTACGATCGCATCGTTAGCATGGCTTACACTATCATTACACCCATGCTGAATCCTTTTATATACAGCCTAAGGAACCAAGATGTAAAAACGAGTCTGAAAAAACTAATTAATATTTTCTGACACCTAAACAAATAAAGTCTTCTGCTGAGACTTTCTGATACTAAGAAGAATTTGTGAACACATTGGACTCAAGTCACAAAGCAATAACCATAGGCGTGCACACAGGGTGTGCCTGGGCACACCTTAATCACCCCATGCAGTGCCAATTCCCCCTGCTTCCTGTCTCCCCACCTGCAGTGCCTCCAGCTTCCCTCCTCTCCTCTCAGGTGTGAGGAAGGGGCTGGTAGATATTTCATTAACCGGCCCCTTCCTTTTCTGAATGAACACAGTAAGTGATCTGTACTGGTTGCTCCTGTCTACCTTCTTAACTGAAGCATAGCAAACTATGTTTACTGCAGGCTGCAGAGAAAGGGACTGGTGAATCTCTGTCTCAACATTGAGACACCAGGGTTCTGTTTAGACCCTTGATATTTCACTAAATTCCCATAATGTGGCTCCAAAAAAAATAGTAAAAAAATAATATTCATAAAAGTGAAATATCCAATACGGCAAAAACCATACGTATATCCCACAGTAGTGCCGTAAAAATGTACTCAATATCAAAAATACTTTGAAAAATGTAAATAATAAGTGATCAAAATACACATAGAACATATGCATATAAAAAACTTGAAAATAGTCCATAAAACAATAGTCCATACAATAATTAAAATCCACAATCCATGGTGCAAAAATGAGCGCTCACATTACATAAATGTCACACAAATTCTTCCTCCATCAATGTGACTCAGTGAAATAATCACCCTTATGGACAAAGGCTCACCAGATGCAAAATAATCTTTAGCACAGATCTCAATACACGTGGCCATCAATCAATGAATAAACAGAAGTGATATAGAAATGATGAGAAGCAGAAGCCACCCTGTTCTGTGATGGTAGAAGATAAAATCTCATGTTCCAGGAAGTCAGGTCTTAGATACATATCCTGAGATGTGGAGAAGAGATCTACAGACTCCAACATTTCCATGGAGAAGTGATTAAGATCAGCTGAAATCTGGGGAAATTGCTATGAAGTTAGAGATTGATGGCCACATGTATTGAGATCTGTGCTAAAGATTATTTTGCATCTGGTGAGCCTTTGTCCATAAGGGTGATTATTAGAGTTGAGCGAACCTCTGGAAGTTCGGGTTCTGCTGGTCCGTCCGAACTTCGGGACAAAGTCCGGGTCCGGGTCCGGACGGAACCCGAACGATCGCACGGACCTGGGCCTGGGCCTGAAACAGGGCTTCAAGCCTGCCTGGTCGTCTTGGGCTTGAAGGTCTCCAAGCGAGTTGAGATTATTAGTGGGAATACCTGTTTCCGAGTGGTCTACGTTTTATTAGAAATCGTGTCTAGAGTTATGTACACCGGTAGTTAGAGATTGAAGTATCGTTAAAGGGGTCTAAAGTCGACTAGAATTAGTGAAGAGGTACCTTTACAACCTCAGACATCTAGAGAAGAGGTGTAGAGTCCTATACATAGATTCTGGACTGAAGGACCTTGTACTCTAAAATAGAAGATGGTAGTGTCTTGTCCCACCGAAGACGAAGAGTAGTAAAGA
>BLSH010409086.1:255509-279120 GCA_018402905.1 Glandirana rugosa | reverse complement strand
CATACACATATCTGCAACTCAAAGCAGCGGTATGTGAAATCTCTAATTTCTGCTATCTGTCCTCAGAGCAACAGCACAGACAGCAGTAGTAAAGTAATCTATCTCAGGATGCAGGATCAGGTCTTAAAATGTCTCAAATCTGTCCCTCAAGCTTTCAGCTTCCTTTCCCTACACTAACCCAAGGAGCATGTGACTGCAGCACTGTGACTCCAGCTTATAAAGAGGCTGGGTCACATGATGCACTGGCCAATCACAGCCATGCCATTAGTAGGCATGGCAGTGATGGCTTCTAAGGGCAAACCAGTGAAATGCTTGTTGATTGGCTGCCCTGCAGCTTCTCAACACGTGGAGTAAAATAGCAGAACCCCGGACCGAACCCGAACGATTTTTGAAATGTCTGGGTCCGGGTCCGTGCCACGGACACCCGAAAGTTCGGTACGGACCCGAACGTTACAGTCCGGGTTCGCTCAACACTACTTATGACATCATGCACAGCTCTCTCTCTCACTCTCCTGAGAGTTTGCCAGTAAGGGAGGGGGGATGAGCCATAAGAGCGCCAATGAGAGCAGCAGAGCTGTGCCTCTGTGTGTATGTGTAGACGTGCACTGCCGAAACATTTGTTCATTTTTTTTCATTAGTTTTTTGTTTTTTTGGGGGTCAATTGTTATGATTGAAATTTGTAAATTCGTACGTTCATAAATTCGACCACCCATAATAAATTTGACAATTCATAAATTCGAAAAATTCATAAATTCATAAATTCAACCATTTGAAAATTCATAAATTCGACAATTCGGAAATTCAAAAATCTGAAAGTTTGTAAATTCGGAAATTCAAAATAATAACTAACTATGAAATTATAGGTATTGTAATTTCCTTTCAAATTTGGCTGTCAGTGAATGTTAGGAATACGAATTTATCCGAAGTTCCGAATTTACAAATTTTCAATTTTCCGAATTTCTGAATTGTCAAATTTATGATTATTAGTAATTCACTATGTTCCATTCATTTAGATATGGCATTCGTTATTTTGGATAATTCAGAACCTCAGATGAATTCATATTCATTACGTTCACTAACAGCGAAATTTAAAAGGAAATTCCAATACCTATAATTTAATAGTTAGTAAATTATTAGTTAGTTATTATTTCAGATTTTCAAATTTTTGGGTTTTCTAATTTTCAGATTTCTCCGTTATTTTAAATTTTCGGAATTTTGAACTTCCGAATTTCCAGATTTTTGAATTTCGAATGTACAAATTTACGAGTTTTCAAATTTAAGAATATACAAAACTCCAATTTATGAATTTACAATTATTCAAATGTAATATGCAAAGTTGTTGGAGGGAAGCTTCAGAATGGCTGTTCAAAGGTCAGCAACATTAAGTGTTACTAGGTTATTTTCTCTCTAGGTCAGATGTTATTCATTCAAACAGAACTGAGTGATTTTGTAAAATACCACAATACCATTTGTAGATGAAGCAGATAATTATAGTAAATAAATGCCTATTTACTATGATTGCCAGCCCCATTTAAAGGTCATAATGTGGTATTTTTCCAAGCCCCTCATACTGTGTGTATATAATGTGACCTTATGTGAGGCACCACAATGGATGGGAAATACTTGTTGCCTTGCATGCGATTATTTTGAGGTGATTAGCAGGAGTCCAACCTGGGTTATGCCAGCCACCGTGGCAGAGCTGGTTCCGGCCCAGACTTTCTGATCTGCTCAAACCCCTCTCCAGCTGCATTTAACGACGAGGAAGAGATCTGACAGGAGCTCACCCTGGGACTCAGCAAGCCAGGCTGAGGGAGCTAAGAACATGTTTGATTGCTCTAAAAAGACTGCAAAAAGGTAAAGGTTTGCTTTTGTTTGTTCGAAGATGTCAGGGACCAGCCCGACATCATATGGAGAGGTATCCTGTCTGTAAGAGTTTAGCACCAGATGGCAAGGTTTTGTTTTTGATATTTTTGTTTGTTTTAACCACTTGCAGACCGCCAACCGCAGGTTGACGGTGACAAGGTGGCTCGATATCGCAAGCTTGCGTGCTCACTGTGTTGGGGGGGGGGGGGATGCCCCCGCAGTGAAAGAACGGAGATCTGTGCATGTCAACACGGATCTCCATTCTGTGAGAAGGGGAAGGGCTGTGATCACAGCCTTCCTCTATATGGAAGCCGTGATCACTCCCCTCCCCCTGCCAGTCAAACACTAATACAGTTAGAACACGCCCAGGGAACACAGTTAACCCTTAGAGCGCCCCCCCCAGGTTAACCCCTTCACTGCCAATGGCATTTACACAGTAATCAGTACATTTTTATAGCACTGATCGCTGTATAAATGCAAATGGTCCCAAAAAAGTGTCAAAATGGTCCGACATGTCCACCGCAATATCGCAGTACCGCTAAAAATCGCAGATCGCCGCCATTACTAGTAAAAAATACAAAAATAAATAAAAACCCCAGAAATGAATTCTCATCACCCGTAAACGTGGCAAATTTTGCGCAAACCAATCAATAAATGCCGATTGTGATTTTTTTAATCACAGATATGAGGAAGAATATAAATCGGCCAAAACCGTTGAAAAAAAAAAATTATATATATTTTTTTGTTTGGATTTGTATTTTAGCAAAAAGTAAGAAATTTGGGTTTTTTTGCAAAATTGTCGCTCTTCTTTTGTTTATAGCGGCGATCAAAAATGACGCAGAGGTGATCAAATACCACCAAAAGAAAGCTCTATTTGTTGGAAAAAAAGAATGCAAATTTTGTTTGGGTACAAAGTCGCACAACCGCGCAATTGTCAGTTAAAGCGATGCAGTGCCAAATCGCAAAACGTGCTCTGGTCCTAAAGTGTGAAATCTTTCCGGGGCTGAAGTGGTTAAAAACCTGCAACCTTTTACCACAATAAACCTGCCAACCAGCCAGAATTTTAAGAAAGTTTTGCCTACAAGCTGTCTTCTTCCCTGAAAAGGTGATCCACACGAGCTAATCTCCCACACATGGTGGAGGATTCGGGCAACTTTCCAAGATGGAAGAATTATTGAAAGCCCTGCTGCAAAGCAATGCAGCTCAGCGGAAACCAACCACCAGGTCGCAGAGGCAGCTCAGTGAGAGGAGAGTCGCCGACAGTATGAGGCTCAGCGGGAGGAGAGTCGCCAGGCCATCGCAGCACAACAAGCGGCTCAACAGGAGTTGAACCAACAGTTTGCAGAGGCCCTGCTGGAGTTAAAAAAGGGGCCCACACCCTGTGCCAGTGGAACAAAAATTGATCTGTGCCAGTTACCATATGCAGAAGATGACACCAGATGATGATGTGGTGGAGTACAATGGTCGGGACTGCTAGCACCGTTTCTGACAGGTGAGCCCTAAAGGCCTATTTTGATTTGGAACCCGATAAGGCCCAGGACTATGAGACTCTAAAAACAGAGATACTCGCACGCCTGGGTGTCACAATGCAGTTTGGGCTCAACGGGTGCATCAGTGGACCTACCGCATGGACCCCACTCCCAAATGTTTGACTTATTCCATCTCGCCAAGAAGTGGTTACAGCCAGAGACTTTGCCAGGCCCTCAGATCTTGGTGCGTGCGCTCCCTGTGACTTTGAGGAAGTGGGTAAGCCATGGAGACGCTAAAATGGCAACCCAACGGGTGGACCTTGTGGAGAGATACTGTGCGGCCGAGGACTTGTGGTACCCGTCTGCGCCCCACTCCAATGTATCTAGGGGTTAAAAATCACCCAGCAGATCCAATAAGACTGTTCCAACACTCAAGGGCGTCAGGAAGATTAATAAGACTGCTGTAATGAATAATGAGACTATGGGCTCTAGACCTGGAGACTGGCCAAAAAAGCCAGGAAGGTCTTGGGAAACCCTTGAGAGGACTATGTGTAGAACACATACAGTGCTACCAATGTCATGCATTGGGACATATTGCTGCCAATTGTCCCCTGGACGATGAACCCATGCAATGTGATAATGCTTATATGAACAGACGCATTTCTCTTTTTGCATAGGTCGCATGTGTAGCATCATGTTCAAGTCGCATAGAGAAGCAAATGTGTGTGATTGCTATTGACGGGAAACCCACCACTGCGCTTCTTGACTCTGGTACTGTGATAACGTTGGTTAAAAGCAGCTGTGTAAATCCGGTAAGGTTACACCCTAGCAGTGTTGGGGTCATTTGGATCCATGGGGATTCTCATGACTACCAGACATTGCTGGTCGAGATTGACACCCCTTGCGGCAGAGTGACCTATTCAGTGGGAGTGGTACCTTCCCTGCTTCATGAAGCCCTAGTGGGGAGGGATTTTCCCCATTTTTGGAGGTTGTGGGAAGGCACAGAGAGCCTGGAGGAAAGAGCTCCCCCTGCTGGGGAAGAAGGGAGTTCTCACCAGACCCTTTTTGCCAAACGGAAGGAGAGATTGGTGGCAGGACCAAGGAAAAAGGAGACCCTCTCCCTTTTCCTGTAATGGCTGGGGAACTGGAGGAGCCGGAAGATAGCTCCCAGCAGTGGCTAATGTCCCAGAACATGTCTCTGTCCCTGACGGTGAGAGTGAACCAAATGTAGTCCCTGACTTAGAGATCTGGAGAGAGGACTTCTGTACAGAGCAACTATGGGATGTCACTCTCCTCAGAGCCAGAGAAAATGTGAAGGTGATTGATGGGGAGCCTGTGGACCCTAATTGGGGGGTGTCTTTTCCCTACATGGTGCTTAAGAATGATTTGTTGTATCAGGTGGTGAAACACGGAGAGGACGAATTGGAACAACTAGTGGTTCATGTAATGGGGGGACATCTGGGTATGGAGAAAACCAGAGAGATTCTTCTGGTCTGTGTTGTATGCAGACCTCAAAGAGTACTGTGAGTCATGCCCTGAGTTTCAAATGACAGCCCTGTCAATCCATTTTCGTAGTCCTCTTGTCCCACTTCCCATAATTGAAGTGCCGTTGGAATGAATTGGCATGGATCTCGTGGGACCAGTGATAAAATCTGCCCTGGGACACCAGCACATCCTGGTGATCCTGGACTATGGGGCCTGCTATCCTGAGGCCATACCCTTGCAGAATACCTACACTAAGACTATCACCAAGGAACTGGTCCAAGTGTTTAGTCGGGTGGGGATCCCTAAAGAAATCTTGATGGATCAGGGTACCCCATTCATGTCCAGAGTGACCAGAGAATTGTGTAAGTTGTACAAAATCTCCCATCACCGTACCTCTGTTTACCACCCCCAAACTGACAGTCTGGTGGAAAGGTTTAACAAGACCCTCAAGAGTAAGCTAAAAAGGTGGTGTATAAATATGTGTGAAATTGGGATTTTTTGCTGCCGTACCTCATGTTTGCCATACGAGAGGTTCCACAGGCATCTATGGGGTATTCCCCCTTTGAACTCTTGTATGGTAGCATCCCAGGGGGCTTGTAGATGTCGCAAAAGAGACGTGGGAAGGAGAAGCCATCCCATATAGAAGCGTCATAGGGCACGTCTCCTTGATGCAGGATCGAATTGCAGCTGTCCTGCCCCTTGTACGAGAGCATATGGAGCAAGCCCAGAAAGCTCATAAAAGGGTTTACAATCAGGGTTCCGAAACCCACTGTGTTACAACATGACATAATCATGGACCCCACGGTCCATGTAAATGTAAAACCCTACCGAATACCTGAGGCTAGACGTGAGGCAGTGGCGAGAGAAATAAATACCATGTTGGGAGTTAGACGTGATAGAGGATTACCAAAACGCCTGGTCAAGCCCTATAGTACTGGTCCCAAAGCTTGATGGCACTATCCTGTTCTGTAACAATTTTAGGAAGCTGAATGAAGTGTCTAAGTTTGACGCATACACGATGCCATGGGTTGACAAACTTGTGGATAGGTTGGGAGGGGCCCAGTACATAACAACCCTAGACCTAACTAAGGGCTACTGGCAGATCCCCCTAACGGAGTAAGCAAAGGAAAAAACTGCCTTCTCTATCCCTGAGTGGTCCTTCCAATACAAACAAATGCGGTTTGGTCTGCATGGGGCCCCTACATCCTTTCAAAGGGTGATGGACAAGACTTTTAAGCCGCATCGGCACTATGCAGTGGCCTATCTGGATGAAGAGATCATCCACAGCACAGATTGGGAATCACATCTGCCCTGGGTGCAGGCAGTTGTAGATTGCTGAGGGTAGCAGGTTTAACAGTGAACCCGAAGAAGTGTGCCATAAGTCTCAAGGAGGCCAAATACCTTGGGTATGTGATTGGTCGAGGTCTGATTAAGACCCAAACCAATAAGATCGAGGCCATTCAAAAGTGGTCCCAACCGGTGAACAAGAAATAGGTTTGGACCTTCCTGGGTATTACAGGGTATAACCGATGCTTTATCCCCTTCTTTGCCACCATTGCCATCCCTCTGACCGATCTAACGAAGGGGAGAGGGTCAGGAATGGTTAAGTGGAATCCCGAATGCCTTCCAGAAATTGAAGCAAGCCCTTTGTGTACAGCCAGTGCTCGTGACCCCAGACTTCACAAAGGAGTTTGTGGTTCAAACCGACGCCTCTGAGGTGGGATTAGGTGCTGTTCTGTCCCAGATCAGAGACGGCAAAGAGCACCCGGTTGTCTACTTAAGCATTAAGCTTAATAGACATGAAAAGAATTATGCCATTGTGGAGAAGGAGTCCCTGGACTTCAAGTGGGCCTTAGAGGTCCTAAAATACTACCTGCTGGGAAGGTCATTCAGGCTAGTCACTGACCATGCCCACCCTTAAGTGGATGTGTAACAACCGGGAGAAAAATAGCCGGGTCACTAGGTGGTTCCTGGCCCTACAGCCGTTTAAGTTTTCAGTGCAACACCAGGCTGGAAGGCTCTAAAATAACGCCAAAGGTTTTTCCTGGGCCCACTGCATGGTCGGGACAGTTGATCTGCCAGAGGGGGGATATGTGATGTTATGCGAGCCGCCAAAATGAACGGGCGATGCTTGTCGCCTCGCCTGCAATCATTAGCAGGAGTCCGACCCGGGTTTCTGCCACTGTGTCAGAGCTGGTTCCGGCCCGGACTTTCTGATCCACTAAAACCCCTCTCCAGCTGCATTTAATGACCAGGAAGAGATCTGACAGAAGCTCACCCTGGGACTCAGTAAGCTAGACTGAGGGAGCTAAGAGCATGAGTTGTATTGCTCTAAAAAGACTGCAAAAAGGTAAAGGTTTGCTTTTGTTTGTTCGAAGATGTCAGGGACCAGCCCGACATCATATAGAGAGGTATCCTGTCTGTAAGAGTTTAGCACCAGGCGGCAAGGTTTTGGTTTTGATAATTTTGTTTGTTTTAAAAAGCTGCAACCTTTTACCACAATAAACCTGGCAACCAGCCAGAATTGTAAGAAAGTTTTGCCTACAAGCTGTCTTCTTCCCAGAAAAAGGTGATCCACATGAGCTAACCTCCCACAGTATATATACAGTATCTCACAATAGTAAGTACACCCCTCACATATTTGTAAATATTTTATTGTATCTTTTCATGTGACAACACTGAAGAAATTACACTTTGCTACAATGTAAAGTAGTGAGTGTACAGCTTGTATAACAGTGTAAATTTGCTGTCCCCTCAAAATAACTCAATACACAGCCATTTTTTTTAAATGAATGAATAACATCTAATCTAGAGAGTAACATTTGATTATACTGACTTTTACCAGAATAAATGTATATGCAGTTTTACAGCATAATTAGATGATTAGTTCTTCCAAGTTTTTACAAATACACCCCATTGTGTCATGCCATGCAGCATGTGTACTGGTATAATTCTGTGCTGGTATAATTCTGTGCTGGTATAATTCTGTGCTGGTATATTTCTGTACTGGTATAATTCTGTGCTGGTATAATTCTGTACTGGTATAATTCCGTGCTGGTATATTTCTGTACTGGTATAATTCTGTGCTGGTATAATTCTGTACTGGTATAATTCTGTGCTGGTATAATTCTGTGCTGGTATAATTCTTTGCTGGTATAATTCTGTGCTGGTATAATTCTGTACTGGTATAATTCTGTGCTGGTATAATTCTGTGCTGGTATAATTCTGTGCTGGTATAATTCTGTGCTGGTATAATTCTGTACTGGTATAATTCTGTGCTGGTATAATTCTGTACTGGTATAATTCTGTACTGGTATAATTCTTTGCTGGTATAATTCTGTGCTGGTATAATTCTGTACTGGTATAATTCTTTGCTGGTATAATTCTGTGCTGGTATAATTCTGTACTGGTATAATTCTGTGCTGGTATAATTCTGTACTGGTATAATTCTGTACTGGTATAATTCTGTGCTGGTATAATTCTGTACTGGTATAATTCTGTGCTGGTATAATTCTGTACTGGTATAATTCTGTACTGGTATAATTCTGTACTGGTATAATTCTGTGCTGGTATAATTCTGTACTGGTATAATTCTGTGCTGGTATAATTCTGTACTGGTATAATTCTGTACTGGTATAATTCTGTACTGCTATAATTCTGTGCTGGTATAATTCTGTACTGCTATAATTCTGTGCTGGTATAATTCTGTGCTGGTATAATTCTGTGCTGCTATAATTCTGTACTGGTATAATTCTGTGCTGCTATAATTCTGTACTGGTATAATTCTGTACTGGTATAATTCTGTACTGGTATAATTCTGTGCTGGTATAATTCTGTACTGGTATAATTCTGTGCTGGTATAATTCTGTGCTGGTATAATTCTGTGCTGCTATAATTCTGTACTGGTATAATTCTGTGCTGGTATAATTCTGTGCTGGTATAATTCTGTGCTGCTATAATTCTGTACTGGTATAATTTTGTACTGGTATAATTCTGTGCTGGTATAATTCTGTGCTGCTATAATTCTGTACTGGTATAATTCTGTGCTGCTATAATTCTGTACTGGTATAATTCTGTACTGGTATAATTCTGTGCTGGTATAATTCTGTGCTGGTATAATTCTGTACTGGTATAATTCTGTGCTGGTATAATTCTGTACTGGTATAATTCTGTGCTGGTATAATTCTGTACTGGTATAATTAAAGTAAAATGCTGTCTTAAGAACCTGCGCAAATGTTCAAATATTAAAGTATTTGATAACAAACGGTTGAGTATCACATGAGTCTCCTGATATTTACCTATCCAAGCTGTTTGTTACCAATTTTTGTTTTACATTTTAAACATATAAAGTTTTTTTTTTTCTTGGTGAATTTGTAATTGATATATTTTTTCTTTTTCTAGAAGATGATAGCATTGCTGCATTTAGAATTCTGTATGAATGGTCTCTCCTTTTCTTTTTTTTTTTTTTAATATTAATCAACATTATTTTTATTTTTTATTTTTTTTCTAGAAAATAATAAATTCAATTTTTTTTTTAACAATTAGGTTTACTGAAGTCACACATAAAATGCTACATAACATGAAGGAGTTGGTACAAGTGATAAGTCATAAGCATGTCAATAAGTATTCCTCAATGGATTCAAATTTTAAACACTAGAATCACTTTTTACAATAGGAGAAAATAAGTGATTAGATTTTTCTTATATTTCACACATTGTCGTACCTATTTATTCATTTTAAGCCGTGCCAAATGTATCTTTTTGTTTGGAGCTTTATCTAAATTATCATGATAATTAATCAAGGGTGATCAATTTTTATTAGACTTTGAATTACTTTATTATTATTATTATTATTATTAGTATTATTCATTTTTGCACAGTTTATATTTCTTGATTGATCTATCCTAGCCCCATAATTAATATATTATCTGTGTTTTTAATATATAGATGGGCCCCTTCATTTATGAATGGCATATGAATTATCCTGCATAAGATAATGCAAATTATATCAAAGCCAGAAAACATGATAGAATAATGAGATCAGTATTATTTTTAGTGTTCATAACAATCCTCCTTGGTTTTTTATGAACAATAGCATAATGGTAGCAAAATCACCAGAGAATTCTGGAAATATAATTTGTTAAGAAATGTAACATTCCCAGGTGACACCCTGCTCTCTAAAACAAATAAAGTCATACATTATATAAGGAGATCGCCCTGTGTCTGGTAGATCTCTGTCTTTTTTCAAGGGAATGGTAAGTGACATGCAGAATCCAATCTGGTTATAAATCAGATAGACTCTGTGATACAGTGCCAACAGTTCACAGAATAAGAATTCAAGGGGCACCACCAATAGTTGTGTCAAGGTAATTTCACAAGTCTTACCTTTAGAAAAAAATAAAACCTATGGGTCTATTTATATAAAAAAAAAAATATATATATATATCGTTAAGCACACAGCCATCACAAATAATCCCCATAATGTATCCAATATGTATATTTCCTATTTTCGCCAGCTCCATCTAGTGGTCATAATGTTGTATTTTCCATATTGGTGTATTTCACTTTTACATATGGGCACTAGATGGAGCTGATGATCGTAGGAAATACACATATTACACACATTACAGAGATTATTTGTGACAGTTGTGTGAATGCTCAGGCATTCAAATAGCATTTTTTTAAAAATAAATAGACCTGGTGATACCTAAAGATCAATACCTTGGCATGGGTATTTAAAAGAAAAGCATACAGTGAAAGAAGCACATGCACTGTTGGAAATATAAACCCAAAAATAAAAATGTATTCTATTATCACAGCTTATCAGTCCTTAGAAGTGGTGGGTGCATTCCATTTTTTTTTTATTTAGCAATCCTGCCAATAACATACTTAGGGATCGATTTATAAAACATTTATTGGACCAGTGGGAAAGGCAGGCTGCACAAACTTTGGCTGTAATTTCTGTAATAGGTTAATTCCTATGATCATCAGTTCCATCTAGTGGCCGAAATGCGGTATATTTTGGTATTGAGGTATCTCAGAAAGCTATACTGCATTTTGGTCACTAGATGGAGCTAAATATTTCATAGGTAGACCCCCTTGCTACCTTAAGGTGACAACGCTCACCCTCTGTGCTTTCTCTGGAGCCATGGTTGCCACCTGGGCTGCTTTCCTGATTTGGACTACAAATAGGCCTGCTTCTATTTATTTCTATTACATGGGGTTGGGGGTAGTTGCTCACAAAAGACGGAAAGGAAGATAACATTTTTTTGTGACATCATTTCAATTTACAGGAACTGACAAGGACACTGCGTTTCTGGCAGAATCAACAGGTATTTTCTGTATGATACTTTAGGCAAAGCCTCAAATAGAGGGATTTATTTTTAATAGCCTAAAATTTAAAACAAAAATGGTATGACAATGTGTGAAATAGAAAAAAATATACCTTTTATCATCTTCTAAAATCAAAAAAGAAAAAAAAAATATTAATCAAGCATGTAAAAAAAAATAATAATATTTACAAAATCTAAAATGTTGCAATTTTTTTTTTTATCTACCATATGTTTATCTGAATCTTAATTATTATGATACTTCTAAAGCCCCAAACAAAAGGATATCATTTGGGTGGCCTAAAATGAATTACGCAGTACAATAATGTGTGAAATAGAATAACATTTTTTTGTTTTTATTATTATTTCCTAGAAAAAAAATGGTAATTAATAAAAATGAATTAAATTTACACAAAAGAATTTAGAATTCTGTAGGAATTGTGTTTCTAAGTTAAACCAAGCATCTGCCCTTAATTGTCTTCTTTTTTTTTTTTTTCAAATAAAAGGATATCATCTGGGTGGCCTAAAATAAATTACGCGATAATATGTTCAGTATAAGAAAATATATATTTTTTCTATAATTTACAAAAAAAAAAATGATATTTAATAAAAAATGAATTAATTCACACAAAAGAAGCCCAATTCCTACAGAATTCTAAATTAAACCAACCATCTGCCCTTACGTGATATGATAATGTGTGAAATATAAGAATTTTTTTTATTATTATTATTTCCTAGAAATAAAAGTGATATTTAATAAAAAATGAATTAATTCACACAAAAGAAGCCCAATTCCTACAGAATTCTAAATTTAAACCAACCATCTGCTCTCAATTTTTTTTTCTTTTTTGAGCTCCTGAAGAATATCTAAACCCAAGAACAAAAATGTCATATAGTATATTGCAGCTTACCAAGTCCTTGTGGTGACTGCATTCGTTTTCTTTATCCAGGCTAAGAACCTTTTTAGGAATATAAAATAATATATTGTTTCTGGTGCTGGGGCGGATCGTTAAAGAAATATCAACCATGCAAAAATCTGGATTCCAAAAAAACAAACTATCCTTGATTAATTAACCACTTCAGCCCCGGAAGGATTTCACACTTTAGGACCAGAGCCCTTTTTGCGATTCGGCGCTGCGTCGCTTTAACTGACAATTGCGCGGTCGTGCGACGTTGTACCCAAACAAAATTTGCGTCCTTTTTTTCGCACAAATAGAGCTTTCTTTTGGTGGTATTTGATCATCGCTGCGTCATTTATGATCGCCGCTATAAACAAAAGAAGTGCGACAATTTTGCAAAAAAACCCAAATTTCTTTACTTTTTGCTAAAATACAAATCAAAAAAAAAATACAAAAAAACATTTTTTTCATCGGTTTTGGCCGATTTATATTCTTCCTCATATTTGTGATAAAAAAAAATCACAATCTGCGTTTATTGATTGGTTTGCGCAAAAGTGGCCGCGTTTGCGGATGATGAGAATTCGTTTCTCGGGTTTTTATTTATTTATTTATTTTTTACTAGTAATGGCGGCGATCTGCGATTTTTAGCGGTACTGCGATATTGCGGCGGACATGTCGGACCATTTTGACACTTTTTTGGGACCATTAGCATTTATTCAGCGATCAGTGCTATAAAAATGCACTGATTACTGTGTAAATGGCATTGGCAGTGAAGGGGTTAACCTGCAGGGGGCGCTCTAAGGGTTAAATGTGTTCCCTGGGCGTGTTCTAACTGTATGGGGACTGCCCTGGCTGGGGAAGGGAAGCGATCACAGCTTCCATGTAGAGGAAGGCTGTGATCAAAGCCCTTCCCCCTCACAGAACGGAGATCCGTGTTTACTTACACGGACCTCCGTTCTTTCACTGCAGGGGGGGCATCGCGGGTAGCCGGTGGAGATCGACTCCGCAGCACCCGCTCCCTGGCCCTCCCCGAACACAGTGAGCGTGGGGGCACGCCTCCGGCGGCGCATGCACGCTCACAGTGCGCGATCTCGCAGCCGCCGTCGTATGATGGCGGTGTGCGTTATCGAGCCACTTTGTCGCCGTCAACCTGCGGTTGACGGTCGGCAAGTGGTTAATCACTTGCTGAATGCAATACGTACAGTATATTTACATGTTGTGGTTTGCAAGTGGTTTACCGGGGTTATGGCTAAAGATACCATCCATAACCCTGTATCTTTATTTTTTCAACCGATGGCTGGTTTTTCTCAAGAACCAAGTAAGTTGGCCACTGGATCGCTTTCTGGTAAGCCCATTTTCCATGGTGCGCCCTTAAAACGATCTGACGGTGCGGCCGGCTGGTCACAGAGGCAATGAAAGACTTGACCATCTCTGATTGCCTCCATGGCCTTGGAGGACCGGAGCAACGTCATGATGTCACTCCCAGTCTAGGATGAAAGTAATTTTTTTTCTTAATCACGTCACTTCCGGTTCTCGGGCATAAAGAAATTATATTTTATTTTTTTATTAAAGTCAAAGTGTCATTTTTTTTCTTTTGCTTTTAAAAGGTAAATGAGAGATTTGGGGTCTTTTTGACCCCAGATCTCTCCATAAATAGGACCTGTCATCCTAATTCCTATTGCAAGGGGTGTTTACATTCCTTGTAATAGAAATAAAAGTGATAAAAAAAATAAATAAATAAAGGGACGGTGTAAAAATAAATAAATGAATAAAATAAATGCGGGAAAAAAAAAAAAATTGAAAGCGCCCCCATCCCCCAGAAGTGAACGCATACGTAAGTCACGCACGCATATGTAAACTGTGTTTGCACCACCCATGTGAGGTATCACCGCGAACATTAGAGAGAGAAATTATTCTAGTGCTACACCTCCTCTGTAACTCTAAACAGGTAACCTATAGAAATTTTTAAAGCATTGCCTATGGAGATTTTAAGGTGCCGTAGTTAGTCGCCATTCTACGAGCGTGAGCAATTTTAAAGTGTGAAATGTTAGGTATCTTTTTACTCGGCGTAACATTATCTTTCATATTTTAGAAAAAAATTAGGGTATACAGTGAGGAAAATAAGTATTTGAACACCCTGCTATTTTGCAAGTTCTCCCACTTAGAAATCATGGAGGGGTCTGAAATTGTCATCGTAGGTGCCTCCACTGTGATAGAGATATTCTAAAAAAAAAAATCCAGAAATCACAATGTATGATTTTTAAACTATTTATTTGTATGATACAGCTGCAAATAAGTATTTGAACACCTGAGAAAGTCAATGTTAATATTTGGTACAGTAGCCTTTGTTTGCAATTACAGGGGTCAAACGTTTCCTGTAGTTTTTCACCAGGTTTGCACTGCGGGAGGGATTTTGGCCGACTCCTCCACACAGATCTTCTCTAGATCAGTCAGGTTTCTGGTCTGTCGCTGAAAAACACGGAGTTTGAGCTCCCTCCAAAGATTCTCTATTGGGTTTAGGTTTGGAGACTGGCTAGGCCACGCCAGAACCTTGATATGCTTCTTACAGAGCCACTCCTTGGTTATCCTGGCTGTGTGCTTCGGGTCATTGTCATGTTGGAAGACCCAGCCTCGATCCATCTTCAATGCTCTAACTGAGGGAAGGAGGTTGTTCCCCAAAATCTCGCAATACATGGCCCCGGTCACCCTCTCCTTAATACAGTGCAGTCGCCCTGTCCCATGTGCAGAAAAACACCCCCAAAGCATGATGCCACCACCCCCATGCTTCACAGTAGGGATGGTGTTCTTGGGATGGTACTCATAATTCTTCTTCCTCCAAACACGTTTAGTGGAATTATGACCCAAAAGTTCTATTTTGGTCTCATCTGGCCACATGACTTTCTCCCATGACTCCTCTGGATCATCCAAATGGTCATTGGCAAACGTAAGACATGCCTGGACATGTGCTGGTTTAAGCAGGGGAACCTACCGTGCCATGCATGATTTCAAACCATGACATCTTAGTAGTGTTGAGCGAACCCGGACTGTAAAGTTCGGGTCCGTACCGAACTTTTGGGTGTCCGGGACCTGGACCCGAACCCGGACTTTAGAAAAAAGTCCGGGTTTGGGTCCGGGGTTCTGGTATTTTACTCCACGTGTTGAGAAGCTGCCAAGGGCAGCCAATCAACAAGTGTTTCACTGGTTTTCCCTAGAAGGCATCATAGCCATGCCTACTAATGGCATGGCTGTGATTGGCCAGTGCACCATGTGACCCAGCCTCTATGTGGGGCTGGAGTCACCGTGCTGCATGTCACATGCTCTCAGGATAGTTTAGGGAGAGGATGCTGCTGGCTCTGTTAGGGACAGATTGCAGAACATCTCATCCTGCATTACTGAGGACTAGGGAGAGATACTAGATACTAGTGCTGGTGCTTTGAGAGATAGATTTCACATCTCACCCTGCTGCACAGAATGATCTGACTGGACTAGGTAGAGTCTGTTGCTTTAAGGGAAAGATTATTCTTCTAAAATCATCTCCAAGTTGTACAGGGAAAGGTTCCAGCTGTTGCTTTAAGGGAAAGATTAGAGTTCTAAAATCATCATCAAAGTGTGTGTGAAAACCCCTATATCAGCCACAGGGAAGCCATATTAGTGTTCTAAAATCAACTTCAAACTGTGTGAAAAAAGTATAAATAAGCCGGGAGAACCCATATCACTGTTCTACAATCATCTGGAAACTGTGTGTTAAACTTTAACTAAAACCGGGAGAACCCATACTACTTTTCTACAATCATCTAGAAACTGTGTGTTAAACTTAAACTAAAACCAGGAGAAGCCATATCCCTGTTCTAAAATCATCTAAAAACTGTGTGTGAAACTATAGCAGAGAGAAGAACAGTGATATGGGTTCGCTCTGCTATAGTTTCACACACAGTTTTTAGATGATTTTAGAACAGTGATATGGGTTCTCCCGGCTTATTTATACTTTTTTCACACAGTTTGAAGATGATTTTAGAACAGTGATATGGCTTCTACCATTAATTAATACTTTTCAGACCCAGTTTGAAGATGGTCCACATCCACCTCCATTTTTGATTTTTTTTTAAATGCTTTTAGTTATTTCCCTGTCCCCATTTCTTTGTAGGGCACTTGTCCCACTCTTCCCCAAATTCCCCTTCCTTTTGCAGACCTCTAGGACTTTCCAGGACTTTTTTACAGCCATTTTTGTGCCTAAAAGTTTGGGTCCCCTTTGATTTCAATGGGGTTCGGGGTCCGGGACAAAGTTCGGGTTCTGTCCGGACCCGAACTCGGACTTTGTCCCGAAGTTCGGCCGAACCAGCAGAACCCGAACTTCCAGAAGTTCGCTCAACTCTACGTCTTAGTGTATTACCAACAGTAACCTTGGAAACGGTGGTCCCAGCTCTTTTCAGGTCATTGACAAGCTCCTCCCGTGTAGTTCTGGACTGATTTCTCACCTTCCTTAGGATCATTGAGATCCCACAAGGTGAGATCTTGCATGGAGCCCCAGTCCGAGGGAGATTGACAGTCATGTTTAGCTTCTTCCATTTTCTAATGATTGCTCCAACAGTGGACCTTTTTTCACCAAGCTGCTTGGCAATTTCCCTGTAGCCCTTTCCAGCCTTGTGGAGGTGTACAGTTTTGTCTCTAGTGTCTTTGGACAGCTCTTTGGTCTTGGCCATGTTTGTAGTTTGATTCTTACTGATTGTATGGGGTGGACAGGTGTCTTTATGCAGCTAACGACCTCAAACAGGTGCATCTATATTAGGATAATAAATGTAGTGGAGGTGGACATTTTAAAGGCAGACTAACAGGTCTTTGAGGGTCAGAATTCTAGCTGATAGACAGGTGTTCAAATACTTATTTGCAGCTGTATCATACAAACAAATAGTTTAATCACTTGCCGACCGTCAACCGCAAGTGGCTCGATAACGCAAACCGCCGCCATACGACGGCGGCTGCAAGATCGTGCGAGATCGGGCATTGTGAGCGCGCGCGCCGCTGGAGGCGCGCCCACGTGCTCACTGTGTTCGGGGGGGCCAGGGAGCGGGTGCCGCGGACTCGATCTCCGCCGGCTACCCGCGATGCCCCCCCGCACTGAAAGAACGGAGGTCTGTGTCAGTAAACATGGATCTCCGTTCTGTGAGAGGGGGAACGGCTGTGATCACAGCCTTCCTCTACATGGAAGCTGTGATCACTTCCCTTCCCCTGCTAGGGCAGTCCCCCACACAGTTAGAACACGCCCAGGGAACACAGTTAACCCTTAGAGTGCCCCCTGCAGGTTAACCCCTTCACTGCCAGTGGCATTTACAGTAATCAGTGCATTTTTATAGCACTGATCGCTGTGTAAATGCCAATGGTCCCAAAAAAGTGTCAAAATGGTCCGACATGTCTGCCCCAATATCGCAGTACCGCTAAAAATCTCAGATCCCCAGAAATTAATTCTCATCGTCCGTAAACTCTGCCACTTTTGCGCAAACCAATTGCGATTTTTTTTTTATCACAAATATGAGGAAGAATATACATCGGCCAAACTGATGAAAAAAAATGTTTTTTTGTATTTTTTTTTTGGGATTTGTATTTTAGCAAAAAGTAAGAAATTTGGGTTATTTTGCAAAATTGTCGCTCTTCTTTTGTTTATAGCGGCGATCAGAAATGACGCAACGGTGATGAAATAACACCAAAAGAAAGCTCTATTTGTGGGAAAAAAAGGACGCAAATTTCGTTTGGGTACAGTGTCACACGACCGCGCAATTGTCAGTTAAAGCGACGCAGTGCCGAATCGCAAAAAGGGCTCTGGTCCTAAAGGGGGAAATCCTTCCGGGGCTGAAGTGGTTAAAAATCATATATTGTGATTTCTGGATTTTTTTTTTTTTAGATTATGTCTCTCACAGTGGACATGCACCTACGATGACAATTTCAGACCCCTCCATGATTTCTAAGTGGGAGAACTTTCAAAATAGCAGGGTGTTCAAATACTTATTTTCCTCACTGTATATTGTGTTTTGTTTTTTTAAAAAAAGATTACGTTTAAAAAAACACTGTGCAAATACCGTGTGACATAAAAAATTGCAATGATCGCCATTTTATTCCCTAGGATCTTTGCTAAAAAAAAAAAATATATATATGTGTGTGTGTGTGTGTGTATATATATATATATATATATATATATATATATATATATACACATACAAACTGTATATGTTTGGGGGTTTTAAGTAATTTTCTAGCACAAAAAACTGATTCAAACTCGTACAAAAAAAAAAGCACCAGAAAAGGCCTGGTCTTCAAGTGTATTATCATGATACCTTAGACAAGAACAGAAAATAGCCCAGTAATTTTTAACATTCACACAGAATGAATGTACATGTAGTTTTGCAGGAAGAATAGCTCTAAGTTTTTAAAAATGCACCCCATTGTGTCATTCTATACAGCGTGCGTACTGGTATAACTCCTCAAAAATGAAAATGCTGTTGTACAAACCTACACAAACACCAAGTATAACAAACAGCTTGAATGGGTCTCTTGATATTTAACTATCCAAGCTGTATGGTATTAAATTAATCTTTTGTGAATTTTAATTAATGCAAATATTTTTTCATTTTTCTAGAAAATTATAGGATTATTATTTTTTAAAAATTTTATTAGAATCACTTGGAAGTTTACACCGTGTGGGAGATTAGCTTGTGTAGATCGCCTTTCCTGAGAAGAAGGCAGCTGGTAGGCAAGCTTTCTTAAAATCCGGCAGGTTGCCAGGTTTATTTGGTAAAGGTTACAGATCATAAACAAACAAAAAATAGCCAAAACAAAACCTTGCTGTCCGGCGCTAAACTAATACAGCAGGATACATCTCTATATAATGTCGGGCTTGTCCCTGACTCCTTCAATCAAACAAATAACTGAAATACATCACAGGTGATATCATTTGCTGCTCAGTGACTGCAGTATTCTAGTCTGCATCTCCTCAAGGTAATACTTAAAATCTGGCCTGTTAGTGGGTTCCCGAGGACCGGAGTTGAGAACCACTGCCTTAGGGCAACCAACAACTCAAGGTCTTAGCTCTCTCTCAGTCTAAGCATTCTGAGTGCCAGGGTGAGCTCCACTGAGAACTCTTTCTGGTTATTTCAAGCAACTGGAGAAGGATTTAGGTGGACCAAAAACTCCAGGCTGGAACCAGCTCTGCCACGGTGGCTGGCAAAACCCGGCTTGGACTCTCACCAGTCCACTCCAAGTGAATGCATGCGAGGTGACAAACATCGCCCATCCACCATCACACCTCACATAACGTCACAACAGGTATAAAAAAAACATTTACATAGTGCCAAAGGTGGTGTTCCGTGGAGTACAAAAACAGGGTAATGGTGACAAGTGAACAGCGTGTCATCATACCAAAGGGAAAGGGGTCCACCCGTTAACAATTTCTACCCATTTTAGTTTTTATAGTAAAAAAAGTAGGGAGGAGGGATAGATGGAGGCGAAAGGGGAGAGAAAGGGAAAAGAAAAGGAAAAAGAAAAAATAAGAAATCAAAATAAATAAATGAATAAATAAGAGAGTGTGTGTGTGTGTGTGTGTGGGGGGGGGGGGGTGGTAGGGGGTTGGAGGGGCATGAAGAGTGGGGGAGGAGGTGGTCTCAGTCAGGCCATGGGTGGTCTTTACAGTTGGAGAATCCCCCAGGATTTCTTCTATTTCACTAATTCATTCATTTTAGGCCATCCGAAAATATATATCTTTGTCTGGGGCTTTGTCTAAAGCAGTGGTTCTCAGCCTCAGTCCTCAAGTACCCCCAACAAGCCATGTTTTCAGGTTTTGCTTTACTTTGCACAGCTGCTTTAAATCAATATCAATGACATGGTATTGATAAGAGTTATTTTATTTAATAGATGTTCCCAAAACATGGCCCATTGGGGGTACCACGATAATTAATCAAGGATGGTCAATTTTATTGATTTCTGGATTATGTAACTTTTTTGCATGCTTTCTATTTCTTGATGTATCTGCCACAGCTCCAGAATTATTATATTAAAGAAATTCTTTAAGTATATAAATAGTAAGAGAGTGAGGTCAGATCATATTGGCCCCATAAAAAATGACGAAGGAAATCTGGTTGCAAAGGTGATAAACTTATTTTTCTCCTCAGTATTCACAAAGGAAATGGGGGGGCTCAAGTATCCAAAACTACAATGTTGATCCTCGTGAGATGTCACATGAAGGACCCTCGTGGCTAACTGAGGACAAAATTAGGAATAGACTTGAAAAACGTAATGTTAATAAGTCTCCGGAACCAGATGGCTTGCACCCGAGGTTCCTTAAGGAAGAAATTGTCAGACCATTGTACCTAATTTTTAAGAACAGCCTACTAACTGGTATGATACCAGCTGATTGGAGAAAAGCCAATGTAGCACCAATATATAAAAAAGGACCAAGATACATCCCTAGGAACTACAGACCAGTTAGCTTAACATCAATAATATGCAAGCTCTTGGAGAGAGTAATACGGGATTATATACAAGATTATTGTAATGAAAAGAGTATAATTAGTAGTAATCAGCATGGTTTCATGAAAAATCATTCTTGCTAAACCAATCTATTAACCTTCTATGAGGAGGTGAGCTGCCATCTAGATAAAGGAAGGCCTGTAGATGTGGTGTATCTGGATTTTGCAAAAGCATTTGATACAGTTCCCCATAAACGTTTACTGTACACATGAAGGTCTCTCAACATGGATCAAAGGGTGAGTACCTGGATTGAAAACTGGTTACAGGGGGTGGGGATAAATGGGGCATACTCAGAATGGTCTGGTGTAGAAAGTGGGGTCCCCCAGGGATCTGTCCTGGGACCAATTCTATTCAATTTATTCATAAACGATCTGGAGGATGGGGTCAATAGCTCAATCTCAATATTTGCAGATGATACCAAGCTAAGCAGGGCAATAATTTATCCACAGGATGTGGAAACCTTGCAAGAAGATCTAAACCAATTAATGGGGTGGGCAGACAAGTGGCAAATGAGGTTTAACGTAGAAAAATGTAAAATAATGCATTTGGGTACCAAGAACATGAACGCAAACTACTCACTAAGGGGAGAGCCTCTGGGGGAATCTAGGATGGAAAAGGACGTAGGGGTCCTAGTAGATGACAGGCTCAGCAATGGCATGCAATGCCAAGCTGTGGCAAGCAAAGCAAACAAAATGTTGGCATGCATCAAGAAAGGAATTAGCTCCAGGGATAAATCAATAATTATCCCACTCTACAAGTCTCTGGTGAGGCCACACCTGGAGTATGCGGTTCAGTTCTTGGCACCAGACCTCAGAAAGGATGTCCTGGAACTGGAAAGGGTTCAGAGAAAGCAACAAAGCTAATTAAGGGATTGGAGGACCTTAGTTATGAGGAAAGACTACAAGCACTGAACTTATTCTGTCTGGAGAAGAGACGCTTGAGAGGGGATATGATTTCAATGTACAAATACTGTACTGGTGACAGCACAATAGGGACAAAACTATTCCGCGCAAGGGAGCACACAAAGACACGCGGCCATTCACTAAAACTAGAAGAAAGGTGGTTTAACCTTAAACTGTGTAGAGGGCTCTTTACTGTAAGAGCAATAAGGATGTGGAATTCTCTTCTACAAGCAGTGGTTTCAGCTGGGAGCATAGATAATTTCAAAAAACTATTAGATGGGCACCTAAGGGACCACAACACTGAGGGATATACTGTGTATTACTGACATAAAAGCACACACATAGCTTTGACTTGATGGACTTGTGTCTTTTTTCAACCTCACTAACTATGTAACTTTCTGTATTTGCTAAACTGTTCTTGAAAAGAAGGAAACTAATGCAGCCACCACATCTAAGGATGGCTAAGCTGCAATATAATATATTTTTGTTTTTGAGTTTAGATATTTTTTAAGAGCAAGAAGAAAGTCAAAATTAAAGGCAGATGGTTGGTTTAAATACCCATTAATGCTTAACACTGGTTGCACTACAGAACACCCAAGGTTCTGAAAACTCCCCGACACTCTTGTGGACATCAGAGCTTGGAAATTGATTCATTTTCGGTTGAGTGGCAGTTCACTCTTTGGTTTAGTTTGGACACTGATTCACCTTAAGGTCATTGCAATCAGTTCTTTGGCACCACTCCTATGGCTATGGGTTTAGTCAATGGCTCTCTAAGTTAGTTTGAGGTGGACATACTCACCGGTTCTCCATCAGTGTTTGAGGAGGGCTTGCTCACTGGTTCTCCTACAGAGTTTGAGGTGGGCTTACTCACTGGTTCTCCTACAGAGTTTGAGGTGGGAATACTCACTGGTTCTCCTACAGTGTTTGAGGAGGGCATACTCACCAGTTCTCCAAAAGAGTTTGAGATGGACTTGCTTATTAGCTCTAAAAAAAGTCTGAGGTGAATGTGCTAACTGGCTCTACAACCAAGACAAGTGTACTCAATGGCTTTTCAACAGAGTCTGAGGTTGGTATACTCACTCTTTTTCCAACAGAGTTTGAAGTGAATACACTAACTGGTTCTCCAAGAGGGTTTGAGTAGGGTGTACACATTGGCTTTCCAACAACGTGTAAAGAAGGTGTAATCACTGGCTCCCCAACAAAGTATGAGGGGGTTGTACACAATGGCTCTCCAACAGAGTTTGGGGGGGGGGGGGGTATGCTAAGTATGGAAATGAACACTTAAAGTGGATGTAAACCCGATTCATGAACTTTGAGCTGAGCACATATATCTCCAGTGTTTTGTTATCTCACGTAAAAGAACTGTGTCCATAGCTCTCTCCTGCTCCGTTCTTCTGATGGTTCAATGAACAGAGCTGTAAGTCTCTACCTATGAGGAGAGGGGGTGTGTGCTTATCCTCCAATCAGCTGTCTTGGCTGTATGCCCAGACTTCACTGCAGTGCTAACCAAGGAAGAGAAAATCTCCTAACAAAATGTGCACTTTCTAAACAGAATATAAAGATGAAGACAGTGAATATACATGTAAAACTTATGTAGGGAGATTTGTTTTATCCCTGTGTATCTGAGGCTGTTCACTTCACTTCACTGGGTATATGTGAGGGTTTACATCCACTTTAAGTATATCCTTCCTAGAAAGGGGAAGGTGGAAGGCCAATTACAACACACAGTTGAGAGAGAAACTCAAGGCCACTCTTACTGGCCATCTAACTCAGGGTAATGTTATCTCTCCGCTAACCACTCACCTTCAGGACTAGGGACTGGCGTGAAGCTCTACAGAAACCTCAAAAGATTGGGGTTAATTAATCGAGTTTCCATTAATAATTAAGCACCTATTGATCCAAGACATTTACTAGCTCTGTTTTGACTAGCAATTTTTTCGACAACTTGGATAGTCTCCTTGACCCTTGGGGTCTAATATTAACCCCTTTGGGGAACCCCTTTGAGTAAAGCCAGCCATAGATGATACGATTTTGGTTGCAGGAAAGAAAATCGCTCAATTCCCACATCAAGACAGCCAGTGTTGACGGAGGAATCTCTCCCGTGGAGCTATAGTGTTCTCCTGCTGGGGGGGGGGGGGGGGGGGTTTATAT
>BLSH010409086.1:237347-255499 GCA_018402905.1 Glandirana rugosa | reverse complement strand
ACCGCTGGCAATAATCGCATCCTAAAAATCTAACATGCTGGATGTACCCAAATCGATCACTGGTAAGATTAGCCTGACCATATATGGTTTGAATCTTGGCCAGTCCCTGCTGAACCTGAGATTCGAAAGTGTCTAAGGTTGGCTTTGTATTCTTTCCGGAAAGAGTTTGATGAATTTCTAAAACTAAAAGCAATCATGTACGTAAACTGTTCCTCACTGTTCATTGTCAGGTATGATTTAACAGAAAACGTTGAATATACTGTACATGAACAAAAGGAAAATGAGACTTTATCTACTTTACATCATTATGAAGAAATGTAAAGAAACTGTTGCGAACCGTGTTAATTTCTAGATAATGCATTGAAGATTGGGTTCCATTTCTATAGCTCCACAGTAAAGGTGACATCTAGTGTTCTGCTGTTGATTGTTGGCATCATTCTTTCACTAGACCTTGGTGACTTCTTGACTTGAGGATGACAACATTAAATCTAACCTCTGGCTTTGTCCTTTTGGGCTTCTCAGACTTCCACTACAACCATGGTGCCTTCTTCTCCAGCATTCTGGTCATATACATCCTCACATGGACTTCTAACTTACTTTTACTAAGTTCTCTTAAACTTTCTCCGGAGTTGCACACACCAATGTACTTTTTTTTGGGGAACCTGTCTGTGGTGGACATCACTTTCTCTACAGTGACTGTTCCCAAACTTCTTTCCAGCATTCTTTATAGAGTAACCTCAATCTCCTTCCTTGGCTGTTTCCTACAGTTGTTCTTCCTCATATTAATGGGCACCACTGAGAGTTTTATTCTGTCAGTCATGGCATTTGATCGATATCTGGCTATATGTAAACCCTTACGCTACACTTCATTAATGAGTGATAAGGTCATGGTCATGTTGACCAGTATCTGTTGGATTGCAGCTTCTCTACATTCATTATTGTACACTTATATTCTCTCCCATTTAAAGTACTGTGAGAACAGACTGATCCCCCACTTCGCCTGTGATGTGATACCCCTAATCAAGCTGTCTTGCTCCAGTACTACACAAGCTGAGCTTCTAATATACACTGAAGCTCCATTGGCTGGTAACATTCCATTCCTTCTAATTTTCATCTCCTATGTGCTTATTGGACGGGCTATAGTAAAAATGAAAAGCAGTAGTAGCCGCAGCAAAGCCTTTTCCTCCTGTTCTTCTCACCTCATGGTTATTTCCCTCTTCTATGGTACCATCATTTTCATTTACTTCCGACCTCCATCAGACCGCTCCTCCCAACATGATCGCATTGTTAGTCTGGCTTACACCATCATTACGCCTATGCTGAATTCTTTTATTTACAGCCTAAGGAACCAAGATGTGAAAAAGAGTCTGAAAAAAATAATTATTAAATTATGTTTTGACAGCTGAACAAATAAAGTCCTCTGCCCAGGCTTTCTGATACTAAGATGAATTTGTGAACACATTGAGCTCAATTTGCAAAGCAATATCACAAAAATAAGGATTTTCTTTTCAGTCATGTGCCTGTAATTTTCAGATTGGGAAATCTTTGGACTGTAAAATAGCTGTCACTTTTTGAGAGTTATTTATCACACAAAAAATAAATGTCCCCATGATTTTTTGCACTGGAACCCTGAAGGTTCTAGTTACACCTCTGCCTCCAGCAACACATTTGGGTTGATTTACTAAGCTTCCAGTTTTTTTTTGTCAAAGCTTAACTGAACAAGCTGAAGTTAGAAGCTGATTGGCTACCATGCACAGCTGCACCAGATTTTGCACTTTCCAGTTTTAGTAAATCAACCCCATCATGTCATCACACTATATAACTATATGTAACTATGTTTCATCTGCAAGCATCCTTGGTGCTGACAGCTGCTCCTGGTCTACTTCTGTGTTTGGCATCTTTGGCCATTGGGATTGGCCTGCCAGGGAGGACCTAACATGTCCATGGGAGGTCATTTATCTTGGAACCAAGGCAAACCGAGAAGGAGATAGTATAGGGTTGATTTACTAAAACTGGAACATGCAAAATCTGGTGCAGCTGTGCATTGTAGCCAATCTGCCTCTAACTTCAGCTTGTTCAATAAAGCTTTGACCAAAAAAAACTGGAAGCTGTTTGGTTTCTATGCAGAACTGCACCAGCTTTTGCTCTCTCCAGTTTTAGTAATTCAAGTAATTCAAACCCTATGTGTCTTCTGCTTGCTCACAAATGTCCTCTTAAGTAAGGTTATTGACCAAGACAAACATATTCCATAATGTATCAATGACATAAAATTTCATCACCATCATCATCACCACACCCCCCAAAATGTTTGCACCTAAGGGAGTTCTGTATATCGCTTGAATACTATTTATCAAATGTATTGTATTGTTTTGATGTGACCTCAATGTCCTAACCTGTAGAAATGAGTGTTTAAGCCCCCAGTCACACTAATGTAGTGCGACGTTATGCACAGCGTTTCGCTCATTGTTGTACTTCGTGCTTAGAGTAGCCCATTGACTTCAATAGGCTACCCCACATGTTGCAAAGAAACCTATGCACCATTTAGAGATTCCCTCATTTCTGTTCTTTCCCATTCTTGTGCATTAAAGCCTGGGGTGTGGCTTGACGCACGGCGCAGATGGAAGCTTGAGAACAGAGCTCCGGCAGCCTGAGACCTTGGGGAATGATAAAGGACCTATTTCCAATCAAGATATGGAGAAAACACAAAAAGGGGGCACACAGAACCGAACCCTACGCTCATCATCCACCCCAGCAGGCAAGCAGATCTCCACAATCTTCACAAGATACAAGTGCAAGAACGACAGCAAGGGAGACAAGATGGCGCCAGGACATGGAAGAGAAGAAAAGGAATATGACGCCATCTCTCTACCTGCATCAGAGGACTCAGTAAGAGACCTTAACCAGGCAAACCATTCCCTAACATACACTGATATGATGGAAATAGCTGCAGACATAAAGAAATCATTTGCAGTAGCAATCACAGACCTGAAGGCTGACTTATTGCTACTCACAGAGCAAACGGCCACACATGAGAGAGCAGGACAGAGAAGGGACAAAGCCTTACACAGACTAGAAGATGTCACTACTTCTCACTCTTTTTTTTTTTTAAATCAGATTTTATTAGGCATTTGATAGATAGTACAGGAGATTGTATCGACATTAAACATTGGTGTAGAGAATAACTCCAATTAACATCAATGGAGAATAAAAGGATATCTCAGTTAGGAATGATAGCGTAGTTGAAAGGGGAGATCAGATAATCTCCGATATCCATAACAATAACAATTATAACAGTAGCAACTATGTATTGGATGGATCACCTGCTAAGAGTGAGAACGGAAAGGAGGGGGGGTGAAGGGGGGGTGGGGTGCATCTCTTCGCGTATGTGGGCTAAAAGGAAGTCCAAGCCCTCGATCCGTGGTGCCTCTGTGGTAGGAAAATATGTCGTGTGAGGAGCTTGCTGTTCCCTGAGGTTGGGTGAACTTTATGAAGGACCTCCATCTTTTGTGAAAATAATGGGTCGCCTTGGGATGGTTGAAGTCCGTGAGGATTCTTTCGTTGTTTAGTTGTGATATCAGTTCTTGTTTCACTTTTGCAACAGTCGGAGGTAATGACGAGGTCCAGTTTTGTAATATTGCTTTTCTGGCTGTGTAGAGACAGATTAGGATCCAGTCTTTGTGGAAGAGGCTTAGTTCAGGTGACTTCATCTCCGGCTGTGTGTTCCAGCAACCGAAAATCATTTGTAGGGGGTCTTTCGGTATTAAGAGACGCGTGACAGTGTGGATGAAGGAGATGATCTTGTCCCAGAAAGTTGTGATATAGGGGCACGACCAGAAATGATGAGAAAGCGTGGGTTTTGGGAGGCTGCAGAGAGGGCATGACCTTGAGGATGGGTTTTGTGTCCCTGTATAGAAAGGTCTGTAGGCACGGTGTAAAATCTTAAGTTGTGTTTCTCTCCATTGTTCGTTGGGGGAAAGTTTTATAGTTTTGTTGTATCCTGAGAGGAGTTTATCCATGAGGTCAGGGGTTGCAAAGTCCTGTTCCCAGTTTTTGGCGGAGGTGGCATTTAGAGGCATTGCTTTTTCGGTGAGTAGGAGTTTATACACCGCCGAGATTGAGTATGACTTTGAGTCTATCATAGCGTCTATGGTAGAGGGTTGGAATCTCTTCAATTTGTCTCTGCCTGTGGAGCGAATAAAGTTGGCGCATTGCCAAAAGTGGAAGAGATGGGACTGTGGTAGCGAGTGCTTTTGGGCTATGTCCTTGAACGGTAGGAGGTCCCCAGTGGTGGTATTGCAGAGCGAAGAGAAGAGAGTTAGTCATTGCTGGTTCCATATTGAGAAGGCTTGGTGTTGCATGCCCGGTGGAAAGTTGGGGTTTCCCTGGATTGGCAGATGTTTGGATATATTTAGTGGGATTTTGAGGATCTTCCGCGCTTCTCTCCAGGCTATGATTGTATCGCGTAGTAGAAGGTTGTATTTGATGGAGGGAGGTAGTGCTGTCCAAGGCGATAAGAGGAGGGCCTTTAGTTGGTATGGGGATGTCATGTCTGATTCCAGGGCGGTGTTTGCATATCTAGATGCATTTCTGGTCCAGTCCATTCCAACTCTTAAGAGGCATGCTAGGTTGTACAATCTGATGTTAGGTAGGCAGGATCTGAATATCCTTGTGTTTGAGCAGGAGGGGGATCGTCTGTAGGGGGTATAGAAGGAGGGAAAGCTGACCATTTTAAATAGATGGCACCTCCCCAGGAGCGAGAGCGGCAGATCCATCCAATGTTCTAGTTCTAGGTTAATTTTTTGCAACAATGGTGGGAAATTCAGAGTGTACAAAGATGATGGCAGGTGTCCTATTTTTACTCCCAGATATGTGATGTGTGATTTGGCTATAATGAAGGGTGAGTGGGCTAGCCAGTGTCGATGTGGGGAGCGGCCTATAGGAATTATCTCGCTCTTGCCATAGTTAATTCGCAAACCTGCACATTGTTTAAAATCATTAAATATTTGGATAATGAGGGGCATGTCTTTTGAGGGGTTCGCCGTGAATATGAGGACGTCATCGGCAAAGAACGCTGATCGTAGTTCCTGGTGTCCTATTTGTATTCCGTTGAGGGGCGCTATAGTGGATAGGTATCTGGAGAGAGGTTCAATCGCTAAGTTGAAGAGAAGTGGGGACAGGGGGCATCCCTGCCTTGTACCCTTGAAGAGTCTAAATTCCTCCGATAGGACGCCTGCCACCACCAGCCTGGCCGCGGGAGAGGAGTACATAGAGTGGATGAGCTGTACAAACTGGCCGGAGAAGTTCATCAGTCTTAGCACGAGAAAGAGCCAGTCAAAATTGACGTTGTCAAAAGCTTTCTCCGCGTCCAGGGTGATGATGGCAAAGTCTCCCTCTTTATGGTTGTGGGCGTGGTCCAAAGCTGCTAGTACTTTTCTGATGTTAAGTGAGGCTGTTCTTCCCTTCACAAAGCCGGATTGTACTGGATGTATTAGAAATGGTAGAATATCTGCTAATCTGGTGGCTATTATTTTGGAGAGAACTTTTATGTCTAGATTTAGGAGTGAAATGGGTCGATAAGAGCCCGGTTCCAGGGGGTCCTTGCTTTTTTTATGTATTAATTTGATGGTTGCTTGGTTGCCCGACGGTAAGTAGGGGCCTCCCTTCCAAATTTCATTGTAGACTTGTACTAGGGTGGGTTCTATTGATGTGTGTAGGATCTTGAGGAGTTCTCCTGAGAAACCGTCTGGTCCTGGGGCCTTGTTAGGTGGTAAGTGTTGTATGGCTGAGGAGACTTCCAGTCTAGTAATGGGGGCATTTAGTATCTCTAGATCTTCTTGGGAGATTTGTGGGAGGGTTAGGCTATCGAGGAAACTTTCAGCTAATGTGTTGTTAGTGCTGTCTGGTGCGTACAAGTTTTTGTAGAAGGCTGTCATGATTTTGTTGATTTCCTCGGGGATAGTGGTGATGGTTCCCTGGATGTTTCTGAGGGAGGTGACATGTGTGGGTGAGTAGGGGCCTCGCGCTAGTCTGGCCAGGAGTTTCCCTGATTTATTTCCAAATTTAAAAAACTGTGCTTCAGTGTGTGACCGTTTGGTTAGTTCCAGCGTTTCTGCCCAGGAGTCAAAATCATTTTTGGCTGCCTTCCATTCTATCCTATTCTGGGGGGAGTTGTCAGTGGATAGATTTCTTTGGGCTAGTTTCAGGCGGTTGCTGGCCGCTTTGAATTTGGATTTCGAATGTTTTTTAAAGGAGGAGGCATAGGAGATGATTTTGCCTCTGAGAAATGCCTTTCCTACATCCCAGAACAGGTTTGGGTTGTTTATATGTTGCGCGTTGTCAGAAGCGTATTCTGACCATGCTAGGTGAATATATTGCTGGAAGTCGGCATTTTTCGAGAGGTAGTGTGGGAAGCGCGATACCTGGGGTTTGGGTTGCGAGAGAGAGTCAAGGAAGGAGATGGAAATTGGGGAGTGATCGGAAATCGCTATTCCGTGGATCTCTGCGTCTCTAGCCAAGGGTAGCAGAGAGTCTGTGCAGCATAGGTAGTCAATTCTAGTGAAGCGGTTGTGGGGGTAGGAGTAGAAAGTGTAATCCCTCTCCAGTGGGTGTAGGTGTCGCCATACATCTATTAGCTGTAGTGAGTCCAGGGTGTGAGCAAGAGGGGTGTCTGACGGGCTAGGAGTGACAATGTGTGGTCTTTTTGGGCTCGATCTGTCGTCTAGTGGGTGTACGATTGAGTTGAAATCCCCCCCTAGTATATGGGGAGTGCCTGGAGATTTTAATATGTTTAAGGTCAGGTTCTGGTAGAAGGAGGGGCTCGGTGAGTTCGGGGCATATATATTAGTGATTTGAATGTCTTTGCCTGCTAGGCGTAGATTGACTGTGAGAATTCGGTCCTCTAGCGTAGTGGATGAGGACAGCACTTCACAGGGGAGGGATTTGTGTATTAGGATGGCAACTCCAGCCTTCCTTCCTATGGGGTCTGAGCCTATAACTGTTCCTACCCAGTGTTTTTTCATACGGTGTAGGTCGGATTGTGCGAGGTGTGTCTCCTGAAGGAGAGCTATGTCCGTGTCGAGTCTTTTCAGGTGTCTTAGGACTTTCATTCGTTTGATGGGAGATCTAAGGCCCTTCACATTCCAAGAGGTAACTTTTATGAACGTGTCATGTGGTTGGGGTCTGGGGCACGATGTGAAGGTGTAAAGGTGGAGTTTCGGATTGCTGAGAGTGAGGTGTACCAAAGGGGGTATGTTTTATGTCTTCCAACCCAGTGGATACATTGCTTGAGATGCAAATAGGGGAGAGGGGGCAGATTAGGGGGAGAGAAGTGGTAGATAGGGGTAGGAGTCATGTCTGTATTGATATGCTGATAATGTTTCCTTACAATAATAAGTCTATGCTTTGCTTTTTTCCGCATGGGCTCACAGACTGTAATTGCTCCCTACCGCCGGCCAGTGCTCATCCATGTGGTCGGGATCCAAGGGGGTATTAAATGACTGCTGGATACGGCCAATTGTGTGGCGTGGAGTTGGAGGCTGATTTGAACGTCTATAGTGGAGCATATGCGGAAATTCAAAAGCTGGGCATAGGGTGAGGGTATAGACAAGTTCTAGCAGGCATACATCTAAGCACACAAAACATTTGAGGAGAAGAACAAACCAATAACAGTTCAAATGTTGGTACTGGTACTTAACCAGAATAGTCAGCTCTAGAAGGGGGTTATTCTGCAAGTGACCGTGTGAGCATTATTAATGTCACTGACCTGCAATAACTAGTGTGGGGAAGTGCGTAGCCATAGATCAAGTTGAGTAGATCAGTGTGGCTCCACCGCTTGGTGGGTTTCTGAGGGTTTTAGGCGTTTTGGAGAATCTTTCCTCGGGCTCCTCTGGTTCAGAGATCTGGGAATGGCCGAAGCTCTCTGGGGTTTCCTGAGTTGCTGCTCCGAGTCAGAGGAGAGGGACCTCAAGGATTTTTTCTGCTTCTTGTGGTTCGTGGAAAGTTAATTGTTCTCCATTGCTGGATCTGAGTCGCAGGACTGCCGGGAATGCTAGGGAGAATTTCATCTGGCGTTGATGTAGGGCGGTGCATACATGTTGAAAAGCTTTGCACCTTTTGGATACATCTAAGGAATAGTCCGTGAAAATTAGGATTTTTACTCCATCTATCAGGAGGGGATTAGCTTGTCTGTATTTCATCAAGATATCAGCTTTGTCAGCATAGTTTAGATATTTGGCTATGATTGTCCGATTGGTCTTACGGTCAGATTGTAGGGCCCGCGTTTCGTCACTTCCTGTGACGTCATCGGAGGTCATCGATGACGTCACAGGAAGTGACGAAACACATCAGGTGACCACACGGTGACAGAGGCCACGCCCAGTAGGTTTGCAAGCAGGAAGTGTCTGTAACACTGAGCGCGAGCATTACCTCTTAGAGCAGTCACAGTAAATTGCAAATGTATGCCTTTGATGTTTGCACTGTGAAATAGCTTTTGGCCAATAAACCTTTTAACAAGTGATACGCGATGAGTTATCCTTCTTTCTATCCACACATGGAATTCTGACCGCGGAAGGGAGCGTGACAAAGGAGAGGACAACCACATCCATAGGTCGGATTGTAGACCTAAAGCGCGTTCTGACTTCTCCACACCGTACGGTGGGAGAGTCAAAGGATTCTGGTAAGCAGGGCACAATACCCTGAGCTATTTTTATCATCACTCAGCACCGAAATGCAGCACGAGCACTTTAAAGTATAAAGAATTATTCCACGCATAAGGAGATAAAGCAGAGATAGTCTGGACTGTATCAGCACTCAGTCACTTTGTACTTTGGACTTGCACATAAAAAATCGTTTTGGCACAGAGCACAGCACTTTTACTTGGACTTTATATATATATATTATTTACTTTATTCTATACTTTATTTATATATTTTTTACAGTACTTATTTATTGCATTCATGTGAAATTGTATATTTATTGGAATTGAGGATTCACTGTAAGTTTATTTACTCACCCAGACACAATTAAGATCTGCTGCAGCAACTGGGCTACAGCAGCAATTATCGTTTTTAATGTATACAGTATTTTATGAATGATTGCAATAGAAATAGGAGGATGCAATAGAGAAAATTACAATAGATCACGCATTGCAAGCGCTGTTTGAACACAAAGCACAAATTGTTCACACATATCACGTTATCCCCCATAAATATTTGGGCCACAACAGCAGCTCGCACATAGGCTATTACATCTCACACCAGAGGACACGCGCTGCCTAAGGTACACACACCTCTCAGAAAACTAAGGACTAACTTAACCCTACTTACTTACCCCCCCCCCCTGCATTCCCCACACTCAGACCCCCTTCTACTACTGTACACCTCCCCCTTTCTCAACAATGGCCTACTCATCACTAGGAACATCTCCAAGCATTATCTCACATAATGTGAGCGGCCTTAACATCCCAGAAAAGAGAGCCAAGATCCTCGGGGAACTTAAAAACAAAGACCCTCAAATTGTCCTATTGCAGGAAACCCATTTCAAAAACCAAAATATTCCACGTCTAACAAACAACTTCTTTAATAAGGTATACCATGCCACCAACACCTTAGGTAAGATGAAAGGAGTATCCATCCTTCTAAGCAGAAAATCACCCTTTGTTCTAACCCAACAGGGGCGCTACCTTTTCCTGAAACAAACATAGGAAGGGCATTCTATTACTATCACAAACGTATACTTCCCAAATAAAGCCCATTTAACCTTTTGCAACAAAATGATAGAAGAAGGCCCCTTTCACACTTATGCGACTTGGGACTGCAAAGTCGCATGACAAATCATTCCCCACTATTTCCAATGAGTACCGTTCATATCTGTATGACTTTAAGTCGCGCTGACTTTAAAGCAATCCCTGCATTACGTTGGCCCAACTTTGATGCAACTTGAGGTCCATAGACTTCAATGTTAAACCCTCAAAGTTTCATGCAAATCGCACCTGAATAATATAGTTGTGATTTCTGTACGACTTTTATATGATTATGATCACTAAAATATACCATTAGTAGGGTGACGCAGCTACATTTGTATTTCAATCTGAGCAGACTTTTATAATATGTTTTCATTGAGCCAAAGTTGCAATAAAGTCACACCAAAGACGTACTGATCCCACATCGTGTCAAAATCGCTGTAGAGAGAGAGGTGATGTGGGGAGGAATGGAGGGTAGGTGACAGGATGTGGGGTGTACGGGTCGGGGGAGGAGAGGAGGAGGAGAGAAGAGACAAGATTTTTTTTTTTTTTTGTGTTGGGGAGGGGGAAGGGTTGGATAGAGTGGAATGTAACTTGCTGAGTGGGGACAACGGGAGATGACCATAGGAAAACAGTTGATAGCGACAGAGATAAGGGTTATAATTTGATAGTATTTATACTGGGTGAAAAGATAGGGGGCTATCCGGGAGTGGGTTGGAGATAAGCAATCCTTTGTACTCGTAGTGAAGATATTTTTCTTTTTTTCTCTATTGGAGAATTGTAGAATATAAGCATTTATATATATATATATATATATATATATACACATCACAATGATGAAAGACTCTGTTGGAGACAGTAAATGATCCTCAAACTGATTAGTCTCATGGCAGTGTTCTTCTGATGTGGAAGAAAAAAAAAATTGCCATAAAATTGCGTCAAAATCGTGGCAAAAAATTGCGGTACAATCGGGTCGCACAAGTGTGAAAGAGGCCTAATGGAGAATTATACTTCCAGCCATGTCGGAAATGTAGCGAGTCCCATATAGATAATGTGGACCTTGTCAAAGGAGATGTAGATGATGCCAACCCCCTGTATTTACATGGTAGCCAAGGGAATACAGATAGAATCAGCTCTGGCAGATAAGGACCTATCTGTGCCCATATTTTTTTTATCTCCCGCCTGTTTCCATTCTGCAATTCTCTTTAATATTACTGCGTAGTAATATAACTTATAATTTAGGCAATGCTAGTCCACCCAAATGTTTAGGTCTATACAAGATATCTTGAAAGATTCTTGCCTGCTTGCCCTTCCATACGTAATGCGAAGTGATTGTAAGTTAGAAAAGTTATGCGACTTGTCCTGTGGGTTGGGACTGCAGTCCCATGACAAGTCGTTCCACATTATTTCCAATGAGTACCGTTCATATCTGTACGACTTTAAGTCACGCCAACTTCAAAGTAGTCCCTGCATTACTTTGGCCTAACTTTGATGCAACTTGAGGTCCATAGACTTCAATGTTAAAACCTCAAAGTATCATGCAAATCGCACCTGAATAATATAGATGTGATTTCTGTACGACTTTGTAATAGGTTTTTATTGTGCCAAAGTTGGACCAAAGTGGTACTGATCCGAAATCGCCGTAAAAAAATCGCTGTGAAATCGCATCACACAAGTGTAAAAGGGGCAGAACGGAAGGGATTTGCAATGGATTGCATTATACTAGGAGGATATTTCAACATCCCCTTAAAACCGTTACAGGAGACTTCAACTGCCTCATCACATATAGCATATAAAATTTTGAGACAAATAAAAACTCTATTAATATCCATGAACTTAAAGTGGTTGTCAACCTGTGACAACCACTTTAACCTACAGATAAGCCTATAATATGACTTACCTGTAGGTGCCCTGCAGATCTCCCAAACCTGCACAGTTCAGGATCTATGTAGTGTACTGCTGTTGCCAATGTCATTTCAGCACATGCGCAGTGATTGCACAGTGACTGGTGGCTCCGGAAGGAAGAGGGGCAGAAGATGAGAAGATGGACGCTGCCAGCACAGGGGACATCGCTGGACATCGCAGGCTTTGTTTGCAGGTAAGTGACAGATAATGAGCTACTATGCGATGCATAGTAGCCCATTATGCTTCTACTTTGCAGGGGGAATATTGAGGAAGTAAACCCCATCAGGGTTTACTTCCTCTTTAATTGACAAATGGAGAACACTACACCCAACTGAAAAGGATTTTACCTTTTTATCACCCCCACACAAAAGGTATCCAAGGATAGATTTCCTATTCATCACACAAAGGGACCTAAAAACAATCAGTAAGGCAGATATCGGCAATATAACCATTTCAGATTATGCCCCAATCTCCCTATCCTGGAACCCTTACACCCAAAGTCTTCAGCATTCAAATGGAGACTCAACACTGCACTATTGGTACATCCAATAATCAAAAATGACATTCAAACTGCAATTAAAAACTACTTTGACATCAATACTAATGTGGAAACATCTCCTCTAAATATTTGGGAAGCCCACAAAAGTGTCAGAGGAGCACTTATCAAATGGGGCTCAAGCAGTGGCGGCTGGTGAAATTTTAGGATGGGGGGCGCCAGACCCCGCCCTTCCTTTTTGACCCCTCACACTTCTCATAAGCCCCATCCCTTATAGACTCCACCCACTCCATCCCCTGTATTCCACATATTGTGTCAGGAGTATACAACCCAGCATCACTGGACAGAGTATACAGCCCAGCATCACAGGACAGAGTATACAGCCCAGCATCACAGGACAGAGTATACAGCCCAGCATCACAGGACAGAGTATACAGCCCAGCATCACAGGACAGAGTATACAGCTCAGCATCACAGGACACAGTATACAGCCCGTCATCACAGGATAGAGTGTACAGCTCAGCATCACAGGACAGAGTGTACAGCTCAGCATCACAGGACAGAGTGTACCGCTCAGCATCACAGGACAGAGTATACAGCAAGCATCACAGGGCAGAGTATACAGCCAGAATCACAGGTAGGATATATAGCCAGTATCACAGGTAGGGGTATATAGCCAGTATCACAGAGAGGGGTATGTAGCTAGTATCACAGGTAGAGGTATAGCCAGTATCACAGGGAGGGGTATGTAGCCAGTATCACAGGGAGGGGTATAGCCAGTATCAAAAGGAGGGGTATGTAGCCAGTATCACAGGGAGGGGTATGTAGCCAGTATCACAGGGAGGGGTATGTAGCCAGTATCACAGGGAGGGATATAGCAAGGATCACAGCTAGGGGTATGGCCAGTATCACAGGGAGGGATATGTAGCCAGTATCACAGGGAGGGGTATAGCAAGGATCACAGGGAGGGGTATAGCCAGTATCACAGGGAGGGGTATGTAGCCAGTATCACAGGAAGGGGTATGCAGCCAGTATCACAAGTAGGGGTATGTAGCCAGTATCACAGGGAGGGGTATGTAGCCAGTATCACAAGTAGGGGTATAGCCAGTATCACAAGTAGGGGTATGTAGCCAGTATCACAGGGAGGGGTATGTAGTCAGTATCACAGACAGGGGTAGGTAGCCAGTATCACAAGTAGGGGTATGTAGCCAGTATCAGGGTTATGTCAGAGACTGTCAGTTTTAAAACCTAGTATGCGTCCTGACAAAATGGAGTCATCTCTGCTTGCGTCTCGTGCATGATATCATTACATCATGTGTGTCTCCCACGTGATATCATCACAATCTGTAGCACAGTTTGTTATGATCGCTGCAATGCCACATACATGGCCCTTTGATGACGTCACTTATGATGAAACATGTCGGGTGGTCCTACGTATTGACGAGCACACGACCCATGTGAACAGGAAACACGGGCTGTACGTTCCCTGAGCAGGCGTTTTTTGTCTCTGAGCGCTCTTTGTAATATGGTACATGTGAGTAGCCTTTTGGCTTGTGTTTATTTTTGGAAACCAAACAGTATTTCACTATCTGGAGCTTATTTCTTTTACATTCTGCCGTTGTGAGTCTATCGGGATATATGAGGAGGGAGTGACACCCCAATTCCTAAACCTGCAGAGGCTATTTGCCCGTCCCTTAGGGATAGTAAACGATAGGTAAACTTACATCTCTGGTAAGAGTTGCTATACTCAGAGTGTGGGGTGACACAGGACACTATCTTGAGCTATACACTTGGTGGAAGCATCTTTCTATTTTTCTCTGGAACAATATATTCACTTGATTTTATTATGTTGGACTTTTGATGAATTTATGAACATTTTGCACATTTTTAGATTTTTATGTATGGCACAAATTTGGTTTATGATCCTATTTGTTTTTGCTGATTTCATTTATCACATTGGTTTACACACGTCAATGTCTATTTATTTTTCAGGAGTGTTATGCACATAGATTATTTCTGAACACAATATCTCTAATATCGTTTAAGGTTGCGCAATTCTTTTTTGATTCTAATGTACATAGATCACCCAGAGGGGAGTGTTGATAATGCTGCACTGACGGGCACTGATAATGCTGCACTGATAGGCGGCACTGATGGACATTGATATGAAGCACTGATGGGCACTGATGGATACTGATATGAAGCACTGATGGGCTCTGATAGGCGGCACTGATAGACACTGATATGAAGCACTGATGGGCACTGATAGGAGGCACTGATGGGTGACACTGATATGAAGCACTGATGGGCACTGATAGATGGCACTGATGAGACACTGATAGGCGGTACTGATAAGTGACATTGATGGGCACTGATAGGTAACACTGTTAGGCACTGATAGGCAGCACTGATGGACAATAATATGTAGCACTGATTGGCACTTATGAAGCTGCACTGATATTCATGGAACTGATGATCAGTGCCCTGATTATCAGTGTAGATGCCCTTTGAGAACCAACAGTTACAGCGCGTGAGAAGAAGATTGCCAAATAACTGGCAGGTCTATTTACACTGTAATCATTAGCATAATCGTCTTTGTATAAAGGTAAACTGTTTTTTACTAGTTGTTTCCAGAGGGCGAGAGGAGGGAGGGGTTGTTTTTTTCCAGTGGAGTGCTATAGCTTTACGGGCATAAAAAAGAAGTAGGCCTACTTGGGTGTGCCACACGACTGTGGCAAGTAGTTGCTCAACTAAGCCCAAAATACAGGTTGACATGGAGAATTGAAGTGGTGCAGTGGTGACCACATGGATGAGTGACAAAACCTCCTTCCAGAACCCGACAGCGACTGGACAGGTCCAAAATATGTGGGTGAAGTCCCCAGGGATCCTCCCCGCAGTGCCAGCATCCGGGGGTAGAGAATCAGAGCTCATTTTGTGCAATCTGTATAGGCTGAAATATGCATGAAGAACTATCTTGAACTGGATCAAACAATCCATCAGAGAGACGAGGGACCGGAAGGGGAAATCCCACACGTCATCCCAATCATCATTGTCGAGGTCTGGGATGTCCTGTAGCCACCTAGCTCTGAGTCTCCCTAAAACAGGTAGGTAGGTCATTACCAGGTGAGAGTACAAACGGGAGGCAGGCTTCTCCGCACAGTTTGATCTGAGGAGATCCTCCAATGCGGACTGTATAATCTGGAGAGTTGAACGCGGGAATTGGCTGCTGAAGCTTCTATCACAATTTGCTGGACCATGTTCACCTTATGAGGCTATGATTAAGCACCCCACTTTCATGGTGTGAAACGCGTATGATCATCCATGTTCCTGTATGTTGGTGACTGTTTTGGATTTTATGGGAATTACAATAAAGGTGTTAAACGGAGTGTGGCTGTTTCTTCTTCAAATTTCTTCTACATTCATCTTGTATGCAAAGCCTGCACCTGTGTTCTGGAGCCTGAGTGGAGGTAATTGGAGTCAGACCAGCCTGGAGCGGTGTTCACTCTCTTTTTCATGTTCACCTCATACTATCTAATTGGACATATGCTTCCAACAAAAACTCTCCTATCCCAATATATGGTGGAAGGGACATCAAGATCAAAAGAGCTCTTTCCAAGTGCCTCACATAATAATACAGTAAAACCTTGGATTGAGAGTAACTTGATTTGAGCGTGTTTTGCAAGACAAGCAACATATTTTTTTTAGAGATTTACATTTAGAAATGTCTTGATATACAAGTAGCATTATGTCACAACTGAGTATAAAAGAGGACAGGGGCACCTCTAAGTGTAGCAATATGGTTACATTTAGTGAAGGTACAACATTTAGCAAGTCACATGGTTGATGATTAAATCAGACACATCTAAGTATGCAGGCAACTGGGGTAAAGCTGTCCACATAGCCCGTCCTCCGCACCGCCATCAACATCATTCCTTCCACACTGCGCTCCATGCGTGCTTCAAGCCTCGCTTTCAGATCGCTCTACTGCAGGATAGTCTTCCCGTTCATGATTGCATACTGACAGCGGTGAGAGCCGGCGGAGCGGAGGACGGTCCATGTGGACAGCTTTACCTGGATGCCTACATACTTAGATGGGCCTCTTTTAACCCGTCCAGATCCGCGCTATAGCCAAAGTACGGCTCCAGCACGGATCTGAAATGCCGGGTGGACGTCCATGGCCGTGCCCGCGGGTCGGGCGGACTCGATGTCCGCCCAAGACCTGCGATCCCCTGTCAGACCTGCAGAACGGGGAACCGCCGTTGTAAACACGGCGGTTCTCCATTCTGTTGAAGGGGACAAGACAGATCTACTGATCCCTGTCACTGGGATCAGTTAGATCTGTTATGTCCCGGCCAGCCCCGCCCCGCCCCCCCACAGTTAGAACACCCAGGGAACATAGTTAACCCTTTCACTGCCCCCTGCAGGTTAACCCATTCACTGCCAATGACATTTATACAGTAATCAGTGGACATTTAAATTTCTGATCGCTGTATAAATGTCATTGGTCCCAAAAAAGTGTAAAAAAAGTCCGACATAACCGCCCCAATATTGCAGTCCCGATAAAAATCGTAGATCGCCGACATTACTAGTAAAAAAATAAATAAATAATAAAAACGCCATAAATCAATTCCCATAGTTTGTAGACGCGATAACTTTTGCGCAAACCAATCAATAAACGCCGATTGTGATTTTTTTACCAAAAATATGTAGAAGAATATATATCGGCCAAAACTGTTGAATCATTTTTAATTTTTAAGTTTTTTTTCTATATTTATTATAGCAAAAAGGAAAAAATATTGGGTTTTTTTCAAAATCATCTCTCTTTGTTCAGAATTGACGCAGAGGGGATCAAATACCACCAAAAAAAAACTCTATTTGTGGGGGAAAAAAATGATATAAATTTAGTTTGGGTACAACGTCGCATGAACGCGCAATTCTCATTCAAAATGCGACAGCGCTGAAAGCCAAAAATTGGTCTGGGCAGGAGGGGGGTTTAAGTGCCCAGTAAGGAAGTGGTTAATCATCAACCATGTGAGTTGCTAAATGTTGTACCTTCATTAAATGTAAAATATTTCTACACTTAGACACACCTCTCTTCTCTTATATACTGGATTTTGCTTCTAATCCCCTTGTGAAGACTGCCATTTGAGGATGGACATCTCATGGTTACACAACCTTCACATTGCTATAATCTTTTTATATGGACTATAAATTGAAGGACTTATGAATAAATGGTTCAGAATCATCTGAGTTTTCATTATTTCTTATGGGGAAATTTGCTTTGATATACGAGTGGTTTGGATTAAAAGCCTGTTTCCAGAATGAATTATGCTTGCAATCCAAGGTTTTACTGTACTGTAAACCAAGGGCGTGAAACCCAATTTCATCAAAGGTTGCATCAGCATTATTCTTCCCTTCAAAGGGCCAGTTGTATCTCTAAGACTATATAAATGTATTTACTCTTTATCATATTAAATAATTATCTCTGTATTTGATTATTACTGGTTTAAGTAATCACGTAAGACTAGAGTTGAGCGAACCCGGACTGTAAAGTTCGGGTCCGTACCGAACTTTGGGGTGTCCGGGACCCGGACCCGGACTTTTCAAAAAAAGTCCGGGTTCGGGTCCGGTCTCTATTAATAAATTATACTATTTCTCATTTATGTAAATATATCAGAATCTCTATGTTGACCGGGAAACTTCCCTTCTTATTACGACTACGTTGGAAACTACTTTAACCCAAAGTGCGGGAACCAAATGTCATGTCATTTTGGAACCTAACGTTCGTATTAAGTAAGACCTTTGTCCGAAAATTAGGTTTGGTGAGCATATAGTTTCGTTTAAAGGGGTATTCTTTATTACTTTTGAGTCTACTAAGACTTGGTAAATAAGTATTCAGGAAGTTAAATATCAGGTATATTTTTCTAATATCGTTACACTTCCAACACATTGGTACTCTACAGGTAGGAGTTTACCGTCAGAAGTGTTCCCCTAATCTTCGTTTTAGGTCAT
>BLSH010409086.1:205466-218163 GCA_018402905.1 Glandirana rugosa | reverse complement strand
CTGCTCTAGATAATCTGATTGTTTTCAGTATTCCAATTGAAATATTGAACCCATCTACCAGCATTCTATGATTGCTTCCAATCTTTTTTCTTTGGTCAAATTGAAGAGGAGGCAGAGATGTTTTTCATTTACTCTTATGGGGTGTAGTAGAGTACTTGGTACTGAAAGTGAAAAAAAAAACACAAACAACTTAAAGTGTATGTACTAACAATGAGCTCTTATCTGTTGCCTTTTAGTCTGACTGTTCTGTGGGTGTTATGAAACCACTGTATAGTACACATCCAGGTTGTCATATTGCATTGAATTTTTATAGCGCTGCAGATTAACCACTTCAGCCCCGGAAGGATTTCCAGCTTTAGGACCGGAGCCCTTTTTGCGATTCGGCACTGCGTCGCTTTAACTGACAATTGTGCGGTCGTGCGACCTTGTACCCAAACGAAATTTGTGTCCTTTTTTTCCCACAAATAGAGCTTTCTTTTGGTGGTATTTGATCACCGCTGCGTCATTTCTGATCGCCGCTATAAACAAAAGAAGAGGAACAATTTTGCAAAAAAAAAAACACATTTCTTACTTTTTGCTAAAATACAAATCCAAAAGAAAATATAAAAAAACATTTTTTGTCATTGGTTTTGGCCGATTTATATTCTTCCTCATATTTGTGATAAAAAAATCGCAATCGGCGTTTATTGATTGGTTTGCGCAAAAGTGGTCGCGTTTGCAGATGATGAGAATTCATTTTTGGGGTTTTTATTTTTTTTTATTTTTTACTAGTAATGGCGGCGATCTGCGATTTTTAGCGGTACTGCGATATTTCAGCGGGCATGTCGGAACATTTTGACACTTTTTTGGGACCATTGGCATTTATACAGCGATCAGTGCTATAAAAATGCACTGATTACTGTGTAAATGCCATTGGCAGTGAAGGGATTAACCTGTAGGGGACGCTCTAAGGGTTAACTGTGTTCCCTGGGCGTGTTCTTACTGTATGGGGGCTGCCCTAACAGGGGAAGGGAAGTGATCACAGCTTCCATGTAGAGGAAGGCTGTGATCACAGCCCTTCCCCCTCTCACAGAACGGAGGTCCGTGTTTACTTACACGGAACTCCGTTCTTTCACTCTGGGGGGGCATCGCGGGTAGCCGGTGGAGATCGAGTCCGCGGCACCCGCTCCCTGGCCCTCCCCGAACACAGTGAGCGTGCGAGCGCGCCTCTGGCAGCGCGCACTCACAGTGCGCGATCTCACAGCCGCCGTCGTACGATGGCGGTTTGCGATATCGAACCACTTTGTCGCCGTCAACCTGCGGTTGGCGGTCGGCAAGTGGTTAAAGGGTAGCTCCACTTCCATGGGGAAAAAAATAGCAAATATAGAAAAAATAATATAACGCATATAATTGCGACACAATTCATATTGTAATTGAATGTTATTAAAAATTACCTTTCCTTTTCAATCTGCAGCTGCTGTCATTTTCTGATAAAGCATTGCAATATGGCTAACTGGAGTTGTCCTGTACTGACCACTCCCCTGAAACATAATTTCCTGCTTGTGTGATTAGCTCACCCATTTTCCCAGAAGATACAAGTCAGATTTCAGGCATCCCCTGCAACAAAAATGTCATTTTTGGAGAGATACTTTCAATAGGAACACGTCTAAAGAGCTGCAGGCCCAGCAGATTTCCTCATTAGTAGCCTGCAGCTGCACAGCTGACTGATAATTATGAAACCCCTCCCATTAGACCCACTCAGTACAGAGGCACAGACAAACACACATAGATTTCTTCAGAATAACAAAAGGTAGGAATCTGCAACAAAGTTTCCTTGCAATGTACATGGATCACCCAGAGGGAAATGTTTTTTTTCTCCACAAAAGTGGAGTTACGCTTTAATAATAATCAATTTTCTAACTGTCAGCAGGGTCAAATTGTCATTTGTTTTCAACCGTAGTGATGATAAAATTCAAATGAGAATAGAAATTTTTCTCTCAAAACATATTACACAATGTATTACTATGGGCAATACACCTAAAGCTAAAATGTATATGGCTTAACTATAACGATAAAAAGCAAGCCATAGTCATAAATAAAACTCAACTGTCACGTACCTGGTGGAAGAGAAAGGGGAAAACACCTGAGTGTAATATTAGAATCACAGTTTAATGGTAAAATACATGATTACACTCACAAGATTAAAGTAAAAACAAGTTCATCTGTAGATGGTTACATCCAGGTCTCTCCGGGCATCCATTGGGATCACCCACGCGTTGCTGGGATAGCAGAGGGTCCTCTGCTTGACCTGTGGCCATCAGGAAGTCAGCGTGAGGTGCAAGGTAATGAAGTCACTGGAAGTAGGGAAGCGTCCTGGAGAACTGTACAGATCGGCAATGCCATCCCAGCAACACGTGGGTGATCCCACTGGACGCCTGGAGAGACCTGGATGTAACCATCTACAGATGAACTTGTTTTTACTTTAATCTTGTGAGTGTAATCATGTATTTTACCATTAAACTGTGATTCTAATGCTACACTCAGGTGGCGCTTCCCGTGTTTTCCCCTTTCTCATTCTAATCACAGATCAGGATGCAGGCCGAGTCGGTAACAGAGCAGTGGAGCAGCAGTAAGGGGAACAGGCAGAAGTGTGGTCAGGGGCAAGCCGGGATCAATGCAGGCAAGGGATCAAGGCAGAGTTGAGGAGTAGTCAAGACCAGCCAGGAAGGTAACAGTAGTCAGATGCAAAATAACAGGTAGCAGAACACTGTAGACAAGACAGCACTGAAGTGTAGCATAGGCTCAGTTTAAATAGTCTGCATGGCGCTGATGTGAGCAACATTCATTAGCATGAACAGAAACACGAATTAGCCTGTACCTATGCAAAGGACGCTGCCTAGAAGAGCCATCCTGTCTGCTGGAATGCCCTTCCTGTGATCAACACGTAATATTAATGAATACTGTAAGTGCTGCAAATATCATACAGGAAAAAGAATAAATAAAAAATCAAACTGAAAAGATGAACTCCAGGCTCAATTAAAAACATAATTTAATGTACATAATTATGTGTTCATAAATAATCATTATATACATACAGTAGTTAAAATGGTTGTAAACCCTCAACGTTTGTTTAGCTTAATACATTCTATGCATTAAGGTGAAAAACCTTCTGTGCTGCAGCCCCCCCCCCAGACCCCCCCTTCTTCTTACCTGAGCCCGATTCGATCCAGTGATGTGCACGAGTGCAGCGGCTCCAGACGCTGTCTCTCTCCTCATTGGACAGATTGATAGCAGCAGGAGCTATTGGCTCCTGCTGTTGTCAATCAAATCCAGTGACACAGGAGCAGGGGGTGGGGCTGAGTCCTGCTGTCTGTGTCAATGGACACAGCAGCAGGACTCGGGAGCGAGCCCACATGGGTACCCCCATGAAAAGCGGCTCTCTGTTGGGGCATGAAGAGGAGGGGCCTGGAGCACCGGTGGGGCACCCCAGAAGAAAAGGATTGGGGCTGTTCTGTGCAAAATCAGCAGAAGCAAGGACAACACCCTAAGCCAATCAGGCTATACTGTACACACATGTGCTGATGCAGGACATAGTCAGAGAAAGAGAAATCAGTGGGGTGCCTTCATTGTCCGATATCAAGCTACGGGTCTGGAGGTGACCAAGGTGTATTGCTTGGCTGCAGTAGAAAACCTAAAAAAATTAAACCACTAACCTTGCTGCGCTGCCTGGCAAGCTCTGGAAATTTCAGAACAGGACTGCAAAATTCTTTCCATGTTCAATTTGTTGGGATGAGAACGAGGTACAGAATATTGTAAACAGTACATCACAATACAACATTCTTCAGTAAAGTACAAAAGGAGCCATCAAGGTACAGTAAAATGAAGTTCGTAAAAAGTAGTTCTCAGGTGCAAGGCATGGGTGAATAGAAAACATAATGAGGTAAGATGAGCCACAAGAGACGTACATATAACAAATAGGTGTAACCGGCTGGTGTGGTAAGTATTATGGTAGCATGCATGTGCATGAGAAGGGTCGTCGACCCTGGTGGCCCTTTGAGCAAAAAAAACAAAAAGCACAAAGAAGAATAAGGAAAGTTTGAGAATGAAAACAAAGTAGAGGAAGGAAGAGTGGAGGGTGGGGGTTAGAAAGGGAGGGGGTCTAAGAAGATGGGGTAAAAGAGGAAAGCGGGAGCGGGGGAACTACGGGAGGCTGCTAGAAGAAAGGGGTCTTCAATGCTTCAATACCTTGAATAATGTCTGTTGCATATTTAGGGGAGCAATAAAAACTCCTCAAAATTCATTGGAAGGTAGTGAGTCACCCAGGGGCTCCAGAGGGCTTTGAATTTGCTAACGTTGTCTGTGAGGACAGCCTCAATTTTGGCATGAATCATAGCTAGCGTTATCTTTTGTGTTTTACTGCAAGCACGCAAATGTTAGGAGTCTTCCAAGACATCAGTAGGATCTGTTTGGCTGCCATAGTAACCTGTAGGAGAAATTTATGCTGCCAGTATGTTAGTTCCCAGGGATCTTTATTGAGAAGCACTACAATGGGGTCAGGGAGGATAGTGTAATGGAACCACCATACCTCAGAGATCAGAGGATAATATGGAGAAAGGGGGACTCCAATGGTGAAGTACATTTCCAATTTTATTTTTAAGTAGGAAGCAGGGGACACCAATTGCGCTCCTCGTGTGTTCCACTGAGTGGAAACGACGTGTTAAACTTCCGGTCTGCCTGACACAGCGTTTCGTCAGCAGCGTGCTGACGTCATCAGGGGTTGTTTTCTCCATATTATCCTCTGATCTCTGAGGTATGGTGGTTTGTTCCAGTCTTATCACTAGCTGATGCTGCCGCTGGAATACATCGTTACAGTCGCACTTTGATCTCTGTCATGGGGATCATGGCATTCCGGTGAATGGGATGTGACACTGGTGATGGTGAAGGTTAAAGTCACCTTGTATGCCCTGTTGATTTGCACTGCAAATCCCAAGAAAATGGCACATTTGCACCTATAAACTGTTTCTTCCTTGCATATTGGATATGGACAATTTGCACTGATAATTCAACACAAACTTTCTTTATTTATCAATTTATTTATGAACTAAATTTACATATTAATTTTTTTTATTTAGACCATAGCTGTGTGACAGAGATTGCACAGGTCACTTTGATATATTGCACCTTAATTATTGTATTTGTATTGCCCTTTAATATTGTATTTGTGGGAGCGCGGTTTAATTTTCACTTTTTCATTTGCACCCACGAGTACTTGAAGCACTAAGATTAGTTATATATGAGCCACTTTCTCTTAATTTTTAGAGTCTTTCCTAACTGCATGCTCTTTTGTGTTCTTATATTAAGACATAAACACACTATATGGTCAAAAGTTTGAGGACATTCGACCACCACACTGACATATAGCCAAACGCATATGGATACCCCTCCAACATTTTGAGTTCAGGTATTTCCAGTGAAGGGTATTGCTAATGCTGCAGCATATATAGACATTTTGGAGAACTGTGTGCTTCCAACCATGTGGTAACAGTTTGGTGAAGACCCCTTTCTGTTCCAAAATGACTGCGCCCTAGGGTTGCCACATCATCCCTTTAATCCAGGACACATATTAATTACACAGGATGTTCTGTGGCTGATTAAGGTGGTAATTAAACTTACTTGGTGCCTCACCTGCATTAAATTAGCCTCAGAACAACCTGTTTAATTCATAGGTGTCCTGGATTAAAGGGATGATGTGGCAACCCTACTGCGCCCCTGTGTACAAAGCTGGCTCCATAAAGACACAGTCTGACCAGTTTGATGTGGGGGAACTTCAGTGGCCTGCACATAAGCCCTGACTTCAACCCTACTGAATACCTTTGGGATCAACATTGATTGTGAGCCTGGTCTTCTCATCCATTTTCAGCACCTGACTGTTTGACTAAATTGACACAGGAACAGTCCAAAATCTTGTGAAGGTTGTTAAAGCTGCAAAGAGGGAGGGGGCAGATCCAAACGTATACCCATATAGGTCTGATGGTCAAGTGTCTACAAACTTTATAGTGTATTTTAGGGTTTGTTAAGGGAACATATATAGAAAAATGTATAAAACGTCCATGGCAGCTAAAATAGATTTATAACAGACAGATTTGCACATTTTGTAAAAAAAAGTTTTCTATCTTTCAGTGAGGCAGTAGGCTGGAAACTGCATGGTGGGGCTACAGATGTAGTATATATCAACCATCTGTGTTGGACTCCGATCATCACAAACACCTAATCTGTAAATTTGTCTTTTTTTTATTTATTTTTTTTAGAAAATACAATAGTTGATTTATAGGAAAGTGTCTGAAAGCCCATATCTATGGAGGCATGATAGAGTTACCACTTCATTACTTTAAAATAAAACACACATGAATTACACAGGTTGTTCTCTGGCTGACTAAGGTGGTAATTAAACTCACTTGGTGCCTTATCTGCATTCAATTGGTCTCAGAACCTGTGTAATTCAGTTGTGTTCGGGTTTAAAGGGATGAGGTGGCAACACTAAGGCATGATCAATTGTAAGCATGAATAGCCTTATGATTAGTGTTGAGCGAACCCGGACTGTAACGTTCGGGTCCGTACGGAACTTTGGGGTGTCCGGGACCCGGACCCGAACACGGAAGTTTCAAAAAAACGTTCGGGTTCGGGTTCTGGTAGTTGATCACACATGTTGAATAGCTGCAGGGCAGCCAATCAACAAGCGTTTCACTGGTTTGCCCTTAGAAGCCATCACAGCCATGCCTACTAATGGCATGGCTGTGATTGGCCAGTGCATCATGTGACCCAGCCTTTATATGAGGGTGGAGTCACAGTGCTGCATGTCACATGCTCTTGGGTTAGTGTAGGGAGAGGAAGCTGCCGGCGTTTTTGTGAGGGACAGATTGCAGACATTTTAACATCTGATCCTACATCCTGAGATTACTACTACTGTTGCTCTGAGGGACAGATTGCAGAAATTTGAGATTTCACATACTGCTGCTTTGAGTGACAGATTGCAGATCAAACCCTGCCTAACACAACAATCGTTACGATCATACACATTGATCAGATTGTGGGAGTAATTTGAGATTTCACATACTGCTGCTTTGAGTGACAGATTGCAGATCAAACCCTTCATAACACAACGATTGGTATGATCGTACACAACGATCAGATTGTGGGATCATACACAACGATCAGATTGTGGGATCGTACACAACGATCAGATTGTGGGATCGTACACAACGATCAGATTGTGGGAGTAATTTGAGATTTCACATACTGCTGCTTTGAGCGATCTGACTGCACTAGGTAGAGGCTTCTTCTTAGAGGGACAGATTATTGTTCAAAAATCATCTCCTAGTTCTAAAGGGAGAGGTTCTAGCTGCAGCTGTAAGTGACACATTATTGTTCAAAAATCATCTCCTAGTTTATTTGATATTAATTTATTTTCCCTATCCCCATTTTTTTGTAGGGCACTTGCCCCACTCTTACCCCCATTTTACTTCCTTTTGCAGCCCTCTAGCACTTGCCAGGACTTTGTTACAGCCATTTTTGTGCCTAAAAGTTCGGGTCCCCATTGACTTCAATGGGGTTTGGGGTCCGGGATAAAGTTCGGGCAACGTTCGGTGCCGAACCCGGACTTTTTCCCAAAGTTCGTTCGGACCCTCCGAACGCCCAGGTGTTCGCTCAACTCTACTTATGGTTTACAAAATAGTGAACACCAAGGTTTTGAGGACATCACTTCTTAATTGGTTTATAAATTATGGAAAGCTTACGAACCTATGCATTTGCAGGTGATACAAAGCAATGTAGTGAAATTCAGAACTTGCAAGTTCAAATTCACACTCTGATCTAGATGTCATGATGATTGGACAGCTGCATAACCAATGGAATTCAGTATGTTACTTCCTGTCTGTTACAATATTTGTCAGAGGGAGAATCAACCCCCTATAGCAGTAAAAACCTATTACCTATTGGATTGATTAGGTCCATTATTTCATATAGGAAATCTATTGCTCTCTTCCAGTCATGGTCTAATTATACACAGATTGGGGATCCCCCAAAGTTTTGATATCACAAGTAAAGATATTAAATGTAAAATTTTGAAGATACTTTGTGTTGCTGCGGATCATTGTAAGCAATGGCGCAATAGAGAAAGTTGCATATGTACAAACATATAGAGATTAGGTGTACTTTGATATCTTGTCCATATTTGATGGTATAGTTCTTTCACCGGACCTTGCTGCCTTCTAGATAATGGAAACAGTAAATCTTACCTCCGGCTTTATTCTTTTGGGATTCTCGGACCTTCACTACAACCACGCTGCTCTCTTCTCCGCCATTCTGGCTATATACACGCTCACATGGACTGCTAACTTACTTTTATTAAGTTCTATTAAACTTTCTCACCAGTTGCACACACCAATGTACTTTTTCCTAGGGAACCTGTCAGTAGTGGACATCTTTTGCCCTACCGTAACGATTCCAAAACTACTGTCCAGCATTCTTTATGAAAGAGCCTCGATCTCCTTCTTTAGTTGTTTCCTGCAAATGTTCTCATTTGTGTTTGTGGGCACCACTGAGGTTTTTCTTCTGTCAGTCATGGTGTTTGATCGATATTTGGCTATTTGTATCTCCTTACGATACACTTTGTTAATGAATAATAAAGTTATGATCATCCTGGCTAATAGTTGTTGGGTGGTAGGATGTCTACATTCATTATTGCACACTTATATTGTGTCACATTTAACCTACTGTGAGGACAGATTGATCCACCACTTCTTCTGTGACGTGACTCCCCTCATCAAGCTGTCCTGCTCCAGTACTACGCTAGCTGAGCTCCTATTATACACCGAAGGTTCTATGGTTACTATTCTTCCATTCCTTTCCATACTCATCTCCTACATGCTTATTATTCAGGCTATAGTAAAAATGAACACTAGGAGCAGCCGCAGCAAAGCCTTTTCCTCCTGCTCTCCTCATCTCATTGTGATTTCCCTCTTTTTTGGCACCATCATTTTTATTTATATTCGCCCACCATCAGACTACTCCTCCCAGTATGATCGCCTTGTTAGCATGTCTTATACCATCATTACGCCTATCCTAAATCCTTTTATTTACAGTCTGAGGAACCAAGATGTGAGAGAGGCTCTGAAGAAACTCATCATTAAATGGTTTTCTCCAAGCTAAGGTATTAACACCTCTGCTCATGTTTTTTTTTTAATTATCAACCACTTCCCGACCGTGCGCCGTGTTTTCACGGTGGCAGTCGGGACGCTGAGCGCGAATCGCCGTAAAAAGGCGGCGATATGCGAACAGCCACTAGGGGGCGCGCCACACTCCTGATGTAAACACAGCGGTTCCCCGCTCTGTTAGTAGGGGCATGAGAGATCTACTGATCCCTGTCACTGGGATCAGTTAGATCTCTCATGCCCATGTTAGCCCAACCCCCCCACAGTAAGAACACACCCAGGGAACACAGTTAACCCCTAGATCTCCCCCCCCCAGGTTAACCCCTTCACTGCCAATGACATTTATACAGTAATCAGTGGACATTTAAATTTCTGATCGCTGAATAAATGTCATTGGTCCCAAAAAAGTGTCAAAAATGTCCGACATGTCCACTGCAATATCGCAGTACCGCTAAAAATCACAGATCGCCGCCATTACTATGAATTCTCATCATCCGTAAACGCGGCCACTTTTGCGCAAACCAATCAATAAACGCCGATTGTGATTTTTTTTTATCACAAATATGAGGAATTACATAAATCGGCCAAAAACTGTGAAAAAAAATTTTTTTATATTTTTTTTTTGGGATTTGAATTTTAGCAAAAAGTAAGAAATTTGTTTTTTTTTTTGCAAAATGGTCGCTCTTCTTTTGTTGATAACGGCGATCAGAAATGACGCAGGGGCGATCAAATACCACCAGAAGAAAGCTCTATTTGTGGGAAAAAAAGGACGTAAATTTTGTTTGGGTACAACGTCGCACGACCGCGCAATTGTCAGTTAAAGCGACGCAGCGCCGAATTGCAAAAAGTGCTCTGGTCCTAAAGCTGGAAAACCTTCCGGTTGGTAAGTGGTTAAAGAAGAACTATGGTCAAAATGAAGAAATCAATATGTTATGCACCTATACAGTCTGTTAAAAATGTCATTGATTGTTTTGGAAAAAGCAGTAAGAATGGTGCGATATCTACCTTGTCCCCAGCTATCGTGTGCACTTCCTTTAGTGAGGTGACAACTTTATTTGCTGGTTTTTGAATTGCGTGTGTTGAACAGCACACATGTTGTCCCCATTTACGCCTATCTCTCACTGCAGAAATGTCCTGACATCACTGGGGGAAGGGCTCCTATATTCATGGAAATCTCAGCCATTCATTCTACACAAAAGTCCAGTTTAGGCCCCGCCCATGATTGGCCTGTGAAGCCCTGCCCACTCCCACCTACAGTATGTCCTGCCTTTGCCTGCCCACTGCTCTAGCTCCTAGCTAGGCTTCTGTTCTGCCAGTTTACAAATTACCAGAGGAAAGCAGGCAGGGAGAAGCACACAAATTACTAGACAGATCTGTGTGCAAATTAACTTGTACTCTTTTACATAGCACACACCCATCTATTTATCGGCAGATGAGTGTGTGTTATGTAAAATAGGCTGAGCATCATAGAAGAGTGGAGGTCTGTGGGATAGACCAGCCAGTTCACTGACAGGAAATGACATCTGAGCTCTGCTCTGCTGAACTCCTCCCATCATCACTTGTTGTGTATAGCAGAAGAAGGAATGAATGGGGGATTGCAGACCACAATCACAGCTACATGGTAGGAAAATAATCATTTCAGTTATTATGTTTATGACCATGTGTAACTTTCAGGTATTTATATGAGGATTTACTAAAATATGTATGTTGCCTTTAGTTGTACTTTAAGTTGTGGCACTTATAAATTGTGCATCATCTCTGAGCAAGTTTTATTCAGTCAGATTTTGAATTTACGTTCTTTTTTATGTCTGTAACCACTGACTAAAAATTTGAACTTCAGCTAAACTTCTTCTATCACAATTTGCTGGTCCTTGTTAATCCCAGACTTTTCAGTTGGATATTTGCTTCCAACAAAAGCTCTCCCATCCCAATGAGTGCTGGGAACATTTAGACTAAAACATCTACTTTAATCTAAATGTCTCACATAATTATATGCTACATATTGTATATCTCATATGTAATACCTGGTTAACTCTAGGGGCAAATCTCTTCAACCCAGGGGCGTTGCTAGGTCTACAAAAGATCTGGGGCTAGAGCCCTTAGCAGCGAAGTAAAGAAAGACATACGCTTGAGCAGGCATACATGTAATAAAATAAATAATAAAAGTAATAAATATACGTGTGTGTGTGTGTGTATATACACAGTCTGCATTCCAGACCGGGACATACCTGCTAATTGCAGAACTGCACCCATCCTGTAAGAGACCCGGGGCTATGGGCCCCAGACTCGGGGCTATAGCCCCAATAGCCACCCCCTAGCAACGCCTCTGCTTCAATCTAAGTTCTCAAATCATAATGCATGTCCCAATGGACATCTGAGACAACCAAATGTTACAATTTTAAGCTTCATACACAGATCTCTCCTCGGGCCTGACTAGGCATGACCAACTGGACAGAATACTGTGATGACCATTGTATCGTACTGCAACACCTCACTGTATAATATCATGGTATACTGTCAAATGGTGGTTTTGTAAGCCATTTTTTTCCTGTTAGATGTTACATTGCCATACTGGAACGCACACATGCAACTACTGATACCATAGTCTCACCAACTCAGCTGCTCATTGTGCTCAATCTATAAGGCCTCATACACACGGACGTTTTTTGACGCCGGCGTTTTCTAGCGTTTTTTGCAGCTCTCCATGTTAGTCAATGGCCCCATAAAAACGTCAGCGTTTGTGAGCTGTAGATGGCGTCGGCGTTAGTGAGCTGAAAGTAGAACCCACGGCCATCGCGTTCTGAGGCTGTAACGTTTTGGCATTTTTTGACGCCGACGCCGCAAAACGCCAACAAACGCCAACTAATATTGTACCGGCGTTTTTTGACGCCGACGTTTTTAGGTTGAAAAATAGCAGAGGGATGATTTTTTTTAAAAACGCCTATTGACGCTGACGCTCACTCACGCTCACTAACACCGATGCATAACATCGAAAAACGGCGATTTTTTTTTCCTTGACGTCGGGCCCGACGTTTTGTTTATTTTTAACCACTTCAGCCCCGGAGGGATTTCCAGCTTTAGGACCGGAGCCCTTTTTGCGATTCGGCGCTGCGTCGCTGTAACTGACAATTGCGCGGTCGTGCGACGTTGTACCCAAACGAAATTTGCGTCCTTTTTGTTTTGCAGCCCGGGCTGCAGTTCCTTTTTTTTTAGCGGCAAAAAGCTACAATACGTAGCCACAATCACTCGCACTCACTCGCAGTCGCAGTTATCCGCAAAAATTTTTTTTAGTAGGGAGACGATAAAAAGTTGGATTTTTGCAGCCGCAGTTTTTTGCGGCCATGTTATAATCAACCGCAAACAACCGCAAAACGCCGCAGCCGCAGTTTTTTACGGTTTTGCAATGTCGGAGTCTTGCGCTACCGGCACCCAAGATGAAAGTCGAGTGATTGCGGCTGCGGTAGATGTCGAGTGTTTGCGACTGCAAAAATACCCCGGTAACTGATTGT
>BLSH010409086.1:172811-196552 GCA_018402905.1 Glandirana rugosa | reverse complement strand
AAGAAAGGGTCTAAAAGAAGAAAAACTAATGACTTGGCCTCCTTGTTCACCTGATCTGAACCCCATAGAGAACCTGTGGTCCATCATGAAATGTGAGATTTACAAGGAGGGAAAACAGTACACCTCTCTGAACAGTGTCTGGGAGGCTGTGGTTGCTGCTGCACGCAATGTTGATGGTGAACAGATCAAAACACTGACAGAATCCATGGATGGCAGGCTTTTGAGTGTCCTTGCAAAGAAAGGTGGCTATATTGGTCACTGATTTGTTTTTGTTTTGTTTTTGAATGTCAGAAATGTATATTTGTGAATTTTGAGATGTTATATTGGTTTCACTGCTGAAAATAAATAATTGAAATGGGTATATATTTGTTTTTTGTTAAGTTGCCTAATAATTATGCACAGTAATAGTCACCTGCACACACAGATATCCTCCTAAAATAGCTACAACTAAAAACAAACTAAAAACTACTTCCAAAAATATTCAGCTTTGATATTAATGAGTTTTTAGAATCATTGAGAACATGGTTGTTGTTCAATAATAAAATTATTCCTCAAAAATACAACTTGCCTAATAATTCTGCACTCCCTGTACTACGGTTACCCTCTTTTTCTATCTTATGTTCCCTCCCCCACATCTTCAATCTCTCCCTCTCTACTTGCACCTTCCCCTCCCCTCTAAAACATGCCCTGATCACCCCCATACTTAAAAGCCCTCACTGGATCCCACCAGCCTGAACAACTTTAGACCCATCTTCTTGCTCCCGTTTGCATCAAAACTTTTAGAATGCTTAATCTACAACCGTCTTAGCTCCTACCTCACTGACAACAACCTTCATGACCCCTTACAGTCTGGCTTTTGCTTGCTATACTCCACTGAAACTGCCCTACTAAAGCTCACTAATGACCTGCTAACTGCTAAAACCAATGGCCCCTACTCCATACTCATACTACTCGAACTCTCTGCAGACTTTGATACCATTGACCATCCCCTCCTCCTCAAAAAACTCCACTCTCTTGGCCTTCAAGACTCTGCTCTCTCCTGGCTCTTCTCCTACCTGTCAGAGCACTCCTTCAGTGTGACCTATAACTCTGTTTCCTCCTCTCCACTCCCTCTTTTGGTTGGGGTACCTCAAGGTTCTGTCCTTGGGCCCCTTCTCTTCTCCATTTACACCTCCTCCCTTGGTCTGTTAATAAACTCCCATGGCTTCCAATACCACTTATATGCCGATGACACCCAAATCTATCTCTCTGCTCCTCACCTCACTCCTTCAGTCTCCTCTCGCATTACTAACTGACATATCAGCATGGATGTCACACCACTTCCTCAAACTCAATCTTTTAAAACTGAGCTCATCATTTTTCCTCCAGCCGGTGCCCCTCCCCCTGACTTCTCCATCAATATCAATAATACAACTATTAGTCCCTCCCCTCATGCGAAGGTCCTAGGTGTAATCCTGGACTCTGACCTGTCCTTTCAGCCCCAAATCCAATCACTGTCCAAATCGTGCCGACTTCACCTCCGCAACATCTCCAAAATACGTCTCTTCCTAACCATTGACACTACTAAGCAACTTATTCACTCCCTTGTTATTGCTCACCTCGACTATTGTAACTCCCTCCTAATTGGCCTACCTCTCCGCAAGCTATCCCCTCTTCAGTCTATCATGAATGCTGCTATCAGACTCATCCACCTTACCAACCGTTCGGTGTCTGCCATTTCTCTCTGCCAATCCCTCTACTGGCTTCCCCTTTTCCAAAGAATAAAATTCAAAACCCTAACCATGACATACAAAGCCATTTACAATTCTGCCCCAAGCTTCATCACCAATCTTATCTCCAAATATCACCCAAACTGTTCTCTTTGCTCCTCCCAAGACCTACTGCTCTCTAGCTCCCTTGTCTCCATGACTTCTTCAGAGCCTCTCCCATACTCTGGAACTCTCTACCCCAATCTGTCCGCCTATCTCCTACTCTGTCCACTTTTAGGCGATCCCTGAAAACTCATCTCTTCAGGGAGGCTTATCCTGCCTCCAGCTAACAACGGAATCTTCTACTCCCCTCAAAAATTCACCCCTCACAGTCCCTACCTTTTGTTTCACCAACCCCTCCATCTTAGATTGTAAGCTTGCAGGAGCAGGGCCCCTCTAACCCTCTTATTTTGAATTGTACTGTTGCTGTATTGTCTCTCTTTATTTTGTAATGCGCTACGCAAACTGTTGTCGCTATATAAATCCTGTATAATAATAATAATAATAATAATGTTCCATTTATGGCAGTTTGGATGACCATAGGTTGCATCTGAGAGCTTTTTTTTAACAGAGCTGAAAGGTCATTAACTGATTTACAAGACAGAGGTCAGTTGGAACAAAACAGAGGAATTATGATGGAAGGTGATGGTTTATGTTAGCATGCTGTTTATACAGACATAGGCACAACAACCATTCTCATACATGATTACAATGTCTGCCACTAGGTTGCAGCATCACCTTAAATGCTTGCATAATATAATGTTCTTCCTGGTTGAATGATATGGTTTTGATGTAATTTCCTGTCTCTGTGTTCTGGCGTCTCACCTAACTCCTCCATGCGTTCGGAAAATAACGTTACTTCCAAGCGATGTGCGGCTGAAACCTAGGGAAGTCATGCACCATCCCAGAAGTGACACTGAGTTCCAAACTGGTGGAGAAGTAGGGTCAGATGCCGACACATTGAGGGAGACGCACGGAGGGTTAGACATAGTGGACCATTGTGTGGTCATAACACATGATGTGCCTATGTATTTAATGCTTTTGTGAGTAGCATTTTCAACAATAAATTTTAATTAAATTTGTACGGTAATGCACTATTGGAGTTTTTCGTATGTGATATTAGAGGGACCATTGAATGGGAAGTTTTTATAATGCAAAGAATTACTAATATTGCCAATCACTTCTAAGAATTAAATACTCCTCCACCGAGTGCAGAAAAGATAGGGGATAGTTCCGGTGTCATCATACACTCTTATATAAGGAACTCTTACCAGAGTTAGTTGTTTACCTATCTCTAGGCAAACTACATCAGCTGGCAGATAGCCTCTGTGGGCATACACAATAGAGAGTGGGGCGGCACTGGCTTCCAGATAGTCCGTTCGTTCCACTCAAGGATTAAAAAACACCTTATTGTATCCCAGAGCTGGATCATGGAGAAGGCAACCTAGGCAGAGTGCCGCCCCGCTCTCTCACCTGACCTCTCATCTGACCTGAATCCGATTGAGCATGCATTTCACTTGCTGAAGACAAAACTGAAGGGAAAAAACCCAAGAACAAGCAGGAACTGAAGACACTTGCAGTAGAGGCCTGGCAGAGCATCACGTGGGATGAAACCCAGCGTCTGGTGATGTCTATGCGTTTCAGACTTCAGGCTGTAATTGACTGCAAAGGATTTGCAACCAAGTATTAAAAAGTGAAAGTTTGATTTATGCTTGTTAATCTGTCTCATTACTTTTGGTCCCTTAAAAAGTGGGAGGCACATATACAAACTGTTGTCATTCCTACACTGATCATGGGATTTGGATGTAAATACCCTCAAATTAAAGCTGAAAGTCTGCAGTTAAAGCACATCTTGTTTGTTTCATTTCAAATCCATTGTGGTGGTGTATAGAGCCAAAAAGATTAGAATTGTGTAGATGTCCCAATATTTATGGACCTGACTGTATATTATGGGGTGGAAGATATAAGGTAACCTTGATTCATAGTAATGTATTTTTTTATCTAATTTTGTTGATTTTTGGTTCAGGGCTTAAAGAGTAAGTAAAGGCCCATATAAATGTGCACAGCGATGTTGGAACAGAAAATGGTCTTCCTTAAACCTTGAAACAACGCAATCATCTAAAAGGTCTTTTTAAGCTTTGGTATTACCAGAGCCCTTTACTGAAAATACCTGAATACCCGAACTCGATAATTTGGAGTATAATCCACTTACATTGACCATATATTGTAGGTGTGATGGTCAGGTGTCTACAACGTTTAGGCCACATAGGAGTATGCCCATTTTGAAGGGTGCCCTATTAAAAAAATGAAAAAATGTGTGAAGATAGCAGCATCTCTTGATGTTTGGGAAGAGCACGGGGATCACTCATTCCAGTTGACTGTGATCTTTTCTGGTAAGTATATAAATGTAGACACCTAGGGGTTGATTTACCAAAACCGGAGAGTGCAAAATCTGGTGCAGCTCTGCATAGAAACCAATCAGCTTCCAGGTTTTATTGTCAAAGCTTTATTGAAGAAGCTGAAGTTAGAAGCTGATTGGTTTCCATGCACAGCTGCACCAGATTTTGAGTGCTCCAGTTTTAGAAAATCAACCCCCTAGTATCCTCTAATCATGTCTGTTCTGAGAAAGCTCACACTGACATTTCCAGGTGACCAAAATACTGGGAATCAGTCATTAGAATGTATACAAGAACACCTACATTTTCAGGGCTTTGGTTTCTCATCCTGCCATAGCTGTAGCTGACCAATTTTCATTGATCTGGTGATCCTGAACTTATTTTGGTTGATCGTTATACAGATGACAACGCTATCTATGAGATTCAAACCCTCATTGGAAATTTGAATTCAATTGATGATACAGTACATCAGCTCGAGGGAGAGAAGAATCTATACAGTATACATTCTTGAAGGAGGCAAACCCCGCATGTAAGGAGATCTGTGCAATCTATCTGTTGATAACAGGCTGTAATTTAAAGTATATCTAAAGTCTCAACTTTTGTCTAGTTTTGTAGGGCAGGCAGTTGAAAGGTTCGCCTCCTCCTTTCATAGATCATTTAGGGAAGCTCTAGTACAGCTTCCATGAATAGAGGAGGGGGCAGAAAGTGTATGCATAGTTGGCGGCACTCTTGACAAATGCATATGACAAGTTCCTTGGGTCGTATTAACCCTCACAGCACAAGGAGTTTACCTCTACATGGGTTGGGGGGGGGGAATCAAAGGACTGAAGATTTCAACTAAAACATCAACCAGCAGCACAAGAGACATGTTTTATTGACTGTAAATAATGTCCCGTCGTGTTGAAAAAAGAACAAAATCTTTTTTGACTAAACTTACACTTTAAACTTATAAAACTGTACAAACAGGTAGAGTTGAGCGAACCCGTGGATGTTCGGGTTCGGTGGGTTCGGCCAAATTTTGGAAAAAAGTCCGGGTTCGGTACCGAACTTGAACCGAACTTTACCTCGAACCCCATTGAATTCAATGGGGATGCAAACTTTTCGGCACAAAAATGACTGTAAAAGATTCCCGGAAAGTGCTAGAGGGCTGCAAAATGCTTTTAGAACAATAATCTGTCCCTTACAGCAACAGCAGGAACCTGACCCTATAGAACTAGGAGATGATTTTAGAACAATAATCTGTCCCTCTAAGCAGTAGACTCTACTTAGTCCAGTCAGATCTTTCTGTAATGCAGGATGAGATCTGCAATCTGTCCCTAAAAGCAGTAGTAGTAGTAATCTCTACCTATCTATCTATCTGCAATCTGTCCCTCACAGCACCGACAGCATCCTCTCCCTACACTACCCAGAGAGCATGTGACATGCAGCACTGTGACTCCAGCCTCATATAGAGGCTGGGTCACATGATGCACTGGCCAATCGCAGCCATGCCATTAGTAGTCATGGCTGTGATGGCTTCTAGGGAAAACCAGTGAAACGCTTGTTGATTGGCTGCCCTGCAGCTATTCAACATGCGTGATCAAGAATTCAAACCCAAACTTTTTTTCAGATGTCTGGGTTCAGGTCCGGGTCACGGACACCCCAAAGTTCGGTACGAAGCCGAACTTTACAGTTCGGGTTCGCTCAACTCTACAAACAGGAGATGATAACAGCAATGTCTCTAGGACTCAATAAGGACATAGGGTGCTAATGCAGCACAGTCTCTATAAGGCTCTATCTGGATCTGTAGCCACAGTAACAGGGGAATAACCAATATTTCAGAACAGTACAGTACATAAGCAGCTACTTGCACTTAACCTCTGTGTTAGCATCTCTCACACTTAAGTGTCAGAAGATAGGCAAACAGCTGGATTGCTATCTGGAATGGTACCAAAGGCAAGGGCTGGAGGAGTCCCAATGCTGGTATCACAGGCGGTCATCTTGAGATGCAGGGCCACCCCACTTGAAGTGCAATACTCTAGTAACAATTGTAGCAATGCTCCCAACAGTGGCTGGGTCTACCATAGAAGATGCATGTAGGCAGGTGCAGTGTACTTTCTCCGCTGTAGGTGACGCTCTCCTCATTGGCACTGCAGTTGGGGAGGAAGTCAAGAGGAACACAGTTCCTGTATGGTTTCCTGGGTCTCTGAGGAAGCACACAATTGGATGATGCCACCCCATGTGACTCTTGCAGCCATCTTGGGTCAGGCAGAGCCTTTTTAAGGCCCTGACTCCCAGGTTTGGTGCGCATTTGCAAGCTGGTAGAGTAGGGACAGGTACCCCGCTTGCTAGGGATAGCACTAGGGAAAGGTTCCTAATGAGGAGGAGGAAAGCGTAGGGCTTGCAACCTCTTGGGACACCTGTCTGTTGGGCACAAGATGGCCAGGCCGCATTCTTCTCCTCTCTACAGATGCTGAGAGTTGGCTACAGCCTGCTCTCTACATGCTGTTGAAACTGTGAGTATTTTCGGTTGGGCTGCCTTCCCACCAGGTTATATGTGAACTGTGTGACATGTTGGGGTTTTGTAGCTCAATGGTAGCACCAAAACAGTGCGTTTACTCCACACCAAAAATAGTTTTCAGGGCTTTCCTGTCCAATTTTATTTAAAATAACATCAAACGTTCATACAGGTATGTCTTCTCAATGCAGCAAACATAACATTCAGCCTCCTGGCTCTCTTGCAGCTTTATTGCTCCAAGAACCTCTTCAGGGTCCTTCTGACCATTAGTACCTTTTTGGTCCTCCTGATCATGAAACTCTTCCCTGTGTTTATGCACAGACGCTGCACCCCAGCTCTGCATTTTCCTTACAGCTTCCTAGCTGCTCTGTCCCTCATCGACTCTCTCTACAGCTTCCTAGCTGCTCTGTCCCTCATCGACTCTCTCTACAGCTTCCTAGCTGCTCTGTCCCTCATCGACTCTCTCTACAGCTTCCTAGCTGCTCTGTTCCTCATCGACTCTCTCTACAGCTTCCTAGCTGCTCTGTTCCTCATTGACTCTCTCTACAGCTTCCTAGCTGCTCTGTCCCTCATCGACTCTCTCTACAGCTTCCTAGCTGCTCTGTCCCTCATCGACTCTCTCCACAGCTTCCTAGCTGCTCTGTTCCTCATCAACTCTCTCTCAGGCTTGGGCCTTGACCTGTACCACCTGGACACCATGGTGCACACCAGCACTTCTTACGGCTCCCTTCACACACTAACCCACCGGAAGGGTGAGGCTCTGAGCTCTAACTCTGGCTATTATATGAAACCAGCACACACCTGTGCCATTAGTATGCTTGCTTCCTACAACATCTGGCATAAACCACCATTTAAAACAGTGGCACAGGCTCAGCCTGCCGCAACTGTTTATGCATTATTTCAATAAAGTTCTTTCACTGCACTGAGACTGAGTGTGCTCTTCCGTCACATTGCGCTGCACCCCACCTACATGCATGTTATTGGGCTCATGTAGGGTTGCCACATCATCCCTTTAATCCAGGACACATATCAATTACACAGGTTCTGCGGCTGATTAAGGTGGCAATTAAACTCACTTGGTGCCTCATCTGCATTAAATTAGCCTCAGAACAACCTGTGTAATTCATATGTGTCCTGGATTAAAGGGATGATATGGCAACCCTAGGCTCATGTCCAGCTGCCTGCATGTCGGGACTAACAGTAGAAGATTGTATACCTGGCTGCAGATCACATGCCCACCCACCTCTGCCTCATCAGATGTGGTTTCTCTGAAGTGCAGAGGGTGGGAAACAGGGAAATATATTCTCTGGGCATGTCCAGGAGCCCAAGGGCTTGTGGGAACCCGAGGGATGATTAGTTAAAGCCAACACCTGCATCTGAGCATGGTGATTCAAGGGACATTTTTCTATAACGCTTCCCAATGAGAACCTGGCATGGTTATTAGCCTTTTGCAAATAAATGTTACATGCACTTTACACACTTTAAATCAGAATCATTGGCTTGGATTTTTGCATAATTTTAGATATATGCTTCTTTATGTCTATCAATCTATCCGGTATAGATTGCTGTATTAGACATAATTTCATTTTTTTTTCAAAAACAAAAAAAAACTGTGATGTATTTTGTGAAACGTACATCAATATTATTATCAGTGTTTATAACATTCCTGCTTGTTAAACAGTAGAGCAAAAACACAGGAGAATTCTGCAAATATATTTAATTATGAAATGCAACATCCCCTGGTGTCACCCAGCTCTCTGAAGAAAGAAAGGCATACGTTATATATGGAGAGCTCCCTATGGCTGGTACATTTATTTTCTTCTTTCAAAAAAGAAAAAAAGAAGAAAAAAGGCAATGATATATGAATTATGGGTTTAAAAGCTTACAAAATCTAGACTTGGAGGATGGTGGAGGCCACCAATGAGGAGGTAGAAGCTCAGCTCTTTACAACAATACATGGGCTGAAAAAGCAAAGTGACTAGCAGAATGACACTACATCCAAAGATTGCAACACGTACCCTGCTAACAATTCTATTGTATTATGTTATGGAAAAAGCCTACAACTTCAACGGTCGGAAATTGGAAGGAGTTGGTGAATAGGGCTCTTCCACTATACAGGTCAACATACATAAGCAGGGGAACCCCAAATAAATTTGATAAAGTGTGGGGATGCTAGGTAAACAGTGTCCATACGGTGTCAGATTAAATAGAAAAAACTGTTCCAAGGAGAGGGGATAAGAAGGGAAATTAATATTGATAGATAAGTGCTGATGAGGAGGTGAGAGGAAACAAAAGAGAGATTGTGTGGATATTGTATGGTTGATGGGTATGAAGGTCGCATGGATGAAGGGGAGCACGTGGCTCTAATGCGTGCACCTGTGAGGGTTTTTTTGGTAATTATTTAGGTTTGTTTTGCTTTCTTTTCGTGTGTGACTAATCTATGTGTAACTTGTAAATGAAAACTCAAAAATAAAAGTAAATTCATGACTGGAGGATGGTGGAGGCCACCAATGAGGAGGTAGAAGCTCAGCTCCTTACAACAATACTTGGGCTGAAAAAGCCAACTGACTAGCAGAATGACACTACAGCTATGTCAGAGAGGTGAAACATATATAACATTATTGCTGGAAAATTTTATGGCAGACATGTATTTATGGAACCCCAAGATATAGTGATGTTCAGCTGGGTCTGTCACAAAGTGCAATGCTTGTTATAATTAGTGATCATGTGATTGTCTTCTCTAAAAACATAAAAAAAATGTTCATGCTTGAAAAACAAAACCTTCCTGCCTTATCCAAAACCTACCTTTACTTTTGTTGAAGGCTGCACATAGATTGGGAGAGATATTGTTAAAAACATATTAATAAAAACACACTAATTTAAAATGCTAAATATCAAAGACTTGGTTCTGAAGATAAAAAAAAAAAAAATACACAATAATACAGAAAAAACAATACGCAATGATAAATACAAGGGTATTTCGAAACAAAAAGTCAAACTAGGCACTTCTATTTTTTGAAAGGTAAGAACGCTATAAGGTGCTAGAACGGGGGGTGGGCAAACTTTTTGACTCGAGGGCCGCAATGGGTTCATATATTGGACCCGGGGGCCGGACCAAGAGTAGATGGACGGTGTGTATGTGTGAATTAATATAAATTAAATTTAAATTTTTAACATTAAATGTTTAGATTAATTTAAGGTAGAAAAGCATAAAAACAGTTATTTTACAAAACATTTATGCAATGTATTTCTTTCATAAAATAGTACCTTCAATTTTAGTGGGAACAGTGTTGTTGGTCTCCCTTTTTTGTTAAGGCATCAAAGTCAGGAGTTAGCTTTGTTGTTGCAATTCGCAGAATAGATCTGAGGGGAGGTGTTGGTCAGAATTATCTGTGCCATCCCCCGGAGGTTTGGAAAACAGTCATCTTTAAGTGAGGTATAGAACTCTTTTAGTGGAAGAGAGCGGAAGTTCTCCTTTAAAGTGGTAGTAAACCCTCCTATCATTTTCAGCCAAGGAAGCTGCCATCTTGGCCTCTGTTTAATCTACAACTGCCGTGATGCTGCACATGTGATCAGCTATGACACCAGCCATTGGATGGTTTGACAGTATAGTTTAGAGCACAACCAATGGGAGTGTTACATTTCCGGCACATGCCAGAAATGTGACTGAAATTTAACCTGTTAAATGCATGGGTTTACTACCACTTTAAGTCTGCAGTTCCAATTGAACTTCTTGTGGTGCTGTAAGGCAGAAAAGCATAAAAAGAGTTATTGTACAAAACTTTTATGCAATGTATGTCTTTCCTAAAATAGTGTGTAACTCACCTTCAATTTTAGTGGGAACAGTGTTGTCGGTCTCCCTTTTTTGTTAAGGCATCAAAGTCAGGAGTTAGCTTTGTTGTTGCAATTCGCAGAATAGATCTGAGGTGTTGGTCAGTTAACTGGGATCTGTGACGGGATTTATTGATGTTCATGGCGTTGAACGTCTGCTCACACACATAGGTCGAGCCAAACAAGGGCAGAATCTTCTGTGCCATCCCCTGGAGGTTTGGAAAACAGTCATCTTTAAGTGAGGCATAGAACTCTTTTAGTGGAAGTTCTCCTTTAAGATTGCATCAGATTGAAGATCGATTAGTTCCAATTGCACTTCTTGTGGTCCAGTTACTGGGTCTTGTGACAAGGGACAGGCCACCAGCTGAAGTAACTTTTCAATTTTTTCAAAATCTGAAAACCGACGGCAGAAATCTTCATGCAGGTCATTCAGTGATTTGCTATATTTATTCACATTTTGGATGGCCTTTTCCTGTGTGGCTAGTGTGGGAAAATGAGAGAAGTTTTTCTTTGAAATTTGCCTAGAAAAAAAAGTCAACTTGTCTTTGAAGGCATTTGCATTACTATACATGTCGTGCACATACAGGTATTTTCCCTGTAGCTTGACGTTAAGCTCATTCATGTGAGAAAAAATGTCAACAGCAAACGCAAAGTCACACAGCCAATTCTTGTCGCTCAGCTCTAGAAAATCATCAGACTTCCTCTTTAACTCCAAAAATGTATCAATCGCTTCTTTAAGATCCCACACTAATTTAACCCCTCCAGATCCACGCTATTGCCGAAGTACGGCTCCAGCGCGGATCTGAAATGCCGGGACGACGTCCATGGACGTCGTCCCCTGTGCATGCTCCTGGCGCGCCCCCTGGCGGCAGCGGTGGCACGCGCCCGCCGCACGCAGCGTGGGCGTGCCCGTGGGTCGGGCGGACTCGATGTCCGCTCGAGACCCACGATTGCCTGATGGAGCTGCAGAACGGGGAACCGCCGTTGTAAACACGACGGTTCCCTGTTCTGTGAAGGGGGACATAGCAGATCTACTGATCCCTGTCACTGGGATCAGTTAGATCTTTTATGTCCCGGCCATCCCCGCCCCCACACAGTTAGAACACGCCCAGGGAACATTTGATAACCCCTTCACTGCCCCCTGCAGGTTAACCCCTTCAATGCCAATGACATTTATACAGTAATCAGTGGACATTTACATTTCTGATTGCTGTATAAATGTCATTGGTCCCAAAAATGTGTAAAGAATGTCCGACATTTCTGCTGCAATATCGCAGTCCCGATAAAAATCGCAGATCGCCGCCATTACTAGTAAAAAAAAAAAAAAAAATAATAAAAACTCCATAAATCAATTCCCATAGTTTGTAGACACAATAACTTTTGCGCAAATCAATCAATATACGCCGATTGCGATTTTTTTTTACCAAAAATATGTAGAAGAATATATATCGGCCAAAACTGATTAATAAGTTTTTTTTAATGGATTTGTACTTTAGCAAAAAGTAAAAAATATTGTTCTTTTTTGCAAAATTGTAGCTCATTCTTTGTTTATAGCTGTGATCAGAAATGACGCAGAGGCGATCAAATACCACCAAAAGAAAGCTCTATTTGTGGGAAAAAAAAGATGCAAATTTTGTTTGGGTACAACGTCGCACAACCGCGCTATTGTCATTCAAAATACGACAGTGCTGAAAGCCAAAAATTGGTCTGGGTAGGAGGAGGGTTTAAGTGCCCAGTAAGGAAATGGTTAAACACTTTGCCCAAACTCAACCAGCGGACATGAGAGTGGTAAAGCAAGTCTTGGTGGTCTGCGTCGGTTTCCTCCAGAAATGCAATGAACTGATGGTTGCTGAAGTCCTTTTGCTTGTATGCAGTTAACAAGCTTTATAACTGGGTTCACAACATGGCTAAGCTGTAATACAGATTCACACAAAGATTCTTGGTTTATGATGCAGTGGAGAAAAATAACTTCTTGCTCAGGGTTTTCCTCTTTCACTTTATCCTGAATTCTTTTCAGCAATCCCACATTTTTTCCAGTTGAATTTGGAGATCCATCCGTAGTGACATTAGCAAGTTTACTCCAAGGTAGCTTCATACTCTCGATGACAGCAGACACCCGGTCATGCAAATTTTCTCCCCATGTTTTTCCTTTAACCACTTCAGCCCCGGAAGAATTTCGCACTTTAGGACCAGAGCACTTTTTGCGATTCGGCGCTGCGTCGCTTTAACTGACAATTGCGCGGTCGTGCGACGTTGTACCCAAACAAAATTTGCGTCCTTTTTTTCCCACAAATAGAGCTTTCTTTTGGTGGTATTTGATCGCCTCTGCGTCATTTCTGATCACCGCTATAAACAAAAGAAGAGCGACAATTTTGCAAAAAAACCCAAATTTCTTACTTTTTGCTAAAATTCAAATCCAAAAAAAAATATAAAAAAACATTTTTTTTCACCGTTTTTGGACGATTTATATAATTCCTCATATTTGCGATAAAAAAATCGCAATCAGCGTTTATTGATTGGTTTGCGCAAAAGTGGCCGCGTTTACGGATGGTGAGAATTCATTTCTGGGGTTTTTATTATTTTTTTTTTTTTTACTAGTAATGGCGGCGATCTGCGATTTTTAGCGGTAATGCGATATTGGGGGGGACATGTCGGAACATTTTGACACTTTTTTGGGACCAATGACATTTATTCAGCGATCAGAAATGTAAATGTCCACTGATTACTGTGTAAATGTCATTGGCAGTGAAGGGGTTAACCTGCAGGGGGAGAGCTAGGGGTTAACTGTGTTGCCTGGGTGTGTTCTTACTGTGGGGGGGTTGGGCTAACATGGGCATGAGAGATCTAACTGATCCCAGTGACAGGAATCAGTAGATCTCTCATGCCCCACTGACAGGGCGGGGAACCGCCGTGTTTACATCGGCGGTTCCCCGTTCTTTCCCTGTAGCCGCTCATCGCAGCTCGCCGGCGGACATCGGGTCCGCCCGAGCCACGGGCACACTCCCCAGGAGTGCGGCCGGTGCACGCGTGCGCGCCCCCTGGTGGCCAAATGTGAATTGCCGCTTATTTACGGCGATTCGCGCAGGGCTCCCCGACTGCCGCCGTGAAAAGACGGCGTGCGGTGGGGAACCTGTTAAGTGGCTCCATGGCCAAAAACTCCTCTGTTATTTCAAAACTGTCGCTAATCCCTCGGATAAAAATTAAGAGCTGAGCTGTGTCTTTTATGTCTGTACTTTCGTCCAATGCTAGCGAATATAAGTTAAAGGACTCTGCAATATTATTTAACTTGTTTGTTACGTCTTCATCAATCAGTTCCACACGACGAGTCACTGTCCTGCGTGATAAACTGAGTTTTTCAAACTTGTCTTTGCTCTCTGGACACAAAAGACCTGCGGTCTCTATCATGCATTCTTTCAAAAACTCTCCTTCAGAAAGGGGTTTACTAGCTTTTGCTAATTTGAATGAGAGCATAAAACTTGCTTTGGTACATGACTCTTGAATCGCAGTTTGTCTGTGAAATAAATTTTGCTGAGCCTGTAATTTAGCCATCAACCTCCGAGCTGTAGACCCCCGTTTTTGGGGCGACTGCTTGCTAGCATAGTTAGCATGCTTCGTGGCAAAATGACGGCTGATATTATATTCTTTGAAAACCGCAACAGTTTCCTGGCATATGGGACATACAGCCATTGATCGGACTTCCGTAAAAAAATATTTTGCTATCCATTCCTTATTAAACACTCTGCATTCACTGTCCACTTTTCTTTTCTTTGCCCCACTCATTTTGGGATTCTGCAAAAAAGTTAAATATTCTTGGTCACTCTGACAGTCAGAGGGAGGGAAAGCTCACATTCACATTCAAGTCGTGAATTAACTTGCTTTAACAACCACTACTTACTGTGTAGCAGGGGAGAAGATGCAGGCCGCACAATCGCCACCAGCCATCAAATGAGACTGCGCAGTGAGAATAAAGATCTATAAATAAAAATAGGAGTTAAAACAGAAATTACTAAACACAACAGAAGAATAATAAAAATTAAAATAAGCAAGTGCAAATAATAGCGTGCAATTGAAGAAGAAGCAGATACCATCACGGGCACTAGTCAGAAGGCCTCAGGAGATTACCATATTTTTCACCCTATAAGATGGAGACGCTATTCAGTCGTCTGCTGTGCTGTCCTCTGCTTGCTTCTGCGGATCTTCCCTTCTTTTCAGGCTCTCCTTGTTGGCAGGGCAGGAGCACAGCTATGGGGGATCTGTGGATGACACTCTTAGGGCCCTTGCACACGAGCGTTACTCACGCAGCGTGATCACAAAGGAGCTCCCGGCCTGACTTCTCCCGCACAGACGGGGTCGCATAGCATCATGTTGATTTATGAGGGTACATTATACAAGGGGTAATATACATTATATTAACCATGTATAATGTCCCACGATAGCCCTTTTCAGTTATATTACCCCTGTATAATAATGTATCGGCCTGATACCCCTTATTTATATTACCCCACCCTGTCTAATTTACCCTGATACCCCTCAGTTATACTTCCATAACTGATGGGTATCAGGGTACATTACACAGGGGTAATATAACTGAGGAGGGCTATCGGAGACATAATACAGGAGTGAGGGGTAATATATAAGTTACATTACCCCCGTATATTGTCTGCTAGTAGCTTAGCCCTCCTCAGTTACATTACCCGGCCTACGTGTACCCTGATCGCATACCCCTCCTTAGTTATGTACCCCCTGTTAATTTACCCTGCCTGATATAAGTTATTTTATTCAATCTGTTATTCACTTCATAATTCCTCCTCAATGTACCATAAAGGCCCCTGTATAGTGCTCCAGTCAAAGCCGGCCACCGTACAGAGTTTGCGCGCTTGCTGCTGCTGCCGCCCTCACCTCACCAGCTAGCAACCAGGCGTGCAGGGGTACATTTTACAGGGCACAGGGGGTAATATAACTGAAGGGTATCAAGGTACATTATACAGGGGGTAAGACTCAGGGGTATCAGGGTACGTTATACAGGGGTAAAATAAGTTCGCTCCTCAGTTATATTACCCCTGTATAATAATGTACTCTGATACCCCTTCGTTTTACGGTACCAGAGTTCACGCGCTTGCTGCTGCTGCCGCCCTCACCTCACCAGCTAGCAACCAGGCGTGCAGGGCACGCAGCGTGACATCATGTTATGTGACATCTTGTGACGCACAGCACGGGCCCCTCAGTTATATTATATAACTGAGGAGGGCTATCTGGGTACATTATACAGGGCACAGGGGGTAATATAACTGAAGGGTATCAAGGTACATTATACAGGGGGTAAGACTCAGGGTATCAGGGTACATTATACAGGGGTAAAATAAGTTCCCTCCTCAGTTTTATTACCCCTGTATAATAATGTATTCTGATACCCCTTAGTTTTACGGTACCAGAGTTTGCGCGCTTGCTGCTGCTGCCGCCCTCACCTCACCAGCTAGCAACCAGGCGTGCAGGGCACGCAGCGTGACATCATGTTATGTGACATCTTGTGACGCACAGCACGGGCCCCTCAGTTATATATAACTGAGGAGGGCTATCTGGGTACATTATACAGGGCACAGGGGGTAATATAACTGAAGGGTATCAAGGTACATTATACAGGGGGTAAGACTCAGGGGTATCAGGGTACATTATACAGGGGTAAAATAAGTTCCCTCCTCAGTTATATTACCCCTGTATAATAATGTATCCTGATACCCCTTAGTTTTACGGTACCAGGTACCCCCTGTATAATTACCCTGATGCCTTAGTTATATTACCCCTGGGGTATCATGGGTACACTATATGGATAATTTAAAGGGGAGAGGTAGCAAGGGGGTACTTTCTTATGCTTGCAGGTTGCAGTGCACCATTTACTTAACATTATTTATATAACAGTATATATAGGCTGAGACCTGAGTAGTTAGTTAGCTTACAGAGTTCCAGACTGTGGTCTCCTCTCTCTTCTTTCCAAAGGCAACCTGCTGCCAGGAGAGTGGTGGTGGGGGGTGCCTCACGGTGATTTCTTGTAGTGGAGCTACAACTGCCAGGGCTGCTTGCAAAGCAGCGTCACAAAATGACTGCCGGGCGCCGCATGGATCGCTCCTCACTAGCAGACGTCAACTCCCTGCCTGCGCCTGCACGTATGGCTCAATCCGTACTCCGGCCGCGGCCCAGCCCCCCACTAGCTGCTGGCTGGTCCAGCCACTACCATACAGGCTTATGAATGTGAGGTGAATAAATGCTTTTATTAGCTAGCGCTTCGCGTGCGGGATTAGAAGGTCCGCCGGGCCGTAGTTTGCCCATTCCTGTGCTAGAAGAATAAACGAAAAGTATGACAGATAGAACACAAACATTTGTTGCAGTTTATAGCTGGCCATACAATTATACAATTGTCTTGTTCAATTTTCTTTAGATTTACCTTCAACTGTGTAGTGCAAGGGTCTGTCTGATTGCATAGAAATGAAAAGTTTTGGGGTTTGACCTCATATTATATGATTTTGGTAAATCTAAAAGAAAATTGTATAATGTATGAATGGCCTTAGCTGTAGCAGCAGCTGGACTGGCAGAAGTTGGCAGGAGCAACAATCTGAACCAATCAAGCTCTGCTACATGCACATATGCTGACAAGGAACTTGGTCCCATAAGTAGAGAACAGAACAATGACCTGATCAGTCTGCTGATGTCTCATTGTCCTTTTGTGGTCTGTGGGCCTAGAGGTGTCCATTACTTGGCAGTAAAGGAGGAAAGTGAGATCATCAGATTTCTTGTCTGGTCTTTCGGGATGTGGGAATCTCAGGACTAACATGACAGAAACACAAATCCTTTGAGAAGTTCTGTTCTAAATAAAGTAAGACAACTCAACAAAATAACAAAGTCTGGCCATCTAGAGCAGTGGTCTCTAAACTGTATCCCGGGCCCAGATGCATCCCTTTGCTTGCCTTTATCCAGCCCATAGGGCACTGTTCTTTCCACTGATACAAGGCACCATTTCTTCCACTGATACCAACGATAAGGCATCATTCCTTCCATTGTGGGGCATATTAACTCTCACTGACACCAACAATGGGGCACTATTCTTTCTACTGACACCAACGAACTAATTGTTCCACTGGCACCAATAATTGGCTGCTAGTCCTCCCGTTGACACCAATGATGGAACACTACCCCTCCCACAAGTAGCAACAATACCAAAGATGGAGCAGTATTCCTCCAAATGACCACAGGTACTATGGAATTTGTTTTACTATCACTGACCACCCAGCTTGTTTACTCCCACTGACATGGGGCATTGGGGAATTTTCTATCTCACAGGTTCACATAAGGCTATTGCAAAATGCACAAAGGGGTTGATTTACTAAAACTGGAGAGTGTAAAATCTGGTGCAACTGTGCCTGGTAGCCAATCAAATTCTAATTTCAACTTGTTCAGTTAAACTTTGACAATAAAACCTGTAAACTGATTGGTTTCTCTGCAGAGCTGCATCCGATTTTGCACTCTTCAGTTTTGGTAGCTGAAGCCCACTAGCTCTCCATGTGGCTGGAAACTACTGCACAAAATATTGTGCAGTCAAAATGTGGAATAGTATTCTAAAGAAACAAATTCTCGATTGTTTAAAAATGTTAACAGTTATTTAAAATACTGTTCCTAGTGCCCCATTATCAGGAAATTGTATATAAATGAACACATGCATTAAAGTAGCTAATTTTAAAGGAGAAAGTCCATCTGACCTACAACTTCATTCTCCTTAGGTTCTTTGATCTTCACTGTTCTCCTCCCCACCATTCTGGTTCTGCTTATTTACACATTTGTATTGCTTTCTAGGTTACATCTATTTAGTTCTATTAGATTACCAAAGCCAGATAACAAGTTCACTACTATATGTCAGATATGTTGTTAGGTTGGACAAACTGGAATTTCCCTGAAGCTTGGACATCCCATGGATAGATATTACATTATAGTATATTGAAGATACTTTGGGTTTCTGTTATTCATTGTGAGCAATAGCTTAATGGAGGAAGCTGTCTATGTGGAGGTTGGCTACCCTGCAGTAAAGGAGACATCCATTTTTCACGTAAACCTTTGGTGGTCTCTATTTTTCTTTCACTTGGCCTTGCTGACTCCTAGATGAGTTTCAATGGAAAAAGTAAATCTAACCTCCAGTTTTATCCTTCTTGGCTTCTCAGACTTTCACTACAACCATGCTGTTCTCTTCTCCGCCATTCTAGCTATATACACATTTACTTGGGCTGCTAACTTTCTTTTACTAAGTTCTATTAAACTTTCTCGGCAGTTGCACACACCAATGTACTTTTTCTTAGGGAACCTGTCAGTTGTGGACATCACTTTTTCTACAGTGACCGTTCCCAAGCTTCTGTCCTGCATTCTTCATGGAGCAACTTCCATCTCCTTCCTTGGCTGTTTCCTGCAGATGTACTTCTTCGTGTTTCTGGGCACCACTGAGATTTTTCTTCTGTCAGTCATGGCTTTTGATCGATATTTGGCTATTTGTATTCCCTTAAATTACATACTGTTAATGAATGATAAGGTTATGGTCATTCTGGTTGGTACCAGCTGGGTGGCAGCTTCTCTACATTCATTATTGCACACTTATATTCTGTCACATCTAACGTACTGTGAGGACAGACTGATCCACCACTTCTTCTGTGATGTGACCCCCCTCATCAAACTGTCCTGCTCCAGTACTTCACTAGCTGAGCTCCTAATATTCACTGAAGGTTCCATGGTTGTCATTATTCCGTTCCTTTTCATACTCATCTCCTATGTGCTCATTGGATGGGCTATAATGAAAATGGAAACTAGGAGCAGCCGAAGTAAAGCCTTTTCCTCCTGCTCTTCTCATCTTATGGTCATTTGCCTGTTCTATGGCACTGACATTTTCATATACTTCCGTCCTCCATCAGACTACTCCTCCCAGTATGATCGCATTGTTAGCATGGCTTACACCATCATTACACCTATGCTGAATCCTTTTATATACAGCCTAAGGAACCAAGATGTGAAACACGCTCTCAAGAAACTCTTCATGCAATGCTTTTCATAGCTTATTTAATAGCCCTGCTCATGTTTTGCCATACTAAGAAGAATTTCAGGCACTTAGACCATGCTCATTATCACTGAACAAGTTTATTCTATTGAGTAGAATTTTGATTTTTTTTTAACTGTGTGCATTTTTTATGTCTCCTGTAATCTCAGGCCAAAACTTTCCTGCCTATTTAATGACTTCTGGAAGATTTTACCCCCTTCAATACCAGGCCATTTTTGCTTGTTTAACTGGAAATTGCATGTTTATGCACCACTGTACCCAAAATACATTTTTTTTTTTTGTCCACACAAATAGAGCTTTCTTTTGGTCGCATTTGATCACCACTGGGTTTTTTTATTTTTTGCTATGTAAACGAAAATAGGCCGAACATTATGAAAAAAACATTTTTCCTGACAGACTCCATGGCAGCATACGTATGGATTAATCCCGCCTCCTCTCCACTCCTATAGGACCCCACTTCCATAAATTTAGGCTCAGAGCCAGAGGCCGTGTTCCATTTTTTTCCTCCTTCTGAAGACCAGAATGATTGAAGTCTTACCTTGGATAAAGTGTCCACGATCGTGGCCTGGTTGTTCGGCAAGTTGTGCCCCAGAAGATGTGTGGCGTCTCCAGCAATTCCTAGCCGTTGGCAGGTCGGAGAAGGGTGATAGCTGCAGTCCCATGTAAATCCCCAGCAGTCCTTTGAAGGGCCTGTCTGTTGACAGTACGAATTAAAGCCTTTGGTTCAGCATTGCCCGCCCATGAGGTGTATGGCTAGTTAAATTCCATACGTATGCTGCCATGGAGTCTGTCAGGAAAACTGAAAATTTCCTATCAAATACTTACCGTAATTTTCCTTTCCTGATGGACTCCATGGCAGCAGGAGTTCTCACCCCAGTGTCAGGAGTAGGCTAGTTACGGAACACGGCCTCTGGCTCTGAGCCTAAATTTATGGGAGTGGGGTCCTATAGGAGTGAAGAGGATTAACCCATACGTATGCTGCCATGGAGTCCATCAGGAAAGGAAAATTCCGGTAAGTATTTGATAGGAAATTTTCAGTTTTTTCTACTTTCTGTTATGAAACATATCCAATAAAATTTCTTCATAAATATAGTCCAAAATGTATTCTGCTACATGTCTTTGGTAAACAAAAAAAAAATCCCAACAAGTGTATATTAATTGGTTTGTGTGAAAGTCGTAGTTGTGTACAAACTATGGGATATATATCTGAAAATTGATTAATCCTGATGTGCTGACTGCCTATTTAACTTCTTGAGTACAAATCAGAGGCATAATTAGAACCTTCCAGGTATAAGAAACCATGAAGGCCCCAACCCCCCCCCCTTGATTTTGATACATTTCCCCTCTTCCCTCTGAGCCCGGGGGTCCCTTACCTCCAGGCCTAGGGCCTTTTACTCCCACCTAGGGGCCCTTCATCATGGTCCTGAAGCGTCACCCTTTCACATGTTAAGAAATATACCCAATAGTAAAACTCTTGGAGAAAGTAGGCACTCTCTACGGTACAAATAAGTGTGACTATATACTCTCTTAATTAATTCATCCTAATATAATTAAAAGTTACAAAACTATGACAAATGCCATTAATATATTTACGCCATGGCCAAAATTTTAGAGAATGACACAAATATTAATTTTCACAAAGTCTGGTGCTTCGGTGTTTTTATATCTTTTTGTCAGATGTTACTATGGTATACTGAAGTATAATTACAAACATTTCATAAGTGTCAAAGGTTTTTATTGACAATTCCATTAAGTTCATGCAAAGGGTCAATATTTGCAGTGTAGACCTTTCTTTTTCAAGACCTCTGCAATTCACCCCGGAATGCTGTCAATCAAGTTCTGGGCCACATCCTGACTGATGGCAGCCCCCCATTCTTGCATAATCAATGCTTTGAGTTTGTCAGAATTTGTGGGGTTTCTTTTGTTCACCCACCTCTTGAGGATTGACCACAAGTTCTCAGTGGTATTAAGGTTTGGGGAGTTTCCTGGCCATGGACCCAAAGGTTCAATGTTTTTTTCTCCTCCGGACAAGGTTTTTTTTAGAATGCCTCAAACAATCAGAAAGGGAATTCATCAGAGAAAATGACTTTACCCCAGTCTTCAGCAGTCCAATCCCTGTACCTTTTGCAAAATATCAGTCTATCCCCGATGTTTTTCCTGGAGAGAAGTGGCTTCTTTGCTGCCCTTCTTGACACCAGGCCATCCTCCAAAAGTCTTCTCCTCACTGTGCGTGCCGATGTCCTCACACCTGCCTGCTGCCATTCCTGAGCAAACTGCACTGGTGGTGCCCCCGATCCCACAGCTGAATCAACTGTAGGAGACAGTCCTGGTACTTGCTGGACTTTCTTTGGCTCCCTGAAGCCTTCTTCACAGGTGCAGTGGAAATGTTTTCTATGGAATTAAGTTCATTTTCATGGTAAATAGGGACTTTGCAATTAACTGCAATTCATCTGATCCCTCTTCATAACATTCTGGAATATATGTAAATTGCTATCATAAAAACGGAGGCAGCAGACTTTGTGAAAATTAATATTTGTGTCATTCTCAAAACTTTTGGCCACGGCTGTACAGAACCACATAATGTATAAGGCCTCCACCCTTCACCTTAAAAGCGACAATGTTGTCAATCTTAAAAACAAAGTTGGGACAGAACATTTGTAGCACACTACCTAATTAGTATCGCTACTAGATCCATTAGGATATTCTCCTAAAGTGCTGGAGTATGAATCTATAAATAACCTAATATCTCCCGTTTTTATTATATGATGATAAATCTTGATGACTGCTCTTATAATTCAAAATATATTGGCCCAAATTACCCTTAATAGAAAGGCACTGAAAAGCAAAGTACCATAGAAACATAGAAAAGTAACAGCAGAAAAAGGCTGAGTAGTCCATCGAGTCTGCCCTTTTTTTTGTTTTTTGTTTTTGTTTTTTCCCATTAACCGCGTTGTCTGACTATAGATTTATGTTTATCCCAAGCATGTTTGAAGCCATTTACTGTTGACTGTCTCACAACCTCTGTTGGTAGTTTATTCCAATCATCAACCACCCTTTCAGTAAAATAATACTTTCTAAGATTAGTTTTGAACTTCCCTCCAGTTAGTTTGAGATCTCCGTGTTCTTAATTTTGGTTTCATATTGAAAAGACTGCCCTCCTGAACCTTATTCACCCCCTTGATGTATTTAAAGGTTTCAATCAATGTCTCCCCTCTCCCTTCTTTCCTCCAGACTGTACATATTAAGTTCCTGAAGTCGCTCTTGATATGTTTTATCCCCCAGACCTTTCACCATTTTTGTTACCCATCTCTGAACTCGTTCTATTTTATCAATATCTTTTTGTAAGTGAGGTCTCCAGAACTGGACACAGTATTCTAAGTGAGGTCTCACTAAAGATCTATATAGAGGAATCAGAACCTCCTTCCTCCTGCTAGTGATCCCTCTACTGATACATTCCAGAATTCTATTTGCTTTTCCCACTGCCTGGTCACACTGTTTGCTCATTTTGCAATCATCTGAAATAAGCACCCCCAAATATTTTTCTTCTGTAGTGCTGGCTAACACTGCACCCCCAATCATTGCCAAATCATGTTCCATGTTACAGGCACCTCCAGGGATATCAACCCTACACTGTGTGCAGAATTATTAGGCAAATGAGTATTTTGACCACATCATCCTCTTTATGCATGCTGTCTTACTCCAAGCTGTATAGGCTCGAAAGCCTACTACCAATTAAGGGAACACGAAAACCCGTGAGGTCACTACAACGTCGAGACTTTATACCGTTTTGACCACCGTTCACCGTAGAACCGTCGACATGCGAACTGAAAAGAGTCAAGTGCCCGTCAATAAAACGCGGAACCAAAAAGGTGTGCGAAGAACGCTGGGACAACCGATAAAACTTACTTTGCGAACTAACAAGCTACTAGTGCGAAGTCTTCGAACCGTTAAAATTCTCACGACGTAGGGAGACGTTCTATAGAGTGATAAAAACTGAAAAGCTTCGGACAGTTCAGGAAGAAAACTGGGTAAAACGGTTTCCTTTCCTTCAACGGATTATTAATACGTGTGGACTATATCCCACAACTACAGTAATTTGGTGTGGGGAAGAGTAATGACTCTACGTGTAGTGGATTATACGAATTAACCATCATCCGAAAGCTCGGATATGTCGAACCTCATTC
>BLSH010409086.1:116664-131933 GCA_018402905.1 Glandirana rugosa | reverse complement strand
GCTACGTTTCTTGAGACTTCTGGTGTCTTCTGTTTGCCAGGGTTGTAGCAGACGAGGCCTGGTTCTGCGTGTGGAGACAGGGGCAAGTGTGTCCAGGGAGGATGACAATATGTGGTTGTAAACAGAAGTGGCAATGTCTGGGCAGGAGAGGGGACTGATTTCATCATAAAGGCAGTCAGTAGTAGAATGAAAAAGGGGAGGGTTGAGATGGCAAAGGTTTCTGCGGGTAACTATTTGCGGGTTGGCGTCATGGGAGGTAGGAGACAGGGAAAGCGTGAAACTGATGAGGTTGTGATCGGAGAGAGGAAAAGGGGTGCTAGAAAAGTTGCAGGGAGTGCAGAGGTGGGAGAATACAAGGTCAAGAGTGTTGCCATTGGAGTGAGTGGTGGTTTGTGTCCATTGTGTTAGGTTGAAGGAGGAGGTTAAATTGAGTAGTTGGGAAGTGGCTGAGGTTTTAGCATTGACTGGAATGTTAAAGTTTCCAAGGATGATGGCGGGTACTTCAGAGGAGAGGAAGTAGGGTAGCCATGCAGAGAAGTCATCAAGAAAGCGTGACACAGGGCCAGGGGGTCGGTAAATGACTGCAACCCTCAAACAAACAGGAGAAAATAGGCGAATGTAGTGCACCTCAAAAGAACAGAGGGAAAGAGAGGGGGGCGTAGGAAGAACCTGGAAGGTGCTTTTTGGGGAGAGGAGAAGTCCAACACTGCCTCCTTTTCGACCACTGGACCTGGGTGAGTGAGTCCAGAGGAGGCCACCATGGCAGAGGGCTGCTGGAGAGGCAGTGTCGGATTCCTGGAGCCAGGTTTCGGTAATAGCAAGTAAATTGAGGAAGTTGGAAAGGAAAAGGTCATTGATGGAGGCAAGTTTGTTGGAGACAGAGCGGGCATTCCAGAGGGCACACATAAGAGGGGGGGCTGACTCTTGGAATTAGGGGAATTGAGGTAAGACAGTGGGAGTTACAGCTATTGTAATAGAAGCTAGACTGACGCCTCTGGGGGTAGGAGTTGGATAGAGGAGGGCCAGTATTGAGGGCAATATCCCCAGACATAAGGAGTAGTAGGAGGGTGAGGGCAGTAAGGTGGGAGTGTGACCTAAGCGAGGGCTGGCGCTGCAGTGAAGTGGAGGTGGTGGTATTGTGTTGGCTCAAAATGAGTCGGAGGTGATAGGTGCAATAGTATTGGGAGGGCAAGAGTGAGGGGGATATGTATAGGCTGTATGGCGGCGCAGGGGGGTTAAGAAGTGAGAGTTTGAGGAGAGAGGGTGTTACTGCAAAGAAGAAAAGTATGAGCATGTTGGAGGGTAGAGAGAGGGGAAAAAGTGAAATAGAAAATAAAAGTGGAAATTTACAGACTTGGTAAAAGATAGCTATTGTTTGTACTTGCCTTTAAAGTAGTGCCTTATTTAAAATGCCGTTTTAAAAGTGCCCACACTTAAACACGCAGTGGCACTTTAACCAAGCAGTGCCCAGCCTATCCCCTCGCCAGCCGTCCCAAAACTTAAACTGAATTTATACTGGGATGAGGTTGGGGGAGGTTAACAATTATTCAATTTAGAGCTAATCAAAAGGCACATGGAGAAAGTTGGGGGTTTTCTGGCCTAAAACAAATTGCTAAGGAAGAGCCAGACTTTGAAAGATAAGCATAGGTGTTTGATCTTGGCCAGAACACCACAATAAAAGTAAGTGTAACCTCAAAAGACAAGTATAAACAACAGTTTGAGAGTCTTCAGCAAGGCAGTGTTTGATATCAATCATGCAATGTAGCCCAGTTTTCTAAGAGTTTAGTCAGTGGTTACCGATGGTTACAACAGGCAGATATGTGTGCAGATAGTCAGGATGGCTTTTAAGTTGCAGGGAGAATGAAAGCAGTTACCTGGAAAAGCAGAGCAGAGAGGACATGATGAGAGGATGACGGTGAGGATGTAATCTCTTGATAGCAGTATTGCCGTTTTAAAAGTGCCCACACTTAAACACGCAGTGGCACTTTAACCAAGCAGTGCCCAGCCTATCCCCTCACCAGCCGTCCCAAAACTTAAACAGTTTATTATTCCCAAAAGAAAATTATTGAATCAGATGCTGGTTACATTACAGAGTTTCTTGGGCTTCAGGTGTCCTCAGGCACTTTCTTGGACTTCAGAACTTGGAAGTACCTGCAGTTTGGGATGACTTGAAGTGTACTATTTGTTTTTGGTCCCTAAGTTCCCTTTAATGTCATTGCATAAGGCACAAAGATGATATAATGTAAAAATGTAGATGCAAATGTGGATCGATTTTCTAAAGAAACTGCATATTGCTGGTAAGACAGGTTGTTGCAAAAGTGTTTAATGCATTTTAAAATAATAAAATTAAAAAAACAAAATCATATAAAATGCTGTACCCAATGTCCATTATCAGGAATGACCTAACAGAGAAATCTGCAATTACAACAACAAGTAGAATCAGATTATGTGAATTTGGTATTACCACAAAGAACATTTTATATTGTAAGTGATGGAAACAGTAAATCTTACCTCCGGCTTTATTCTTCTGGCCTTCTCGGACCTTCACTACAACCATGCTGTTCTCTTCTCCACCCTTCTGGTCATCTACACCCTCACATGGACGGCTAACTTACTTTTATTAAGTTCTATTATACTCTCTGCACAGTTGCACACACCAATGTACTTTTTCTTAGGGAACCTGTCGGTAGTGGACATCTCCTTCTCAACAGTGACCGTTCCCAAGCTTCTATCCTGCATTCTTCATGGAGGAACCTCCATCTCCTTCCTTGGCTGTTTCCTGCAGATGTACTTCTTTGTGCTTCTGGGCTCCAATGAAAGTCTTCTCTTGTCAGTCATGGCATTTGATCGATATTTGGCTGTGTGCATTCCCTTACGTTACGTATCATTGATGAATGCTAGAGTTATGCTCATGATGAATATCAGTTGCTGGGTGGCATCATCTCTGAATTCATTGTTGCACACTTATATTCTGTCACAATTAAAATACTGTGAGGACAGACTGATCCACCACTTCTTCTGTGATGTGACGTCACTCCTCAAACTATCCTGCTCCAGTACTACCCTACCGGAGCTCCTAATATTCACTGAAGGTTCTGTGCCTATTATTATTCCATTCCTTTTGATACTTATTTCCTATGTGCTCATTGCATTGTCTATAGTGAAAATAAAGACCAGCAGTAGCCGAAGCAAAGCCTTTTCCTCTTGTTCTTCTCATCTCATGGTCATATCTTTGTTCTATGGCACCGTAATATTTATTTACAACCGCCCACCATCAAACTACTCCTCCCAGTATGATCGCATTGTTAGCATGGCTTACACCATCATTACTCCTATGTTAAATGCTTTCATTTACAGCCTAAGGAACCAAGATGTAAAACAGGCTATGAAGAAACTCATCATGCAATACTTTTCTCCTAGCTAAGCTAAAAAACATGTTCTCTGATACTGAGTACATTTTGTATCACTTACACATTCCCCATTATCTCGGAACTAGTTTATTTTATTGAGAAGGATTTTGGAATTTACCATAATCTCATTGTTTTTGCATCTGCAAAATGGCCTCTGTAATCCTCCTCTGTAAAACTTTCCTGTCCATTCAAACATTAAAGTGGAACTTCACTCTCCCGATCAACATTGATTATTTTTAATCATCACGCTCCTAGCATTAGTAAATAGATAGGAATGAATATCATATTTACTTGTTTTACATTTTTTTTCCTTCTTACTTCTTGGATTCTTGCTTAGGCATACATCCCAGAAGTCTCCAGGAGGGGAGGAGGGCTTTTCTCATCTAAGCACACAATCCTGTATGCATGCTTGAGCTAAGGGCAGATGAATTCCAGGAAGTAAATGCTATATGAATCATTTGCCCTTACTCTAAATGGCCACGGCCATAAATGCTAGGAAGGGGGGGTTCAAAGAGATTTATCAACATAATAAACCATAGTGGCATGGATGGTGAATTGGGGGGGGGGGGGAGTGCTTTGAATATTAAAAATGAATTAAATAGTGTTTTTGGTGCTCAGATGCAGTGAAGGTCTGCTTTAGGCTTGACCATCTACATCTCAGATTTCCAGCTAGACTTTTATTTCTAACCAATGCTCTTCTATATGGATTGTTCTAGAATGGACGTCTCTGAGCTACTATCCAGGTCAAAACATTTTTATTTTTATTTTTCATTTTCTTTGTTAAAGGTTATAAGAGTAACACAGGATACACAATAAGGCTTATAAGAGAAGCCTACAGTTGACTACAACTGGATAAAGATTGTGCATTTTACAAAAAGAAACAATGGGGTAAAATAACATTTCAATATGTAACAGACAGGCAAAATACATCAAAACGAAAGTAAGACTGTGAGCTACTTCACCAGACAAATTATACTACCTTGAGCTGTATATCATGTGAACGTTCCATTCCATTCCAATAAACTTGATAGTGTAATATGTATAAACAGCGTTTTATTAAAAGTATAAAATTACACTCACATGGTTCCAACGAACGTGGGCAATGAAACACGTTTACGGTCTGTTTCCAACCAACAAAATGGCGGGTCCGTTCGGAGAGCAATGCCGTCATGCTAGCTGGCTCCACCCGACGCGTTTCGTCATCACTGACGTCGTCTGGGGCGTTATACTTTCAATAAAACGCTGTTTATACATATTACACTATCAAGTTTATTTCCCTTCATTGGTGGTGATGCTTTGGAGCTACTTGGACAGAGATATATACCCAGTGATCCGTAGTGATGTAAAAGAAAAGACCGGTTGTTCCAGCAGTGTGGATCTCCTCTTCAGTGTCTCTTTGCCTATCCAGGCCAGATTGACCTCCGTTATAGGGGTCCTCTTAGGAGGGTAAGGGGCAGTATGTGTGGATGTGGGTGGAGGTCTCTTTCTACTGTGGATCACCTTTTCATTTTCGTCCGGTGTCTTTATTTGCACTTTAAGAATCGATGTATATGGACTATATGCAATATTTTGATTATTTTTTATTGCGCTGCACCTGATTTTATATATTGTTTGTGAGGTTTTGTTCAGACCTATTTGTGCTCGCGGCTTGTATTTGATTTAAGCGCAGTGGCTGCTATTTTAAATATTATTTTATATATTTTTGGTAAAAAAAAATCACAATCAGCATATATTGATTGGGTTGCGCAAAAGTTATAGCGACTACAAACTATGGGCATTGATTTATGACGTTTTTATTTATGGCGGCAATCTGCGATTTTTTTTTTTTGTTTCACAAATTTTTATTGAAATTTTCATACAAACATGTAGCATATTATGCAATGTAACGCGATTGAGGCATACATTGGGATGAAGATGCACAACACAGCAAAGAACAGATGAAGGTGAAAGCCATGATTACATCAAGAGCCAGACGTGAGGAGAGGGTAGGCCATCCAGACGACCCGACCACCCCGCCTGGGAACAAACTGTGCCCAGGGCCAGACAGCACACCCCGCCTCCGTTTCTAGCAATATTCATCTGCAGAAGATTCACTATTATTTAATGTTGTACATGTAAGCATGAGACTAGCTCCCGAAGGAGGTAGCATTATGGGAGAATAAATAAAAAACCAACATAAGGAAAGAGAAGAGAAGAGAAGAAAATAAAAACAATCAAAAGTTTAAGTAGCAGTCAGACCGGAGTTTTGTACTATGCAAGAGTCATATCAATTTGTGACTATGATACCACTTGTTCCAGGGTTGCCAACATTTTTGGCTGAGGTCATGATTGCCGAGTGAAGCGGCGAACATAGATTCATATGTTTTGTGCAGTTGGGTCGTTTGGATAACTTCTACTACCCTGGGGGATTTTTCTTGTTTCCAATGTCTCATTATGACTAGTCTGGTAGCTAATAGTATGTGGGAGATCGTGACCCTAAAGGAGGGGTGGAGGTCGGGTAAGTCTAAAGATAATAATGCCATCCCTGGTGACAGATTTATGTCAGAACCTGTTATGTCTGCTATAATGTGGCTAATCTGGGTCCAGAGCGACAGAATCTTCGGACAGGACCATAATATATGAATTAGTGTGCCCGGCATTCCACATCCCCTCCAGCATATGGAGGGGCATGTGGGGTAGATTTTGGCCAACCTGTATGGGGTTAAGTACCAACATAAAATAATTTTCTGATAGAGTTCCCATAAGTTGACACATCTAGTAGATGAATAAGTTATGCTCAATGATTTTTTCCATTGATCTATGGGGTACTCAGTTCCCATCTCCCGCTCCCAAGCTATCATTGAGGGGGTTTTTAAGCACGTATTTTTTTCCTGTAGTGATGTGTATATGATTGATATGTCCCCATTGGTACCCGAAGAGTTTTGGTAAAGAGAAACTAGCTTTTTAGATAGTTTAGGTTGGAGGTGATTGTTCCGCTGAATAAGGTGTGCAATTTTGTTTTACCTGAACCTTTCAGAGGGGGGGAGTTGAAATTTATGTTTTAGTCTATCAAATGGTATGAGTATATTGTTTGTTACGATATCTTCCAAATAGTTAATGCCCTGCTTTGTCCATTTTTTAAGATTTAGATCAGGTATTAATAAGGAGAGGGCAGTTATGGGCAGAGATAGTGTAGACACTTCACCTTTCCAGTCAGTGTAATTCTGGAGGTGAGTCCATGCTCTAACGGTTGCTAAGATTATAGGAGACAAATTGGTGTCTAAGTTGCGGCTACAAGGTGAAGTAAGCAAAAGACCTAGTAGGTCTCCGTGAGGTATTTGTGATTGTTCTAGTTCAACCCACAAGGTGGAGTCACCTTGTCGTGTCCAATATCTAGCCTGTGCGAGCAAGGTCGCAAAGTAGTAGTCTTGTAGGTGAACATGTCCCACCCCACCCGCCATTCTATGTTTAATTCATTTGTTAAAGGCGCACTGTGCTCTTTTCCCTTTCCACAGGAACCAATTGACTATTGTTTGGAGGTTGTTAAAATATTAGTTAGTGAGGGGGATTGGCAGTGTTCGAAATAGATACAACAACTGTGGGAGGATTTGCATTTTAAATGCCGCCAGGCGACCTGACCAAGAGAGTTCAAATTTGCCTATGGATTCCAATTTGGCCTTCAGGGATAGAACAAAGGGCGTGTAGTTCATATTGGCTATATTTTTTAGGTTAGGTGTTAAGACGATGCCTAGATAATTGACCCCTTTATCTTCCCATTTATAAGGATAAGTATTTGCCAGTTTTTGCTGCACCTCACTCGGCAGTCCCAGATTCAATATGGATGATTTAGACTTGTTCACTTTATAGTAGGAGATGTTATAAAATTCCTGCAAAAGTACAGACAGCGAAGCCAGTGAAGTTTCCACTTTGGTAAGTATCAGTATAATGTCATCAGTGAATAGGCTGATGACATGGGGTTTCCCATTCACCATTAGGCCAGAGATGTTGGGGTGTGTTCTTATATAAGTAGCAAGAGGCTCCATTAAAAGATTAAAAACCAACGGGGATAATGGACAACCTTGGCGTGTCCCATTTGAGATTTCAAAGGGGGTTGACAGTGCACCTGCTACATATACCTGGCCTGAGGGTGAGGAGTACAGCGCCATTATGGCTGAGAGAATTGGACCCACGAATCCAAATTTCTGGAGTGTTTGAGCCAGGTATTCCCAATGAATCCTGTCAAACGCCTTCTCTGCATCCAAGGTTAGGAGCAGAGAAGGCGTTTGTTTTTTGTTCACAATATGAATGACATTTTATAAGCGTCTGGTGGCATCTGCCGTTTGGCGGCCTTTGGTGAAGCCCGCCTGGTCTCTGGGAAGCAGAAAGGGGAGATTGTCTATCAATCTTGTAGCTATTACTTTTGCGTAAATTTTTAGATCAATATTTAGCAATGAAATTGGGTGGAAGTTTTGTGGGGTATTCAGTTCCTTCCCTGGCTTCGGAAGTGCAACTATCATGGCTTTTTTTTTTCCTTGGGGAAGGAGGAAGAGGCAGCAGCAGAGTTGTACACATCCACCATGTATGAAGTTAGAATGTGTTTAAAGGCTTTATAGTAGTCGCATGAGAACCCATCTGAGCCTGGAGCTTTTTTATTTGGGAGCTTTTGAATAGCTTGAGCGACTTCTTGGGTCGAAATTGGAGCATTTAAACTAGTGAGTTGATCTGCAGAAAGTTTGGGGAGATTAATCTTACTTAGAAAGGATGTTATAGTGGAAATATTTGGGTTTGGGGAGGAGGGGTCATTCTTAAGGTTGTAAAGAGTGCCGTAGTACTCACTGAAAGCGTTTGCAATTGCTTGGGGGTGGGTGAGATTAACTTTCGTTGTTGGGTGAATTATGTGGGAAATATTGGTTTTGTGCCTAAGACCATTGGCTATAAGGCGATTGGCTAATAACTTTCCCGCCTTGTTTCCATGGGCGTAATAAGTCATTTTTAGTCTGCTGTGGGCCTTTTCAAAGTCTCTCATAAAGAGTGTTCTGAGTTCATTGCGAGCTTTAAATTATTGATCTGTTAGTTTTTGGGACGGGAATTGTTTGTTCTGGGTGTCTAATATTTCGATTTTAGCCGTTAGGTCAACTATTTCTTGCTGCCTCTTCCTCTTAATTCTCGCCCCCTGTTGTATGAGGAGTCCCCTTATTACTGCCTTATGGGCAGACCATATTATGTTTGAGTCCTCTACTGAAGCATGGTTTTGTTCAAAAAATTGTTGAATGGCTTGTTCCAATTTAGTTTTGAATAGAGGATCCTGAAACAGTCTAGGGTTAGATCTCCAGATGAAAGTAGGAGTGGAATTAGAGTGATCTTCAACAGTTATCTGCACAGAGGCGTGGTCCGACCAGGTGATAGTGTTTATCTTGGAAGACTTGGTGTGAAGGAGGGTCCACTTGTCCACCAAGAATAAGTCTATGCGGCTGTATGACCCATGTGCGCTGGAGAAAAAAAGAGTAGTCTCGTTCATTGGCATTGCAGCATCTCCAGGCATCATATAGCTCATAGGATCTTAGTATAGCTTTTATTGACGTTGGAGGGTGTTTAGAATTTGAAGTAGAGTCAAGTGATGGGTTGGGAGTGAGGTTGAAATCTCCACATAGAACTAAATGGCCTTGGCGCACTTTCTCAACCTTTTTCATAACTTTGATGTCAGACTGAGTTCGGAGAGCCTCCGACCACAATGATCTGCGTTTGGCAGGGTGGTTGAGACCCTTAGTGTTTATGGTGAGAAAACGCACAGGCTTTTAAGTGAAGCAGGTGGTGTATGATAAGTGAAAGGCAAAAGTACTTACACAGATGAAGGTTTTGAGGCAGCTGTTCATATGATGGTAAGATGTCCATCTTGCGAGGTGGTATCTTCTTGGAGTTGTTCTTGAAATGAGAATGAGTAGAAAGAGTAGGGTAGGTGCGACTGCATAAATGAAGAAAAAACAGATCAAACCAGTAACTCAACAAACAAACCTTGGCCGGTAGCCAACTTGACTGGAAACGAAACTGGGTGTGACTCATGGTCACTCAAGTGGTGTGGGGGGAAAGTTCAGCTCAGAGGAGTTCCTCTTTAGTGGTTTACTTTAAATATGTTGGTAAATACAACCTTCAGCGATATTTATTTGTGCGAGTTGGCATTTTTAGATGTCACCGTGCACCACTCTGGGTCTGCTCTGGAGGGGTTATTGGATGCAGGGGAGCGTGGCTGCTGTTCCGGAACGATACCCCAATCCTTCAGGAGCGCAATTCCCTTTCCCAAAGAAGTTACCACAAAATCTTTCCCCTCCCTGGATACCACCAATTTAGTTGGGAACCCCTATTTATATTGGAGATTATGATTCCGCAGGGCTTTGGTGACGGTGGAGAGATTCCTTCTTTTTTGTAGTGTGTATTGAGAGAGGTCAGCGAACAGTTTAAGAGCAGAGTATGGGTCGGGGAGGTGGTCTTGTTTCCTGCATATAGACATCAACTGCTCTTTAGCATTGTAAAAATACATTCTTAGAATGACATGTCTGGGTACACTTTCAGGAAGAAAGGCAGGCTTAGGAAGGCGATGGATCCTATTGATCATTAAATCAAGGGGAGTCAGATCAGGAGCGAGTGTGCTAAACAGTTTGGTGGCATATTTGGACAGATCGAGTTGATGAATAATTTCGGGTACCCCCCTTATCTTAATGTTATTCCTCCTGGACCTGTCCTCGATGTCGGCCATCTTGGCTTTAATGGCTTCCAATTCATCATCTTGATTACTAGTGGCGTCTATCAAGTCATTTATAGTTGTGGTACATTCGCCCATTTTGTGGTCAATATGATCAACCCTGGCCGATACCGCATGCACCTCAGAACCCAGCTTATGCACACAAGCCACCAGGTCAGATTGCAGCGAACTTCTTAATGAGACTAACATCTCCTTTAGAACTGTATCCAGGACCGGCTTATCGGCCGTTGGGAATAAATAATGGAGTCTGGGAGGTCCCTAGTGTCATCCCCTGATTCCTGTGAGCCGCTCGCCTCAAGGCTAGGATCCGCGACATCCGGCCTGAACCTGGACTTCTCCGGGCTCCCTGATGTTAGGGTAGCTGAGGGAGAGTCGTGGTTCCTAGGAGGGCTAGCTCTTTTTTGAGTGTTTCCCTTCTTACTTGTTTGTGATGCAGAGCGGTGCTCTGGCGTGGAAGTGGCTATGGCCCTGGCACCATCTTGCCTTGGGCCTGTGTTGAAGAAGGCCGTCAGCTTCTTCGGACGGGTTCAGTCCTTCTTCCTTCCTGGCATCGTTCCCGAAGCTTGTTCCATCTGCTGCCGAGTGGCGCCCAGCAGAATGGAGTCAGGTTGGCTGCTTGTTCGATCGCTGAATGCCGCTAATGTCCCGCTAGCTCCGGAGCTTGGCACTCACGCGTCTATCCTGGTCTCCGGTTAGCTCTGCCCCCGGCGATCTGCGATTTTTATCGGGACTGCGATATTGCGGCGGACATGTCGGATGTTTTTGACACTTTTTTGGGACCAATGACATTCATACAGTGATCAGATCTAAAATTAGACACTGATTACTGTATAAATGTCATTGGCAGGGAAGGGATTAACACTAAGGGGGCAGTGAAGGGGTTAAAAGTGTTCCCTGGGTGTGTTCTAACTGTGGGGGGGCGGGGTTGGCAGGGGCATGACAGATCTAACTGATCACAGTGACAGTGGATCTGGCATGCCCCCCCTTACAGAACGGGGAACTGCCGTGTTTACATCGGTTGTTCCCCATCCCTGCTCACTGTGAGGAGATCGCTGGTCTCCGGCGGACATCGGGTCTGCCCGACCCGCGGGCACACTCAAGCAGAACTGATATATTACGATCACCAGACTGGACTTTTCTCAGCATCTCTGACATAAAGTGGAGTAGAGATGAAATTAATGCACCTGAGTAGGAGGCTTTATTGAAATCGGCCCATTACAGCAGAGGAAAAGTCTTGACAGGTTTTACACAGACTCGCTTAATCATAAGACTATATGTCTCCACACAAGGACCTTGGTAATTTTTCTCTATATGTCCTATCAAAGAAAAGCAACTCAATGTTGTTTAAAATCAACAACCAATCAAATAAAGCTGATCTTCTGTAAAACTTTCCTCACTTACCTATATTCTGAGAGATTGTCTCTCCTGAATAGTCACTTTTTAGATGAAAAGTGCAGAGATGCCCGACCATCGAATGGATGAATCAGGTAGGTGCCCATGTCACATCCATTTATATTTGCATAGCCTGCCAATCTTAAGAGGTAGGTGTGGATGGACAGGACATATTGGGAGTCTCCTGGCAGTCATACAGCTTTTGCAGTCATTGATGGATGGTACAGACCAGGAGACCTCCCTGGGTCCTCCCACTGCAGAAGAAGGCTTCAGAGGGGCATTTACATGATCAGTGGCCACAGGGAAGGGGGGCATAGTGGCCATCAGTCCTATAAAACAGAAATCAGGGTGATTAACCCTAGAAAAGAGAATATGAGAAGAGAAATATTCTTTGGCTGCTTCAGTAATTGAACAGTTGACTATTTATTTAAAGCGGTTGTATCCCCCCCCCCCCGAAAAAATAAATAAATAAATAAAAACACCTGTAAGGCAAAGGCAATAATACTTACCTCAGAGCGAAGCTCCGACAGGTCCGCTCGGTCCCCACAGAGGAAGCTGACATTTTCCCTCGGGGGATCCTTCCGGGTTCGGGGCTAAGGCGCTGTGAGTGGCCAGAGCCGCGAGATATCACTCGGGCCCATGCACGCTGGAGCCCCTCTTTCCGGCAAGGTTTCCGGCAAGATACCGCTATGCGCCGGGCCTTCGCCGGGACATCACTGCGCATGCACCGTGACGTCAGTGGCTGCATGCAGGACGAATATCTCATAAACCATGCAGGTTTAGGAAATATTCATTTTACCTACAAGTAAGCCTTATTATAGGCTTACCTTTAGGTAAAAGTAAAACATTTGGGGATACAACCGCTTTAAAATTGCAAAGTAGGAGATCTCGTTTATAAAAGTGCTTTTACATTTCTTCCCAGAGTTCAGCTTTAACCATAACCCACGTGTGGCAACAGCAATTCATGGATAAAAGCAACTTTTTCAGCATTTTATTACTATTATTATAAGGATTTAACCCCTTCCTGACCAGAGCACTTTTCGCGATACGGCACTGCACCAATTTAACTGACAATTGCGCGGTCGTGCGACGTTGTACCCAGACTAAATTGATGTCCTTTTTCCCTCACCAATAGAGCTTTCTTTTGGTGATATTTGATCACCTCTGCATCATTTCTGATCACCGCTATAAACATAAAAATAGCGACAATTTTGAAAATTTTTACTTTTTCTATAATACATATCCCAAAAAAAATATAAAAAAACAAATGTATTAATCAGTTTAGGCCGATATATGTTCTTCTACGTATTTGTGGTAAAAAAAAAAATATCACAATAGGCGTATATTGATTGGTTTGCATAAAAGTTGCTGCATTTACAAACTATGAGAATTGATTTATGGGGTTTTTACTTTTTTTTACTAGTAATGGCCGCGATCTGCGATTTTTATTGGCACTGAGATATTGCGGCGGACAGAACGGACATTTTTGACACTTTTTTGGGGCCATTGACATTTCTACAGGGATCAGATCTAAAAATAGCCACTGATTACTGTGTAAATGTCATTGGCAGGGAAGGGGTTAAGCCTAGGAGGCGATTAAGGGGTTAACTGTGTTCCCTATGTGTGTTCTAACTGTGTGGTGGGTGGGCTGGCAGGGGCATGACAGATCTAACTGTTCCCAATGACAGGGATCAGTAGATCATGATCATGCCACCGGACAGACAAGGGAACCGGCGTGTTTACATCAGTGGTTCCCCGCTTTTCTTGTGTACCAGGTGATCGCGGGTCGCTACGTACATCGAGTCCGCCCAGCCCGCGGCCACACTCAGGGAGCGCACGGCGGGCATGAAAGCATGCCGCTGCGTTCCCGCCTGCTTCTCGCGCACGCAGTAAATGTACATGAGCCGGTCGGGAACTGGTTAAAGTGGTAGTAAACCGCTGGTGGTTACAAAAAAAATTATTTCTGCAAAGCAAAGTCATAATGTGCTAAGATCCATCACATACTAGCACACTATGAGGAACCTACCTTAGAAAAAAGCCCTACAGTGCTGAAATGTCACTGCTGGGAGGGCTGACATCTTCCCCTGGCCTTCCTTCCGGGTTTGCGGCCTCCGTCTACATGAATGGTCTGGGGGCACGATAACGGCACTCCCGCACATGCGCGTGGGAGCTGCCATTTCCGGCACTGGCTCTGAAGGTCCGGCACTGTAAGCTGGACCTTCAGAGCGCATACGACGGTGATGTAATTGGCTGCATGCACTCTGAATATCTCCTGAACTGTGCACGTTTAGGAGATATTCACAGTACCTACAGGTAAGCCTTATTATAAAGATTTGTTAGAAGGAGGGCCTAATAGAGAGGGAAAACATGTTCCACACACTCCACACCCAGGGGACACCAGCCCGAAATATCTTAGAAAAGAGACGTATTGTAGGAAATGGGCTTTTAAATGGTGATCCCCATAGTTGAGATAAAACATATACAGTATCTCACAAAAGTGAGTACACCCCTCACATTTTTGTAAATATTTTATTCTATCTTTTCATGTGACAACACTGAAGAAATGACACTTTGCTACAATGTAAAGTAGTGAGTGTGCAGCTTGTATAACAGTGTAAATTTGCTGTCCCCTCAAAATAACACAACACACAGCCAATAATATCTAAACCGCTGGCAACAAAAGTGAGTACACCCCTAAGTGAAAAAGTCCAAATTGGGCCCAATTAGCCATTTTCCCTCCCTTGTGTCATGTGGCTCGCTAGTGTTACAAGGTCTCAGGTGCGAATGGGGAGCAGGTGTGTTAAATTTGGTATTATCGCTCTCAATCTCTCATACTGGTTATTGAAACTTCAACATGGCACCTCATGTCAAAGAACTCTCTGAGGATCTTAAAAAAAGAATGGTTGCTCTACATAAAGATGGCCTAGGCTATAAGAAGATTGCCAAGATCTTGAAATTGAGCTGCAGCAGGTGGCCAAGACCATACAGCGGTTTAACAGGACAGGTTCCACTCAGAACAGCGCCTTGCCATGGTCTACCAACGTAGTTGAGTGCATGTGCTCAGCGTCATATCCAGAGGTTGTCTTTGGGAAATAGACGTATGAGTGCTGCCAGCATTGCTGCAGAGGTTGAAGGTATGGAGGGTCAACCTGTCAGTGCTCAGACCATACGCCGCACACTGCATCAAATTGGTCTGCATGGCTGTCGTCCCAGAATGAAAGTTCTTCTAAAGATTATGCACAAGAAAGAACGCAAACAGTTTGCTGAAAACAAGCAATCTAAGGACATGGATTACTGGAACCATGTCCTGTGGTCTGATGAGACCAAGATAAACTTATTTGGTTCAGATGGTGTCAAGCATGTGTGGCTGGTGTCCTGTACCAAGGTCATTAGGTACAGGAATCTAACGAACAAAAGTCGTTTGACAAACGCAAGAAAGAACACGTATTAGAAATCTTCTTGAAAGTAAGACCCTGCTGTCGGTACGTCTGGTTAAACTACGTCACACGCCGCATACCAGACTCGTGACTGTCCAACTGGGAGGTATGGAAGTTGGAGACGTCGTTACGACCGTCGTGAGTATGCAGATAAAGGGTTTCTGTTGGAGACCTATACTGCGACTCGTGTACGTGAGTTGATGCAACCATCTGGTACCGTTCCGCGACAAGACTCACCTTGGACAGGACAATTTGGCGACATACCAGAACCGGTGGACGACGTCGAGTTAAAGT
>BLSH010409086.1:104113-116654 GCA_018402905.1 Glandirana rugosa | reverse complement strand
AGGTCCGGCACTGTAAGCTGGACCTTCAGAGCGCATACGACGGTGATGTAATTGGCTGCATGCACTCTGAATATCTCCTGAACTGTGCACGTTTAGGAGATATTCACAGTACCTACAGGTAAGCCTTATTATAAAGATTTGTTAGAAGGAGGGCCTAATAGAGAGGGAAAACATGTTCCACACACTCCACACCCAGGGGACACCAGCCCGAAATATCTTAGAAAAGAGACGTATTGTAGGAAATGGGCTTTTAAATGGTGATCCCCATAGTTGAGATAAAACATATACAGTATCTCACAAAAGTGAGTACACCCCTCACATTTTTGTAAATATTTTATTCTATCTTTTCATGTGACAACACTGAAGAAATGACACTTTGCTACAATGTAAAGTAGTGAGTGTACAGCTTGTATAACAGTGTAAATTTACTGCCCCCTCAAAATAACACAACACACAGCCAATAATATCTAAACCGCTGGCAACAAAAGTGAGTACACCCCTAAGTGAAAATGTCCAAATTGGGCCCAATTAGCCATTTTCCCTCCCTTGTGTCATGTGGCTTGCTAGTGTTACAAGGTCTCAGGTGCGAATGGGGAGCAGGTGTGTTAAATTTGGTATTATCGCTCTCAATCTCTCATACTGGTTATTAAAACTTCAACATGGCACCTCATGTCAAAGAACTCTCTGAGGATCTTAAAAAAAGAATTGTTGCTCTACATAAAGATGGCCTAGGCTATAAGAAGATTGCCAAAACCCTGAAATTGAGCTGCAGCACGGTGGCCAAGACCATACAGCGGTTTAACAGGACAGGTTCCACTCAGAACAGCGCCTCGCCATGGTCTACCAACGTAGTTGAGTGCATGTGCTCAGCGTCATATCCAGAGGTTGTCTTTGGGAAATAGACGTATGAGTGCTGCCAGCATTGCTGCAGAGGTTGAAGGTATGGAGGGTCAGCCTGTCAGTGCTCAGACCATACGCCGCACACTGCATCAAATTGGTCTGCATGGCTGTCGTCCCAGAATGAAATTTCTTCTAAAGATCATGCACAAGAAAGAACGCAAGCAGTTTGCTGAAAACAAGCAATCTAAGGACATGGATTACTGGAACCATGTCCTGTGGTCTGATGAGACCAAGATAAACTTATTTGGTTCAGATGGTGTCAAGCATGTGTGGCGGCAACCAGGTGAGGAATACAAAGTCAAGTGTGTCTTGCCTACAGTCAAGCATGGTGGTGGGAGTGTCATAGTCTGGGGCTGCATGAGTGCTGCCGGCACTGGGGAGCTACAGTTCATTGAGGGAACCATGAATGCCAACATGTTCTGTGACATACTGAAGCAGAGCATGATCCCCTCACTTCAGAGGCTGGGCCACAGGGCAGTATTCCAACATGATAACGACCACAAGCACACTTCCAAAATGAACACTGCCTAGCTAAAGAAGCTGAGGGTAAAGGTAATGGACTGGCCAAGCATGTCTCCAGACTTAAACCCTATTGAGCACCTGTGCGGCATCCTCAAACGGAAGGTGAAGGTCTCTAACATCCAACAGCTCCGTGATGTCGTCATGGAGGAGGGGAAGAGGACTCCAGTGGCAACCTGTGAAGCTCTGGTGAACTCCATGCCCAAGAGGGTTAAGGCAGTGCTGGAAAATAATGGTGGCCACACAAAACATTGACACTTTGGGCCCAATTTGGACATTTTCACTTAGGAGTGTACTCACTTTTGTTGCCAGCGGTTTAGACATTAATGGCTGTGTGTTGAGTTATTTTGAGGGGACAGCAAATTTACACTGTTATACAAGCTGTACACTCACTACTTTACATTGTAGAAAAGTTGTCACATGAAAAGATATAATAAAATATTTACAAAAATGTGAGGGGTGTACTCACTTTTGTGAGACGCTGTATGCACCTCAGTCATTATAATAGAGATAAAAAAAAGTTTGTTTATTGATACATATAGTGTTCATAAAAAGCGGCGAAAAGGGCTACTAAAGCCAAAATGCATGTAGAAAATACATCACACAGATATCAAATACAATATCACATGAATTGTACAGGATCTGCCAACATGTTTTGCGGCAGCTTCTTCAAGGCTTAATCCTCCATGTCTGAATCACAAAACCTCTAATATATATACAAGCAAGACATAATTAGTCATTTCATATTAACATACAATCAACCATTTTATATATATATATATATATATATATATATATATATATATATATATACATACAGTAAACTGTCCTTAAATGGAAGTGGAAGAAGAAAAAAAACAAAAAAGGCAGGAATAAACATAAAGAAAAAGAGCAACCACAACTGGATCCTTACCCACATGTATATAGTGTTGAAAACCACACTGGTCACACCTGTAGGTCCCTACAGGTCGTGTCCCACAGGGGTCAGAGCCCCCAATTCTATCAAAGTGACTGGATGTAAGAATTTCTTTGATTGAGCGATTTCCTCTAAAGGTGACTTGTGGACTAGGGTCAACAAAGCACTTGATAGTTTTGTCCACTGTCAGCAAGTACCAATGTTCCCCTAGAACACTCATTATCTCATTATGCTGTTTATTATATTTGAGGATTGGTCTAATCTTTACCTCCTCTGGACGATGGTCCCCCTGGAAAAGTAGCAATTCCCACAGGCTCTCTAATTCCCTTCTATGGGCTTGTTTTGGGGCCCTATGGCTGTAGCCCCTCTTCCGAAATCTCTCCTTTAGCGCTTGGTAGGTATTGGCCTACAGGTATACCCTTTATGAGATTTCGGGGGTGAGCACTCTCCACTTGAAGCAGGGAGTTCCCCAATGTGGGTTTTCTAAAGAGGCTTGTAGCTATACGTCCATCTGAACCCTTCATAACCGTGAGGTCCAAGAATGATAACACATTTTCATCAACATTGAATGTGAAGTGAAGATTCAAATCATTGATGTTGAGACTGTTCACAAACTCCAAAAGCACCTGCCTGGGACCATTCCAGAAGATGAGGATATCGTTGATGTACCTCCCCCACAAAGATATGGTATAATAATGACTGATGTCCATATATGTTTTATTTCAAACATGGGGATCATCATTTAAAAGCCCATTTTCTACAATATGTCTCTTTTCTAAGCCTTATTATAGGCTTACTTGTAGGTACGAGTGGTGTAACAGAGTTTACTACCACTTTAGCATGCACAAATAAACATTACACTATACCTTACAACCTCAATATAACATATCTTGCTCAAGGACATTTATGAGGTCAGGTTCTTATGTTGGATGACAAGACCTGGCTCACAATGGGTGTTCCAATTTATCCCAAAGGCGATCAGTAGGGTTGAGGTCAGGGCTCTGTGCAGGACACTTGAGTCCTTCACACCAAACTGGTCAAACCATGTCTATATGGTGCTAGCTTTGTACAAAAGGTGTAGTCATGCTGGAACAGAGAAGAGCCTTCTGTAAACTGCTACTACAAAAGATGTATAAAATGTTTTTGTATGCTATAACATTGGCTATGAAGCCATGTGAACTCAATCATTTGTAGGGGTGCCCACATAATTTTGCCATTATAGCATTTATATTGTTATTGATTAAGGTTCAAATCATTATTATATGCAAAATAATTACAGTTTTTGAAGAAAAAAATATGCCATGATATTTTTTAATTAAATGATAATAATGAAATTGTTATTATTTTTAGTATTCATAACAATCCTCCTTGTTAAGTAAAAACGGAAGAGAATTCAGAATACATAATTAAGAAAAGCAAAATTCCCTTGTGACTCCCAGTTCTCTGAAATAAAGAAGCCGTGTATTATATATAGTAGATGGAGAGCTGCCCATGACTAGCAGATCTCTGTCTTGCTCCATACACTGGTAAATTACATTGGGAATCCAAAAGGGGTTAAAAGAAACTGGTGCACTACTGAAAAGAATTAGACCCAGCTCTTTACACCATAGAATGGGCTTCAGAGACTGGAACAGGGTAAATGATGAGCTATTGCAAATCATCTAAACTGACTGGTAGACTTGTACTGCTGGTAAGTCATACAGAAAAAATTTAGGGCACATTTATGGAAGCCCAACGATGGTCTGTTGGTTCTCTTGCATAGAAGAAGAGAAAAGAATAAGAGGCCTTTAGCGTCATTGTAAAAGACATACAACAACATTTTTGTGAGCCCAGAGCTTCTTCCAGCCATTCCTTACAGGACTGTTTTTGTTTTATATACCATCTATGTTTTATAGTTGCCTACACATCAAAACAAAATGAGGGGCAACTGATTTAGTTCCAAAAGAGGGTAAGTCACTTAAAATGAAGGTCAGTTGGGAGCTATGCACTCCGACTGGGAGAGAGTGGGGCAGTATTCTGAGCCATCATCTAATCACAGGCTGGAAGTGAACAAGCTTTACTCCTTAGTTGCAAAAAAAGTGGGCTGTGCTGTCTGGCAAGCTGTAAAAAAAAAAAAATTGGGCTCAGTGTGCTGTAAGACAAGATTTAGGCTCTGTTTCCACTAATACGACCCCAACGTTGCACGTTTTAGAGTGCGACTTTGATTAGACTTTGAGTGCAACTTTGATCCAACTTTACATTCTCTGGATCAAAGTTGCATTAAAAGTCGGAACAAAGTAGTGAAAGAACCTTTTTTGCAGTCACTGCCACTTGAGTCGCACCGATTAAAACGGAGACCATTGAAATACATGGATTTTGACTTGTCATGCGACTTCAGATGTGTCAGGTTGCACAACAACTCACAGTAGGGGAAACAGAGCCTTACCATCCACGATCCTTACAGGGAACGATTAAGTTGATTGCCAAGACAAAAAAAATAAACAAAAATGGCAACCACCAAATATATAATTAGCTTTTAAGGTAAGGTACACAGGGAAGAGCTTTTTTTCACTAGCTGGCAGGCCTGGACTGGCCATAGGGCACACAGGGCATTTATCTGCATGTCCCAGGGCCGGGACCAGGGCTAATGCAGGGTGATGGTATGCTGTGAGTGTTGAGTGGTGAGACCAGAAGTGCTAGAGCTGGGCTGGGCAGTGAAACGACGAGGCTGGATTGGACTGGAGCAGGAGAGCGGGCAACACCGTGGGTGTTCAGTGGACATCTTGACTGTGACTGCGGAGGAGAGTGGGGATTGTGGCTGGAGGAAAGGAGATTGTGGCTGGAGGAGAGGATATCATGGCTGGAGGAGAGGATATCATGGCTGGAGGAGAGGAGATTGAGGCTGGAGGAGAGGATATCATGGCTGGAGGAGAGGGCATTGTAGCTGGAGTCGAGGAGATTGTGGCTGGAGGAGAGGAGATTGCGGCTGGAGGAGAGGAGATTGCGGCTGGAGGAGAGGAGATTGTGGCTGGAGGAGAGGAGATTGCGGTTGGAGGAGAGGAGATTGCTGCTGGAGGAGAGGGGATTGGGACTGGAGGAGAGGGGAGATCAAAGCTGCAGAAGAGTGAGTGGGGATTGCAGTGGGAGCCTTGTGGACATCTCTTTATTGCAATGACATAGAGGAGGTGGTGGAGAAGTCAGATCCTCCAGAGGTGAGTGCAGCGAGAGTTGGAGGGATGCAGCAGACAGCTGTTGTGGTCCCACCGAAGCAGGAGGAGCAGTGACCATCGCCACTGTGGGGGTTTGTTGGAGATCATGTTCCCTTGTGCATTTAAGTTATATAGCAGGGATGTCAGGCCTGAACTAGAACCAGGATGTTGGGGTAGAGAGGTAAATTACATGGGGAGGGGGGAACTAATAAGCTTCACTGATGGCCACTGATAGGCAGCACTGAAGGGCACTGATTAGGCTGCACTGATAATCAGAAGGGGCGTGGTTCCAGGATGACATCAATGGGTGCCCTCTCGGAAACAACAGAACAGCAATGTAGACCTAGGGTTGCTCAGTCTAAAATTCCCGGGCCTATTCTTTGTCTGGGGTAAAGGACAATGAAATGGAAATTTGATCAAATTAGCTCTGTAAATGATGGTACATGACTGTGCTAGTGAACGGCATCATTCTAGTATTACTGTATCACAGTCTTATGGCTGATACACAAATAAATAATAAAATGAATTAGCAAAACAAAAGAGTATGAAGTACCTGGATCAAATTGTTTGCATCCATGTGTCCTAAAAGAGTTAAGATCACTTAATTATAATACTGTACAGCATTTCTTATATTTAGAGATTTTTTTTTACTAGCTGCCATGATGCTAATGGCCTGGTATAAAGCAAAATGATACTTCATAAGTCAACATGATTACATATTCTGGCCTTGTATTGTGGGGGGATCTTAGGAAAGAACATAGAATACACTGCAAATAAACTAATAGACAACATTTATCTATGGAGGACAGATTTTGTAACGTTTTCTCGATATTCATATCATAAGGTAGTAAACAGAATATTGGATGGGGGAGCCATATAATGAGATGCAGTCCTTGCAGATCTTACTAACCTTAAGGCAGACCTAGATGTGCTGAATGGTTGGGTAATCAAATGTCAAATGGGGTTCAGTGTTAAATAAATGTGGGTTAACATTTGTACACTAAAAATATGCAGGAGGCATAGACAAAAAAATAATTTTGCTCCCAATCGGAGCATTTCTACATCCCCATCTTCAGCATGTAGTACAGTTTTGGTCACCAATTCAACAAATAAAACTACTTTAAAGTTTAAAGACTAAATATGAGATGAGAGTGTTATACAGTCACTGTATAGAATTTGGGGCCTGTGTCATTTATTTGTAGGCAGAAGCAGTTCTGCCTCCCTGTAGAGGCTGCGCAATTCAGCAGATGCCATGCAGACAGAGCCGGGGACAGGGGAACTCATGTTCCTCTGAGGCCTCTATAGGTGTCATCATGAGAGCAACTGTCTGATTGGACTCAGCAGCCATCTTTAATGTGGGCAATGCTAATAAATAACATTGTTCCCTTTCAGATCGCATGCATTTCACAATCATAAAAAACAAATCTACGGAAAAAGGAATAGAGAAAGCAATCGACAAACAAAAATAATCACATTGACACATTCCGTAAGTACCGGACTGGTCACATTTTACATGATATACGCAGATATATCCGTACCAACTGAAAAGAAAAATAAAATAAATGTAAATATTTTATTCTATCTTTTCATGTGACAACACTGAAGAAATGACACTTTGCTACAATGTAAAGTAATGAGTGTACAGCTTGTATAACAGTGTAAATTTGGTGTCCCCCTCAAAATAACTCAACACACAGCCATTAATGTCTAAACCGCTGGCAACAAAAGTGAGTACACCCCTAAGTGAAAATGTCCAAATTGGGCCCAACATGTCAATATTTTGTGTGGCCACCATTATTTTCCTACACTACCTTAACCCTCTTGGGCATGGAGTTCACCAGAGCTTCACAGGTTGCCACTGGACTCCTCTTCCCCTCCTCCATGATGACATCACAGAGCTGGTGGATGTTAGAGACCTTGCGCTCCTCCAACTTCCATTTGAGGATGCCCCACAGATGCTCAATAGGGTTTAGGTCCGCAGACATGCTTGGCCAGTCCATCACTTTTACCCTCAGCTTCTTTAGCAAGGCAGTGGTCGTCTTGGAGGTGTGTTTTAGGTCGCTATCATATTGGAATACTGCCCTGCGGCCCAGTCTCCGAAGGGAGGGGATCATGCTCTGCTTCAGTATGTCACAGTACATGTTGGCATTCATGGTTCCTCAATGAATTGTAGCTCCCCAGTGCTGGCAGCACTCATGCAGCCCCAGACCATGACACTCCCACCACCATGCTTGACTGTAGATAAGACACACTTGTCTTTGTACCCCTCACCTGGTTGCCGCCACACACGCTTGACACCATCTGAACCAAATAAGTTTATCTTGGTCTCATCAGACCACAGGACATGGTTCCAGTAATCCAATCCTTAGTCTGCTTGTCTTCAGCAAACTGTTTGTGGGCTTTCTTGTGCATCATCTTTAGAAGAGGTTATCTTTTGGCATGACAGCCATGCAGAACAATTTGATGCAGTGTGTGGCGTATGGTCTGAGCACTAAAAGGCTGACATCCCACCCCTTCAACCTCTGCAGCAATGCTGACAACACTCATATGTCTAATTCCCAAGGCGACCTCTGGATATGACGCTGAGCACATGCACTCAACTTCTTTGGTTGACCATGACGAGGCGCTGTTCTGAGTGGAACCTGTCCTTTTAAACCACGGTATGGTTTTGTCCACGGTTTCAGGGTCTTGGCAATGCTCTTATAGCCTAAGCCACCTTTATGTAGAAAAGCAATTCTTTTTTTCAGATCCTCAGAGAGTTCTTTGCCATGAGGTGCCATGTTGCCATGTTGAACTTCCAGTGCTCTCCAGCTCCCTCATCGCCTCCTCTCATACTCGCCTCCAAGACTTCTCCCGAGCCTCTCCCATCCTCTGGAACTCCCTACCCCAATCTGTCAGACTGTCCCCAAATCTATCCACCTTCAGGCGATCCCTGAAAACTTTTCTCTTCAGGGAAGCCTATCCTGCCAACACCTAACAACTACACTCCTTATTTTCTCAATCAGCTCATCCCCCACAGTTATTGCCCTTTCGTATCATTCAACCCTCCCTCCTAGATTGTAAGCTCTAACAAGCAGGGCCCTCCGATTCCTCCTGTATTGAATTGTATTGTAATTGTACTGTCTGTTCTAATATTGTAAAGCGCTGCGCAAACTTTCGGCGCTATATCATAGTTACATAGTTACATAGTTAGTCAGGTTGAAAAAAGACACAAGTCCATCCAGTTCAACCAAAAAAAAAAAAAAAAGGTATATACATATATATATATACACATACAACCAAATAATCCCATATACAATCCTTCACCCACAGTTGATCCAGAGGAAGGCAAAAAACCCCAGCAAAGCATGGATCCAATTTGCTATAACGGGGGAAAAAATTCCTTCCTGATTCCCTGAGAGGCAATCGGATTCACCCTGGATCAACTTTACCTAAAGATGTTAGTACCCAGTTATATTATTTACATTAAGGAAAGAATCCAGGCCTTTTTTAAAGCAATCAACCGTGCTGGCCAAAACCACCTCTGGGGGGAGTCTATTCCACATTTTCACAGCTCTTACTGTGAAGAAACCTTTCCGTATTTGTAGATGAAATCTTTTTTCCTCTAGACGTAAAGAGTGCCCCCTTGTCCTTTGTGATGACCTTAAAGTAAATAACTCCACACCAAGTTCACTATATGGACCACTTATATACTTGTACATGTTGATCATATCCCCTTAATCTCCTCTTCTCAAGAGAGAATAAATTCAGATCCTCTAATCTTTCCTCATAGCTGAGCTCCTCCATGCCTTTTATTAGTTTGGTTGCCCTTCTCTGCACTTTCTCCAGTTCCCCGATATCCTTTTTGAGAACAGGTGCCCAAAACTGAACTGCATATTCCAGATGAGGTCTTACTAATGATTTGTACAGGAGGGCAAAATAATGTCTCTATCTCTGGAGTCCATACCTCTCTTAATACAAGAAAGGATTTTGCTTGCTTTTGGAAAGCCAATCCTGTATAATAAATAATAATAATAATGAGAGAGTGAGAGCGGCAAAACACCAAGTTTAACACACCTGTTCCCCATTCACACCTGAGACCTTGTAACACTAAAGAGTCACATGACACCGGGGAGCGAAAATGGCTAATTGGGCCCAATTTGGACTTTTTCACTTGGGGTGTACTCACTTTTAGAAAGAAGTGAATATTGCTCTTGTGAAATTCAAAATTGTGAGCTGCAACTAAACATGTGAGAATATCATGTGATCCAAAATAAAATGACAAAAAAGTTGCACTAAAAATAATAGTCCAAATATGCTCAGAAAAATTATGTAATAAATAATAGTCCTAGAACAATCTCCTCATTTAGAAGAAAGTGCAAGTGCCGGAATCCATCACCATGTGAAAACACCTTAAGGGATGTGTGCTTACCAGATTCAGAAGACCCTTTATTACAGAGGGTCTAATATGCTTGTGAATGAGCCCCACTCGTATAAAAGGAAGCACAAAAAAGGTTGCCACTAGTGCAGTTAAACCAAGGGCGTTTATTCGACAGACAACCAAAGAATCTTACAGCAACCAGACAGGTAATATTGGATTAAACAGCATTCAGCGGTGATTGAATGTATCCTCGCCCGACCATTTTCGGTGCAGTGAACATCTTCCCAGGGAAAAGGAATACTTTCCCACCGCATTAATATAGCTAAAAACAATTAAACAAGCTCCCACAATTTCTCCGTGTTCCTACCCCTGACTGGGTAAGCAATTGGTCCACCAGGGTGTCAATCATTCTAATGAGAACACCCACACCCCAATTTATACTTCTTTCCACACTTACTTTTCTGTTCAAGTAAAACTTACAATGCATCTGGAAAGTACTCACAGTGCCTCACTTTTTCCACATTTTGTTATGTTACAGCCTTATTCAAAAATGGATTAAACTCATTATTTTCCTAAAAAGTCTACAAACAATACCCCATAATGGCAACGTGAAAGAAGTTTATTTGAAATCTTTTCAAATGTATTAAAAATAAAAAATAATAAAATTACATGTACATAAATATGCCGTGGCACTAAGGGGTTGATTTACTAAAGCTGAAAAGTGCAAAATCTGGTGCAGTTCTGCAAAGAAACCAATCAGCTTCCAGGATTTGTTGAAAAAGCTTGCTTGAACAAGCTGAAGTTAGAAGCTGATGGGGCTTACTTCCTCTACATTCCCCTGCAAAGTAGAAGCATAATGGGCTACTGTGCATCGCATAGTAGCCCATTATGTGTCACTTACCTGCAAACGAAGCCTGCGACGTCCAGCGCTGTCCCCTGTGCAGGAAGTGTTCTGCCCCTTTTCCTTCCGGGGGCCGCGGCTCCGGCTCTGTGACTGGCCGGACTCGCGTGACGTCATGGCACGATCACAGTGAAGAAACGGCACGGAGGCCGTTTCTTCACTGCGCATGTGCCGAAACTGTGCAGGTTTGGGAGGTATGCACGGCACCTACAGGTAAGCCTTATTATAGGCTTACCTGTAGGTTAAAGTGGTTGTCACGAGTTGACAACCACTTTAACAGTACATGTCAGAGCACAAACCAACCCATGATATACAAGGAATTGTTGTTAGGCCTCCGAGACAGGATTGTAAGGTGGCACAGATCTGGGGAAGGGTACAGAAAAAAATCTTCAGCATTGAAGGTCCCAATGTGCACAGTGGCCTCCATCCTCCATCGTCCGTGAATGGAAGAAGTTTGGAACCACCAGTACTCTTCCTAGAGCGGGCTGCCCAGCCAATCTGAGCAATCAGGGCAGAAGGGCTTTAGGCCTGGTTCACACTGCTGCGAACTGTACTACGAATAGATTGCTTTGTGATAGATTAAATTCGCAAGTCATCTCCAATAGCATAGTGTTCTACCAGTGCAGTTCACATTGATGCGTTGCGAATCTAATCCGTGAAGAAAAAGGGTCCTGTGCGAGTTTGATCCGTGTGCGATGTGAATTCAGCTCCATAGACTACAATAGAACATGGATTGAAAATGCAATCTCCCATTCACATCACTGCGATAGCTTCCCCCTCCAACTCCAGCTAGAGCTTTGCAGTAGATTCGCATCAACACATGTAGAAATCACACTTGTGTCTGTACTGAAAAAACTTGCATCGCAATCGTATTTAATTCGCAGAAAATTCGCATCGCAGCAGTGTGAACCTAGCCCAAGTCAAGGAGGTGACCAAGAACCCAATGATCACTCTGACAGAGCTCCAGCATTTCTCTGTGGAGAGGAGAACCTTCCAGAAGAACAACCATCTCTGCAGCACTGCACCAATCAGGCCTGTATGGTAGGGAGGCCAGACAGAAGCCACTCCTCAGTAAAAGGCACATGACAGGCCGTCTGGAGTTTGCCAAAAGTCACCGGAAGCACTCTCAGACCATGAGAAACAAAATTCTCTGGTCTGATGAGACAGAGATTGAACTCTTTGGCCTGAATGGCAAGCGTCATGTCTGGAGGAAATCAGGCACCGCTCTTTACCTGGCCGATACCATCCCTACAGTGGTTTGTATAATTTTGAAGAAAATAATGAATTTACTCCATTTTGGAATAAGGCTGTGATCAGGGGCGGAATTATAGGGGTCGCAGGGGTCGCACTGGCGACTGGGCCCTTCAGTTCTGTGCGTCCGGGGGGCCTGCCTGCCCGTCCGCTATTGGGGTCCGCAGCGCCGCCCGTCCGCCATTGCGATCCCGTCCCGACCTGTACTGAGTGAGTCTGTCTGACTCACTGCAGTACTTGTTGTTGCCGTTCGTTCACGGCACGCTGTGGGAGGAGGACTAAAGGAGGTCTGTACTGCGAACGGTAAGTCCGGTTTCTCAAGTTAGAGACAGAGTAGTCTGGTCTCTTAAAACAAAGAGTACCAGACTCTCACGAAGGCCACTGAAAACCGTTTGAGGTCTGCCGGACAGTACACGGAAAATGACTCCTCACCGAAGACAGACCGGAGGGATGGTATGTCCGGACTAACCACGTCACGACGTCTCTACCAACAAGAAGACCTTCCA
>BLSH010409086.1:36176-98743 GCA_018402905.1 Glandirana rugosa | reverse complement strand
CAGCTCATCACCCTGAACACACCATCCCCACTGTGAAACATGGTGGTGGCAGCATCATGGTTTGGGCCTGCTTTTCTTCAGCAGGGACAGGGAAGATGGTTAAAATTGATGGGAAGATGGATGGAGCCAAATACAGGACCATTCTGGAAGGAAACCTGATGGAGTCTGCAAAAGACCTGAGACTGGGACGGAGATTTGTCTTCCAACAAGACAATGATCCAAAACATAAAGCAAAATCTACAATGGAATGGTTCACAAATAAACATATCCAGGTGTTAGAATGGCCAAGTCAAAGTCCAGACCTGAATCCAATCGAGAATCTGTGGAAAGAACTGAAAACTGCTGTTCACAAACGCTCTCCATCCAACCTCACTGAGCTCCAGCTGTTTTGCAAGGAGGAATGGGCAAAAATTTCAGTCTCTCGATGTGCAAAACTGATAGAGACATACCCCAAGCGACTTACAGCTGTAATCGCAGCAAAAGGTGGCGCTACAAAGTATTAACTTAAGGGGGCTGAATAATTTTGCACGCCCAATTTTTCAGGTTTTTATTTGTTAAAAAAGTTTGAAATATCCAATAAATTTCGTTCCACTTCATGATCGTGTCCCACTTGTTGTTGATTCTTCACAAAAAATTACAGGTTTATATCTTTATGTTTGAAGCCTGAAATGTGGCAAAAGGTCGCAAAGTTCAAAGGGGGCCGAATACTTTCGCAAGGCACTGTAAAAGGGCCAGGAGAGTGGTAGGGAACACCAGGTAAAATGGATGCAGCTCCTCTCAAATTAGGTCTTTAGCTCCTAATGCACATATAAAAAACAAGCACAAGAGGGCACCTCCATCTAGGTGTAGCGATTTATTTAACCACTTGCTTACTGGGCACTTAATCCCCCCTCCTGCCCAGACCAATTTTCGGCTTTCAGTGCTGTCGCATTTTGAATGACAATTGTGCGGTTGTGCGGCGTTGTACCCAAACAAAATTTTTATCATTTTTTTCCCACAAATAGAGCTTTCTTTTGGTGGTATTTGACCACCTCTGCGTCATTTCTAATCGCTGCTATAAACAAAAAAAGAGTGACAATTTTGCAAAAATACCCAATATCATTCTTACTTTTTGCTATAATACATAACCAAAAAATAAAAAAACAAATATAAAAAAAAAATATTCATCGGGTTTGGCCGATATATATTCTTCTACATATTTTTGGTGAAAAAAATTTGCAATCGGCGTATATTGATTGGTTTGCGCAAAATTTATCACGTCTACAAACTATGGGAATTGATTTATGGCGTTTTTATTATTATTGTTTTACTAATAGTGGCGGCGATCTGCGGTCTTTTTATCGGGACTGCGATATTATATTGGGACGGCGTGTTCCGCTGCCGCCTGTGAGTGCGTGCTGGGAGCGTGCACAGGGGACGACGTCCATGGATGCCCCCCCGGAAATTCAGATCTGCGCTGGAGCCGTACTTCGGCAATAGCGCGGATCTGAAGGGGTTAAAAAGGCATAAAAACAATTCAAATGTAGCCACATCCCCTCCACTTCCTGTCTTCACCCAGCCAAGAGAGGTGCTGTTTTGGAGCCGCAGCCATCTTGCCAGTAGTTCTGGAAGCTGCTGATGCTTATGTTCCAGTCTGAAGCCCGACAGCTGAACTTCCTTCAAGAACTCTGCTTTAACCAGCCACATGCCTGCTGAGCTCTGCAGCCTCTGATTCTATGGAGATCTATATCTACATCTATCTCTATGACAAGCCTTGATCTACTTCTATTTACTGAGTGCATTTTAATTGTTTTTTTATGCATTTTTAAATAAATTGCTACACCTAGATGGAGGCGTCCTCTTGTGTTTGTTTTGTTTTTTTATGAAGAAACTCATCATGCAATGCTTTTCTCCTAGCTAAGCTAAAACAAATGTCTGTTCACGTTCTCTGCTAAGGAATAGAATTTGTATTACTTACACATTCCCTATTATCTCTAAACTAGTTTATTTTATTTTTATAAGGAGGGCAGGAAAAGGGGATTTTAAAAGTGCCAAGACACATCATTTTTTTATAAAATGCATTTCATTTATTTCATTCCAAATTTAAAAAATGGGGGCATACAAGTTGCTTCCCAATGGTACATTGTTTAAAAACAGATTATGACATAAAAATACATAAGTATATGAATACTGTGCTTTCAAATATGCCTGTTGCTCGACATGTTTCGCTGTGCTGCTTCTTCAGGAGCTGCAAAGCATATATAGCTATAAGAGAATAAATACAATCAGTACTGGTATCAAAAAATCAACCGTTTCTATTTGCATGAATTTACATATGTATGTTATTAAGATTAATAGCCATGTCAGACAATTTACATCACAGATATTAGTTTTGTACAGACAACAAGAAAACAAAAAAACAGATAACATAATTAATATTGGGTCTCAATGATGGTCTAAACATGGTCAAGAGGGACATAAAATGAAGACAAAAACTGTATGTCACAAATATTCAGAAATAGACACTGCTAACAATCCTGTATTTAATAAGGAAGGGGAGAAGAAGAGCACCACCAATAGCGATAGGCAGGGCTGGGACAAGGGGTGGGCAGGAGGGGCGGCTGTCCTGGTCACCGTGGTATCATGTGAGGTGAGGGGCACCACAAGGAGATTGGGAGGGAGGGAATTTGTGTTGGAAGGGGTAATTTGAAGCGGGGTCAGGGGTTAAGAATTGTTCTAGGAAGGGAAATTTGGGGAGATATGCTAGCAGTGGGTGAATAAGGTTCAGGAGGGCAGTCTTTTCAATATGAAACCAAAATCAAGAACACGGGGACCTCAAACTAACTGGGGGGAAGTTCAAAACTAATCTTAGAAAGTATTATTTTACTGAAAGGGTGGTTGATGATTGGAATAAACTACCAGCAGAGGTTGTGAGACAGTCAACAGTAAATGGCTTCAAACATGCTTGGGATAAACATAAATCTATAGTCAGACAACAAGGTTAATGTAAAAAAAAAAATATATAAAAAAAAATAAAATAAATAAAAATAAATAAATAAAAAGGGGCAGACTCGATGGACTACTCAGTCTTTTTCTGCCATCACTTTTCTATGTTTCTAAGTGGTGATTTGGGGGGATTTGCGTTAGCGGGGAGATGGGTGAAGGGTATTTGTGCTAGGAGGGGAGATTTGGGGTGTGTGTGCTAGAAAAAGTAATGTGGTGGGGGGAGGGATTTGTGCTAAGATCCATATTTTTTTTGGGGGGGGGGATTGTGCTAGTAGTGATGATTTGGGGAGGGGGGGGGATTTGTGCTTGAAGGGGAAATAGGGGCAAAGATTTGTGGAAGGAGGGGGGATTTCAGCAAGAGGGAGGATTTGTACTGGAAGGAATGGGGAATTATGCGTAGGGGGCAAGTGCTCAATTTTTTTTTTGGCGGGGAACATTTTAGTTGGCCCATAATCATACATCTTGGGGGAGTGCAGTTTGGCATGTTCGCCCTGGGCTCTAGATGACCTTGTCCCATCACTGGCGATAGGGACCTTAGGGCAAGCACAAAGGAGTCATTATTTCTATATAATGTAGAGAAAAATACATATAGAAAGTAAGAGAAAGAGATACGCCTCAATCTAAGCTATACAGGTGAACTCAATGAACATGGGCCCACAATGAGCCTTCAAATACCTTGAACTACTTTTCAATATTCATGCACGTGTCCAAAACCGTAAAAGGAAAAGGATATTGCACTCCAGAGATAACTCTCAACATTGGATCGCATAAGTTGTCATCATACTGTATGTCAGCCGGTAACACCAATGAGCTCACCAGCCAAATCCTTCCCTTACTCAGGGTGACAGTGTCCCATCTAATAATAAATAGAACAACAGAGGATATAAATGTAAAAATATACAGTATATGTAACTGATCCCACATGTTGGTAAGCAGAAAAGTGTAACTTAACAGTGAACCAGCAGATAATGCTAGCAGCGTCTCCCAGCTCAATACAGGCGCTGTGGCTGGACGTCAACAGCCCTGCTCAAATGTGATCAATCCAATCCACCGGCGTCTAACATCATCGATGGATTGCGGACACGCTGTAGCCCATGCACATGCGCAGGCGCCACTGGGCGGTGGCGTCATGCGCACATGCCGCAAACCCAAATACACCCTCTTGGACAGTCCATCCAGCCAGGATGGGCATATTCCAGATGGGGAAATGTGCCAGCAGTCCCTCTGGTGGAATCAGGGGAGGGAGTAGGGGTGGGAACAGAATCTTAACCCAAGGTGCGATCCCCATGGAGGGCTCTGGAGGTATTCAATGCACCAGCACAATGGGCACTGGTGCCCATCTCTAAAAGGGATGAGGACGCAACACCAAGGTGCCACATCCATCCCGCGAGGGGAAACACCCTGTGCATCTGTATGGTCACCAATTCTCCAGAGTGTGGTAACTCCAGGGAACCAATAAAAAATAATATGCATAGAGAAAATAAATTGCATTATCAAGGCCAACAGGCAAAAATAGGGGGAACTGAAAAACAACACCAATTGAATATTGTAAAATATTAGGAAAAGGGGAGGGAACAGTCTGTCCAAAAAGGATCCAACAATCACCCCTTTATCACACATGCCTCTCCAGTAGATGATCAGACCATCATTGAAAATAACAATAAACAGTATCTCACAAAAGTGAGTACTTCCCTCACATTTTTATAAATATTTTCTTCTATCTTTTCATGTGACAACACTGAAGAAATGACACTTTGCTACAATGTTAAGTAGTGAGTGTACAGCAGTGGTTCTCAACTCCGGTCCTCGGGACCCACTAACAGGCCAGGTTTGCAGGATAACTGAAATACATCACAGGTGATATCATTTACTGCTCAGTGATTGCAGTATTCTGGTCTGCATCTCCCCAAGGTAATACTTAAAATCTGGCCTGTTAGTGGGTCCTGAGGACCGCAGCTGAGAACCACTGGTGTACAGCTTGTATAACAGTGTAAATTTGCTGTCCCCTCAAAATAACTCAACACACAGCCATTAATGTCTAAACTGCTGGCAACAAAAGTGAGTACACCCCTAAGTGAAAATGTCCAAATTGAGCCCAAAGTGTCAATATTTTGTGTGGCCACCATTATTTTCCAGCACTGCCTTAACCCTCTTGGGCATGGAGCTTACGAGAGCTTCACATGGTTGCCACTGGAGTCCTCTTCCACTCCTCCATGGCGACATCACGGAGCTGGTGGATGTTAGAGACCTTGCGCTCCTCCACCTTCCGTTTGAGGATGCCCCACAGATGCTCAATAAGGTTTAGGTCTGGAGACATGCTTGGCCAGTCCATCACCTTTACCCTCAGCTTCTTTAGCAAGGCAGTGGTGGTCTTGGAGGTGTGTTTGGGGTCGTTATCATATTGGAATACTGCCCTGTAGCCCAGTCTCCGAAGAGAGGGGATCATGCTCTGCTTCAGTATGTCACAGTACATGTTGGCATTCATGGTTCCCTCAATGAATTGTAGCTCCTCAGTGCTGGCAGCACTCATGCAGCCCCAGACCATGACCCTCTCACCACCATGCTTGACTGTAGGCAAGACACACTTGTCTTTGTATCCCTCACCTGGTTGCCACCACACACGCTTGACACCATCTAAACCAAATATGTTTATCTTGGTCTCATCAGACCACAGGACATGGTTCCAGTAATCCATGTCCTTAGTCTGCTTGTCTTAAGCAAACTGTTTGCGGGCTTTCTTGTGCATCATCTTAAGAAGAGGCTTCCTTCTGGGATGACAGCCATGCAGACCAATTTGATGCAGTGTTCGGCATATGGTCTGAGCCCTGACAGGCTGACCACCCCACCCCTTAAACCTCTGCAGCAATGCTGACAGCACTCATATGTCTATTTCCCAAAGACAACCTCTGGATATGGCGCTGCGCACGTGCGCTCAACTTCTTTGGTCGACCATTGCAAGGCCTGTTCTGAGTGGAACCTGTTCGGTTAAACCACTGTATGGTCTTGGCCACCATGCTGCAGCTCAGTTTCAGAGTCTTGGCCATCTTCTTGTAGCCTAGGTCATCTTTATGTAGAGCAATATTTCTTTTTTTTTAGATCCTCAGAGAGTTCTTTGCCATGGGGTGCCATGTTGAACTTCCAGTGACCAGTATAAGAGAGTGAGAGCGATAACGCCAAGTTTATCACACCTGCTCCCCAGTCACACCTGAGATCTTGTAGCATTAACAAGCCACATGATACTTGGGAGGGAAAATGGCTAATTAGGCCCAACTTGGTCATTGGGAAATGTGCATAAATTTGAAAAAAATGATTCAATACAAATCCATATGCATATAGAATTGGTGAAAAAAATGTTTCCAATGGGTGGCAGAGCTTTATAGCTTGATCTGTAATGCTGAGCTGTATACCCTGATCTGTGAGGCTGAGCTATATACCCTGATCTGAAAAGGCTGAGCTATATACCCTGATCTAAAAAAGGCTGAGCTATATACCCTGATCTGTAATTCTGAGCTATATACCCTGATCCGTAATGCTGAGCTATATACCCTGTTCTGTAATGCTGAGCTATATATCTTGATCTGTGAGGCTGAGCTATATACCTTGATCTGTAATGCTGAGCTATATACCCTGATCTGTAATGCTGAGCTCTATACCCTGATCTGTGAGGCTGCGCTATATACCCTGATCTGTGAGGCTGAGCTGTATACCCTGATCTATGAGGCTGAACTTTATACCCTGTTCTGTAATGCTGAGCTATATACCTTGATCTGTGAGGCTGAGCTATATACCTTGATCTGTGAGACTGAGCTATATACCCTGATCTGTAATGCTGAGCTATATACCCAGATCTGTAATGCTGAGCTATGTACCCTGATCTGCGAGGCTGCGCTATATACCCTGATCTGTAATGCTGAGCTATATACCATGATCTGTGAGGCTGAGCTGCATACTCTGTCCTGTGATGCTGGGGCTGTATACTCTGTTCTGTGAAGCTGAGCTGTATACTTCTGCCACTATATGTGGAAGCAAGTGGAATACAGGGGACAAAGTGGGTGGATTCTATAAGGGGTGAGGCTTATGAGAAGTGGGAGGGGTCAAATGGAAGGGCGGGGTCTGGCACCCCCCATCCTAAAACTTCACCAGCCGCCACTGATAACCCCTATGTTTTATAGTTGTCTACACATCAAAACAAAATGAGGGTCAACTGATTTAGTTCCAAAGGAGGGTAAGTCCCATAAAAATGGAAGTCATTTGGAAACTATGCACTCAGACTGGGTGAGAGAGGGACAGTATACTGATCCAGTCACAGGCTGGAGGTGAACAAGCTTTAAGCCTTAGTTGCAAAAATGTGAGGTGACCCATGTGGGCTGTGCTGTCTGGCAAGCTGTAAAAATAAATAAAAATGGGCTTAATGAGCATGTCAAGCTTGATACACACAATTTACATTCAAATATAGGTGCTTTGACAACTTACAAAATTATGTTTATTTCTGTCCAGCCAGTCCTGATTTTTATAGCTTGCCAGACAGGATAACTCACATGGGTCACCCAACTTTTTCTTTACTACATTTAAGAAATAAAGATTGACACTTTCAGACCCACTGCTTGTTATTTGGTGATGGCTCAATGTACTAAAAAAAATAAGATTTACCATCCATGATCCTTACAGGGACCAATTAAGTTGATTGCCAAGACAAGAAAAACAAACAAAACAAAAATGGGAACCATCCCAATGTATAATTAGCTTTTAGAGTAAGGTATACATGGAAGAGCTTTTTTCACTAGCTGGTAGGCAGGCCCAGACTGGCCGTAGGGGCATTTGCCTCATGTCCCGGGGCCGGGACCAGGGCTAATGCAGGGTTAAATAGTTAGTCCGGTTGAAAAAAGACACAAGTCCATCTAGTTCAACCAAAAAAGAAAAAATATATATATATATATACAGTATAACCATACAATCCCATTTACACAATCCTACACCCACAGTTGATCCAGAGGAAGGCAAAAAACCCCAGAAAAGCCATGATCCAATTTGCTGTAGCAGGGGGGGAAAAAATCCTATCTGATCCCCTGAGAGACAATTGGATTTTCCCTGGATCAACTTTAGCTATAAATGTTAGTAGCCAGTTCTGTTATGTACATTAAGGAAAGAATCCAGGCCTTTTTAAAAGCAATCTACTGTGCTGGTCAGAACCACCTCCAAAGGGAGTGTGTTCCATATTTTTCACAGCTCTAACTGTGAAGAAACATTTCCATATTTGGAGATTAAATATTTTTTCCTCTAGACGTAAAGAGTGCCCCCTTGTCCTCTGTGATGACCATAAAGTAAATAACTCAACACCAAGATCACTCTATGGACAATTATGTATTTGTACATGTTGATCATATCCCCCCTTAATCTCCTCTTCTCAAGAGAGAATAAATTCAATTCCTCTAATCTTTCCTCATAGCTGAGCTCCTCCATGCCTCTTATCAGATTGGTTGCCCTTCTCTGCATTTTCTCCAATTCCCCGATATCCTTTTTCAGAACTGGTGCCAAAAATTGGACTGCATATTCCAGATGAGGTCTTACTAATGATTTGTACAGGGGGGCAAAATTATATCTCTATCTCTGGAGTCCATACCTCTCTTAATACAAGAAAGGATTTTATTGGCTTTGGAAACCGCATCTTGGCATTGCATGCCATTATTAAGCTTATGATCTACCAAAATCCCCAGATCCTTCTCTACTATAGATTCCCCAAGTTGTACTCCCCCTAGTATGTACAATGCATGCATATTCTTAGCCCCCAAGTGCATAACTTTACATTTATCAACATTAAACCTCATTTGCCACGCAGTCGCCCAATTAGACAGTGCATTGAGGTTGACTTGTATGTTGGAGATATCCTGTAAGGAAGTTATTCCACTGCATAGCTTTGTGTCATCTGCAAACACTGAAATGGTACTTTTAATCCCAGACCCTATATCATTTATAAAGATATAAAGAAGTAAGGGTCCCAACACTGAACCTAGGGGTACACCACTGATAACCTTAGACCATTCAGAATAAGAATCATTAACCACTACTCTCTCAATTCGGTCTTTTAGCCAGTTTTCTATTAATTTACAGACTGATCTTTCCAAGCCTGTAGACTTTACCTTACACATTAGCCGTTTGTGGGGAACAGTGTCAAAAGCTTTTGCAAAATCCAAATATACCACGTCCACAGCTACCCCTCTGTCCAAGGTTTTACTTAACGCCGCATAAAAAAGAAATCAGGTTTGTTTGACAACTTCTGTCTTTCATGAATCCATGCTGTCTGTTGCTTAAAATATTTTTTTCCAACAAGAACTCATCTATGTGGTCTTTTATTAAACTCACCAATATCTTCCTGACTATAGAAGTTAAAGCGGAGTTCCACCCAAAAGTGGAAATTCCGCTTTAAGGCCTCCTCCCCAGCTCCGGATGCTGAAACTGAGCTTTTGGGGAGGAGGAGGGGGGTTGCAGATACTCGATTTTAACAGGTACTTCTGCTCTGGGCACCTTAGGCAATCAGAAGTCGAAGGTCTCCTTCCCCCTCCCTCCCGAAGTCTTCTGGGACACAGGACAGGTTCTAGAAGACTTTGGGACCAATCACGAAGCGCAGCACCACTCGCGCATGCACAGTGCGCGCCCAGCTGTGAAGCCACGGCTGGGTGCCCACAGTAGCAATTCCGGTACGGCAGAGGGGAGGGGGAGAGATCCGAGGCTCCGTGCGGTCCCATCGCTGGACCTGGAGGCAGGTAAGTGCCCATTTATTAAAAGTCAGCAGCTACACTTTTTGTAGCTGCTGACTTTTAATAAACATTCAGAAAGGGTGGAACTTCGCTTTAAACTAACAGGTCTATAGTTACTTGGTAAAGACTTTGATCTCTTTTTAAGTGTGCTGTGGATGATGTGCTGTGAGTGTTGAGAGGTGAGGCCGGAGGTGCTGGAGCAGTGAGCGGCAGGGCTGGGCAGTGAAACTGTGAAGCTGAATTGGACTGGAGCAGGAAGAGTGTGGGCATCACAGCCGGTGTTCAGTGGACATCTTGGCTGTGACTGTGAGTCTTGGAGGAGAGTTGGGCTCATGGATGGAGGAGAGGATATCACGGCTGGAGGAGAAGAGATTGCAGCTGGAGGAGAGGGGGTTGCAGCTGGAAGAGAGGGAATCGCGGCTGGAGGAAAGGGGATTGTGGCCGAAGGGGAGGGGAGATTGGAGCTGCAGGAGAGTGAATGGGGATTGCAGTGGGAGCCTTGTGGACATCTCTTCATTGCATCGACATAAAGGAGGTGGTACAGAAAGCAGCACCTCCAGAGGTGAGTGCAGTGAGAGTTGGAGGGATGCAGCAGACAGCTGTGATGGTCCCACCGATGCATAAGGAGCAGTGACCATGGCCGTTGTGGGGGTTTGTTGGAGATCATGTTCCCCTGTGCATTTACATTATATAGCAGAGATATCAGTCCTGAACTAGCACCAGGATGTTGGGTTGGAGACAGGGCCGGCCCACCATGGGTCCCAGTGGGCCCATTGGACCCAGGCAGCACTTTGAGAGGGGCAGCAAATTGAACCATGGCCGCCTGTTCTTCTCTTCTATTTACCCAGCAAACTGATGACCAAGATTTGTTTTCCAGCAGCTTTGTGTATCATGATGACAATTGCCCCAGGCCACTCCCCCTGCCCCTATACTACCCTAGCCTGTCTATATACTACCCTAGCCTGTCTATATACTATCACAGCCTGCCCCCGTACTGCCCTAGCCTGTCTATATACTACCCTAGCCTGTCTATATACTACCCCAGCCTGCCCTGTCCTACCCTAGTCTGTCCATATACTACCCTAGCCTGTCCATATACTACCCTAGCCTTTCCATATACTACACTAGCCTGCACCTATACTACCCTAGCTTGCCCCAGCCTGCCCCTATACTGCCCTAGCCCGTCCCTATACTGCCCTAGCCCGCCCCTTGGAATTGAACATGATGGTATGTGGTATAATTTTGCATATAGACGAGGTGCTGTTGCATGTAAATCTGACTTCCTGATAAATTGAATTTTCAATTTAATTATCATGATATACAATAATGGATGTGGAAACCTTTTGCTGGGTGTGATTTTTTTTGGGGGGGGGCAGAATTTCATTCTTGGACCCAGGCAGCCCAATGTCTTGGGCCGGCCCTTATTGGAGAGCTAAATTGCATGGGGAGGGGGCACTGATAAACGTCATTGATGGAAACTAATAACCTTCTGATGTGCACTGATAGGCGGTACTGATGGGCGCTGATAGGCAGATAGGAGAAATTCCCCTGAGGAAGACACGTGGTCCCTGCGTCGACATGCATAGGGGAGGGACGAGGATGGTGGAGGCACTCATATCCTCATGAGGAGTTCACGGCCAGTTAGCGATTGTGTGGCTCTTTGGGGACAGTACACACTGATCGTTTGTTGTAGCCTGGTGCACCAGAAGCACCAGGAATATGCAAGTGTCATGAATCTGCAGTAACATTCATGTCTTGTCTGTCTGCTTGTGTTCAGCTTAGAGACCGTTCACCCCTCACCTGTGTGCTTTAGTAATCTGCCCTCAGCAGGGCTCCACCCCAGGCCCTAACTAGGAACATTATATAACATGGCAGCACAAGGCAGCGCTGCCGACCAATATTGTGTGTTAGGTTTCCTGCGTGTGTGGTTCCTGCCATGTGCGCTTCGTGTAATTCTGTTTACCGACCATGGCTTGTTCTTGACTATTCCTGTCTGCTGATACCCCAAACTTGGCTTGTTCTTGACCATTCCTGTCTGCTTGTTACGCCGATCTTGGCTTGCTCTCCTGTCTATTCCTGTCTGCTCATCGCCCCCTGACCCTTGGCTATCCTACTGACTAACCCTTGTTGTCCTGCACTGCTGCTGCCTCTCTATCTACCTGTAGCCAGCTGCGAGCATGAGCTGGGAGACCCTGGGGGCCGCGACCTGGAGTCAGTAGCAGCCAAGTCCATCCTCACCATCAGAGGCTCTGGTGAAAACCTGCTTGCTCTTAGACTCCGCGCCCTGGGGAAACCTATGCTCTAGCTCCCTGTGTAATCTGTGTCAGTGCTCCAGTGGACCTGCTTTCCTGCACCACCTAGACCTCTATTCACAGCAATCAGCTAAGAGTTCACAACCTTAGTGGTGCACCCCAAATCCCAGCTTCTTATTCGGTCTTGGCATATCTGAATTTTGGAGCTGCTGGCAATTTTATGGACTGGAAAACTGCATCTTCCATGAATCTTACCCTTTCGCCCCTTGCCACTCCATTGGTGGTCTCAGCGATCGATGGTGCTGTTCTGCCAGGGGGCCCTATCCACTTCCGAACCCTGCCTGTCGGTAGGAATACTCCATCAGAAGGAGATATCCTACCTAAGGCCTCAACCCCCATCGTATTGGGTTCTCCCTGGTTACAGCTCCATTCCCCACACGTTGACTGGACTTCTGAGCAGATACTGGCTTTGGTTTCCTGCTGTTTCTCATCCTTCCTACTCAAGGTTGCCCCAAAAGGGAGACTTCCTGTTGCCACCACTTCAGTTTCTTCTACCCTTCCCGCTGCATATAGCAATTTCCGGGATGTCTTCTGCAAGAAGTCAGCTGAAGTGCTTCCTCCTCACAGGTCCTTTGACTGTGCCACTGACAATCTTCCTGGAGCGACTCTGCCCAGGGCTCGTACCTATCCCCTGTCCATCCCAGAGACCCAGGCCATGTCAGAGTATGTCGCTGAAAACCTAGAGAAAGAGTTCATCCAGAATTCCTTATTGCCTTTTTGTTGCCAAAAAGGATAGCACCTTAAGACCCTACATTGACTATCGAGTCTTAAACGTGGTGACTAGAGTTGATCGAACACCTGGAAGTTCGGGTTCGGCAGGTTCGGCCGAACTTCGGGAAAAAGTCCAGGTTCTGGAACGAACTTGACCCGAACTTTATCCCGGACCCCGAACCCCATTGAAATCAATGGGGACCCGAACTTTTAGGCACAAAAATGGCTGTAACAAAGTCCTGGCAAGTCGTAGAGGTCTGCAAAAGGAAGGAAAATGGGGGTAAGAGTCGGACAAGTGCCCTACAAAGAAATGGGGATAGGGAAAAAACTTAAAATATTTTTTAAGCTAAAATCACATAAAAAATAAAAAATGGAGGTGGATGTGGAGTTGGAGGTTGAGGAGGCTGTGGACATGGCGGTGGAGGAGGAGGAGGTAGAAAACACTGTTTTTTTTATTTTTGTGCAAGAAATGCACCGCTGGCCGCAAATGTAGTTTTTAGAATTTTTTTTTTAAACCAGCAATGTAGACATTTTTTTTATTTTTGTGCAAGAAATGCACCGCTGGCCGCAAATGTAGTTTTTGGAATATTTTTTTTTTTAAAACCAGCAATGTAGATGCCCTTTTTAATTTTGTGCAAGAAACAATAATCTATCCCTTAAAGCAACAGCTGGAACCTATCCCTATAGAACTTGGAGATGATTTTAGAACAATAATCTGTCCCTCTAAGCAAAAGCTGGAACCTTTCCCTATAGAACTTGGAGATGATTTTAGAACAATAATCTGTCCCTCTAAGCAGCAGCTGGAACCTTTCCCTATAGAACTTGGAGATGATTTTAGAACAATAATCTGTCCCTTAAAGCAACAGCTGGAACCTTTCCCTATAGAACTTGGAGATGATTTTAGAACAATAATCTGCCCCTCTAAGCAACAGCTGGAACCTTTCTCTATAGAAAAGCAAGACGAAAAGGTTTTTTAAGAGCAGTGCCACCGTCCTAATAATCAGTACAAAAAAAAAAGAGGATGTGATAATGCCCCACACACATGGACGTTTAACGGCACACCACGAGATAACCAAAAAAGTTTATAAAAGGTATATATTTTATTACAATATCCATAAAAAGACAGAGCACATTATAAAATCAATATATCTGTGTTTAGATCTGAATGTACTACAGATCCATAAACATATATACAACACCTAAAATGACTACGAAACCAGCTACCAGCACAACCATGGTGTGTATGCACAAATGTTGCAATAGGTCGACGCATTTCGCCTCGAGCTTCTTCAGGACCTTATCACAGCATGGGTGTAGGTTGCCAGGGTAGCTTAATAAAAGAAAAAGGAGATATAAAGATATAAACAAACAATCATCTCAGTACTGGAACAGTTTCATTTGCATAATAATTATTTATTTCATATATGTATGCATGTATGTTATTATAGTGCTTACATATGACATGATGCGACCAGAGTGAGCATTCATGGGGCGGACACAGGGGATCTTCATACCCGGGGTCTCCAGATCATAGCCAAATAAGGTATGGGTCTACAAGAAATATATATATATATATATATATATATATATATATATATGTATGTGATTCAGAGGCATTACATACCACCTTATTTCTATGTTACATTATGGTAGTACATCCAAAATAAATTGCTTTATTTTTCTAAAGAATTCAGAATGGAGCACGAGGAGGAGTAAGTACAGACTGTATCATGCTACTTTTTCACACCCTGGCCACATAGAGAGGTCCAACATGCATGGAGCACCATCAGGCGTTCTAGGAGCATAAATTACACATCCAATTTCCTATTACACTTTTGAAGGCCCTTGAGCACCAGGACAATGGAATTACCCACAAAATGACCTCATTTTGGAAAGCTAACACCCCAAAGTATATTCTGTGAGGCATTATTAGAATTTTGAACGGTTCATTTTTTTTCACATTTGTTCAGAAAACGTAGAAAGAAAATGAAAACGTATAGGTTTTAGACAAAGTGGTCAATTTATAAGTTATTTCTAACACATAGCATGTACATAGCAAAAAATACCCCCCAAAATACATTCTGCCATTCATCCCGAATATGGCGATACCGCATGTGTGAGACTTTTACACAGCCTGGCCACATACAGAGGTCCAACATGCAGGGAGCACCGTTAGGTGTTCTAGGAGCATAAATTACACATAAAATTTCCTAACGACCTATTCCACTTTTGAAGGCCCTGGAGCACCAGGACAATGGAATTACCCACAAAATGACCCCATTTTGAAAAGCAAACACCCCAGTGTATATTCTGTGAGGCATAATGAGTCTTTTGAACAGTTAATTTTTTTTCCACAAGTCTTTGTAATATATGGAAAGAAAATTAAAATTATTTTTTTTTTACACAAAGTTGTCAATTTATATGATATCTCTAACACACAGCATGTACATAGCAAACATTAACCCCCAAAATACATTCTTCTACTCCTCCTGAGTATGGCGATACCTCATGTGTGAGACTTTTACACAACCTGGCCACATACAGAGGCCCAACATTGAAGTAGTACCTTCAGGCGTTCTAGGAGCATAAATTACACATCTAATTTAATTCCTACCTATCACACTTTTGAAGGTCCTGGAGCACCAGGATAGTGGAATTACCTACAAAATGACCCCATCTTGGAAAGCAAACACCCCAACGTATATTCTATGAGGCATGAGCAGCAGATAGGTATTTGGTTACTCTGATGGGCTGCAGATAAGTACTAGGGCAATCAGGTACTCAGGTAATCTGATGGGCTAGTGACAGGTACTCGGGTACTCTGATGGGATGGGATCTCAGCAAAATAAACCATAGAGACCTTGGATGGAGTGGGGGGGGGGGTGGTTCTTTGAATATTAAAGATTAATTAAATAGTGTTTATGGTTTGCGGTGCTCAGAATCAGTGAAGATCCGCTTTAAGCTTGACCATCTACTTCTCAGATTTCCAGCTAGACTTTTATCTCCAACCAATGCTTATATATGGATTGTTCTAGAATGGACGTCTCAGAGCTACTATCCAGGTCAAAACATTTATATTCCAATCCAGTACCTCGCAGTGTACAAAATTATTACCTATACCAAAATATCTCAACCAAAGTTCTCAACCCATAGTTTACTACACAATGAACATATTGAACTAAAGCATGTTTCCCCAAAATCTGCCATTACAATACCTTCAACAACTGACAAACCATCTAGACATCTAGACAAAGGAAGGCCTGTAGATGTGGTATATCTGGATTTTGCAAAGGCATTCGGTACAGTTCCCCATAAACGTTTACTGTATAAACTAAGATCTGTCAGCATGAACCAAAGGGTGAGTACATGAACTGAAAACTGGCTACAGGGGTGAGTCCAGAGTGTGGTGATAAATGGGGAGTACTCGGAATGGTCCGGTGTGGAGAGTAGGGTCCCCCAGGGTTCAGTCCTGGGACTAATCCTATTTAATTTATTCATAAAAGGTCAGGAGGATGGGATAAGCAGCTCAATCTCAGTATTTGCGGACAATACTAATTTATGCAGGCCAATAATTTCTCCATAGGATGTGGGAACCTTGCAAGAAGATTTGGACAAATGAATGGGGTGGGCAAGTACATGGCAAATGAGGTTTAATGTAGAGAAATGTAAAATAATGCACTTGGGAACCAGATATATGAATACAAACTACTCACTAGGCGGAGAGCCCCTGGGGGTTTCTAGGATGGAAAAGGACCTAGGGGTCTTAGCAGATGACAGGCTCAGCAATGACAGACAATGCCAAGCTGCTGCAAGCAAACCCAACAAGATATTGGCATGCCTTAAAAAGGGGATTAATTCCAGATATAAAACGATAATTCTCCCACTATACAAAACTCTGGTCCAGCTGCACCTGGAGTATGCTGTCTAATTCTGGTCACCAGTCCTCAGGAGAGAAGTGCTGGAACTGGAGAGGGTCCAGAGAAGGGCAACAAAGCTGATTAAGAGACTAGAGGACCTTAGTTATGAGGAAAGATTACGAACACTGAACTTATTCTCTCTGTAGAAGAGTCGCTTGAGAGGGGATATGATTTCAAATACAGTAGTGGTGACCCCACAATAGGGATAAAACTTTTCAATGCAAGGGAATATAAAAAGACACGCGGCCAACTCCACACAAGGACCTTGGTTATTCTTCTTTATATGTCTTATCAAAGAAAAGCAACTCAAGGTTGTTTAAAATCAACAACCAATTGAATAATGCTGATCTCCAGTAAACCTTTCCTCGCTCACTTACTTATGTTCTGAAAAATGGTCTCTCCTGAATAGTCCCTTTTAGATGAAAAGTGCAGAGATGCCTGACCACTGGATGGTTGAATCAGGTAGGTGCCCATGTCACATCCTTTTATATTTGCATAGCCTGCCAATTTTACGAGGCAGGTGTCTATGGACAGGACATATCGGGAGTCTCCTGGCAGTCATTCAGCTTTTCCAGTCATTGATGGATGGTACAGACCAGGAGTCCTCCTTGGGTCCTCCCACTGCAGAAGAATGCTTTGGAGGGGCATTTACATGACCATTGGCCAGAGGAAAGGGGGGCATAGTAGCCATCAGTCTTATGAAACAGAAATCAGGGTTATTAATCCTGGAACGGAGAATATGACAAGGGAAATATTCTTTGGCTGCTTCAGTAATTGAACACTAGAATATTTACAGAAAATTGCAAAGTAGGAGATCTCATTTATAAAAGTGCTTTTACATTGTTTCCCAGAGTTCAACAATAGCCATAGCTCACGTGTGGCAACAGCAATCCATAGACTTTTTTTTAACATTCTATCAACACATATAAACAAACATTGCACTATATCTTACCACTTCAGTAGAACATATCTCACTCATTTATCAGGTCAGGTTCTGATGTTGGATGAGAAGACCTGACTCACAATGGGTGTTCCAATTTATCCCAAAAGTGTCAAGTAGGGTTGAGGTCAGAGCTCAGTACAGGACACTTGAGTTCCTCCACACCAAACTGGTCAAACCATGTCTAACGTATATAGTGTTGGCTTTGTACAAAGGGGCACAGTCATGCTGGAACAGAGAAACGCCTCCCAGAAACCGCTACTACAAAATGTCTTTGTATGCAGTGCCACTAGCTATGAAGACAAGTGAACTCAATTATTTGGAGGGGTGCCCACATCATTTTGCCATTATAGCATTTCTATTAATATTGATTAAGGTTCAGATCATTATTATATTCAAAATAATTTAACTCCTCTGCTGAAAAAATAAACCATGACAATTTGTAATTTAATGATAATTCAATTATTATTATTTTTAGTATTCATAACAATCCTCCTTGTTAAGCATGGTAGCAAAACACAAGGGAATTCAGAAAACATAATTAAGAAAAGCAACATTCCCTTGCGACTCTCAGTTCTCTGAAATGAAGAAGCCGTGTATTATATATGGCATATGGAGAGCTGCCCATGACTAGCAGATCTCTGTCTTGCTCCATACACTGGTAAGTGACACCGGGAATCCAATATGGGTTAAAGAAATTGATGCATTACTGAAGAGTACCCCCATTATTATTGATGCATTAGACCCAGCACTTTACACCAATAGAATTGGCTTCACAGGCTGGAACAGGAAAAATGATGAGCTACTGCAACTCATCTAAACTGACTGGTAGACTTGTACTGCTGGTATGTCAAAAAAAAGCACAGAAACATTTCATGGCTCATTTATGGAAGCACAATGGTGTTTTTTTGGTTCTCCTGCATAGAACAGAATAGAATAAGAGGCCTTTCTTCTCATTGTAAAAGACATATACCCCCCCCCCCCCCTTTAAAGGAGATCCCTCTTGATGAGATCCAAGTACTGATCTTTACCCATATGTTGCCCTCTGTGGAAACCAAGGAGATGACACCCTCAGACTTCCTTCCATCCTTAACCCCACACCCCCTTCCCCTGTCCCGTTACCTATCCCCCCTTTTTTTCATCTTTCTCCTCCCTTCTTCCCCTTTCTCTGTTTTTTTTATTATTATTATTATTATTATACAGGATTTATATAGCGGCAGCAGTATGTGCAGCGCTTTACAAAAATGAAGGCAGACAGTACTGTTACATCACAATTTGGTACAATAGGAATCAGAGGGCCCTGCTCCTGAGAGCTTACAATCTAAGAGGGAGGGTCAATTGATACAAAAGGTAAAAGCTGTATTAGGTAGAAGCAGGATAGGCTTCTTTAAAGAGAAAGTTTTTCAGGGATCGTCTAAAGATGGATAGATTAGAAGACAGTCGGACTGATTGGGGTAGGGAGTTCCAAAGGATGGGAGAAGCTCTCGAGAAATCCTGGAGGCGAGCATGAGAGGAGGTGACAAGGGAGCTAGAGAGCAGGAGGTCTTGGGAGGACCTAAGAGGGCAGCTTGGTTGGTATTTTGAGACCAGGTTAGAGATGTAGCTGGGGGCAGAGTTGTGGATGGCTTTGTAAATTATTGTTAGTACTTTGAATTTTATACGTTGGGTGAGTGGAAGCCAGTGGAGAGATTGGCAGAGAGGGGTGGAGGACACTGAGCGGTTGGCAAGGTAGATAAGTCTTGCAGCAGCATTCATTATTGACTGAAGGGGGGATAAAGTGTGTAAAGGTAATTCAATGAGGAGAGAGTTGCAGTAGTCGAGGCGAGAGATAACCAGAGAGTGAATAAGAAGCTTGGTGGTGTCATTGGTTAAAAAGGGGCGTATTCTAGAAAGTTTGCATAGGCTGAGGCGGCATGATTTGGACAGCGATTGGATGTGGTCTTGAAAGGACAGTTCAGAGTCTAGGGTTACCCCTAGCACCCTGGCATGTGGGCTATCCTTCTCCACATGCACATCTTCACACCTACCTTAGCTCAGGTAGTAAGCCATCATCTTTACATCCAACACCAATAAGCTTCCTTTTCCAATAAAATGTGTTTGGAACACAAAAAAAAAAACACATACAACAACATTTTTGTGAACCCAGTGCTTCTTCCAGTCGTTCATCACAGGACTGTTTTGTTCAAACTTTAGATTTGAAAAAAATTGTTCAATACAAAACCATTTTAAAAGATGCAAATTCCCAATACTAAAGGCTGCATTTAGCATTGGTAAATATTGTACAAAAAATAAATACATTTTTTCCAATGGGTGGCAAATAGAAGACAACAAATAAAATCTCAGAAAAGTTGTACTGCATCAGTTGCACTCTTTACAGGTTCACCCACACCTGGTTTAGGGTGCTGTAGTGACTGTGAGGAGGGAGCGGGGGGCACCCATGCTGTGTGTGTCTATGGACACAGTCCGGCTTAGGAGGGCATCCACACTTGCGCTACCATAGGAAACGGCTTCTTACGTGGGCACGCAGAGAAGAGGTGGAGTGGACTCCACCAACAGTGGACCCCAGGAGAGGAGGTAAGGTGACACTCTTTGCAATACCTGCACAAAGCAGGTAATTATAACATGTTTTTTATTTAAATAAGAATAGAAAAAATAACTAAGCCTATACACTCACTTAAATTATTTCCATTCTTCCCTTTTCCCCCTTAACTTATTTTTCAGATTTTTTTTTATTTTTGAAACCAATAATATTCAACCTTTTCATTACTTTTATTAATTTTGTAATTTTTTTTAGGGATGCATTAAAAAGTGCACATTTGAAAAAAATAATTGTATTTAATTTGTAAATAACTTCTCAATACTTTGTACCAAATAATATTATAATAATATAATAAAATATAAAAAATAATCATTTTACATTTCAAAGCAGATATGAAATTAAATCACCAATTCTGTATCTATTTTCTTTTTCTTTTTTGATGAGATTGGCATGAAAACCTGAATATGTATTGTTTAAAGCCTCAGCAAAACTTGCATCTTTCTTTCTTTTTTTTTCTTTCTTTTTTTTTTTTTCTTTTCAGATGAGGTACATTGTAGCAAAAGGTACAATGTGTAGGCAAAGAACAAAATTAAAAATCAATAAGCAAAAATATGATTGGTTAAACTGTAAAGTACTTTTTCTTACCACTACTTGTAATTTTACTGGTTTTACAAAATTACAAATGTATTATTTAAGAAGTAGGATGAACAGTTTGGTGCTGTAAAACACTTTTTTTTTATATAACACCTATTTTTTTTATAGTTGTCTACACATCAAAATAAAATAAGGGACAACTGATTTAGTTCCAAAGGAAAGTCCCTTAAAATTTGGGGGCTATGCACTCAGACTGGGAGAGCGAGGGCTGAACCAATCACAGGCCGGAGGTGAACAAGCTTTAATCTTTAATTGCAAAAAAGTGGGGTGACCTATGTGGGCTGTGCTGTCTGGCAAGCTATAAAAATAAATAAAAATGGGCTTAATGAGCACGTCAAGCTTGATACACACAAGGGAAATTCGAATACAGTAATACCTTGGATTGCGAGTAACGCGGTATACAAGCGTTTCGCAATCCGAGGTATTTTTTTTTTTTTAAATCCTGACCTGATTTGCGAATGCTGTCTCACAAGACGAGCAGGATTCAAAACGCTGGTAAATGTTTTACTTTATGTGGCCAGAGGTTCGGTGTCGCTGGTGGCTCCCATCGCTTCGTGGAGAACTCGGAGACACTCCCAGCTGGGTGGGGCGGGCATAAAATGCGTCGGAGCATGAAGGTGTCAACAGTTCCAGAGCGTCTCCTAGTGTCTCAGAGCGTCACCAGTACTCCCACACCTCTGGCCACATATACTACTGCATACTGTGAAACTCATAAAGTGTAGCGCTAAATATAGAAAATATTTTTGAAACTTTAAAAGGTATAACCACATAAATTAGTGAGTCCGTGTAAATCAAATATATAAATGCAAAATACATATGCAAAAGTTAATGTGCAATCAGTAAAAAAACGTTCATATAGAGGTAAATAGTATCCTTCACCCCTTCGGGCACCAGGAAGTGTGATTCGTATTCTAAGAAAAACTTGGTACACCCGACATGCACTGTGCACTTCCACCAGGTAAGTAAAAAATACTCTTACCAGAGATAAGAGAGGTTTGCGCATAAGGCTGATCTTATGGGGACCATCCAATAGATCTCAAAATGTCGTTCCCCGTACTTTCAGATCCAACGATTCTCAGTACCCAAAGGCCGCTCCCAGGTCCTAGGCTCCTCAGTAATCGCAGGGTCCACAACCGGACCTCAGGGTACAGTGTTAAGCGGATGGCAGCGTGCCTCAGTGAAAAAAGGACTTACATAGTGTGATACTGTTTAACCAGTAGTACTTTTATTAAAAGGTATCACACTTACATGGTAAAAGCTACAATCACACACTTTGGGGGAGGTAACCTGCCTATCTATTACTACGCTCTGAGAACATCGTATTGGAATTCCAAATCGCTTGATTGTTGCTTTTTTTTTCCAAAATATTTTATTGAGACAGTGTCAAGAAGATACATACAGGTCAAAGTAGGGTACCTTACATGTCAGTTTTCGTTTTAACAGAAAATAAGCAAACATGACTGCTTAAAAGCTTATAAAGTTACAAGTTAATAATAAACATTATATAACAGATGTTCGTCTTATGAGTCCTCATAGATTGATCTTGTTGTTATAGGTGGTTCAATATCTTGAAGTTTGATTCTTGTGGTGAAAGAGTACCAGAGGGATATTCCGTTTCTTTGTGGTTTGGGGTTCCCATACCCACTCGGGCCTCTCCGTAGCGCCTCCAGACCGCCCAACTACCCCAATTTGGGACTGGAAGTCGGGCGGGGGCGACAGGGAGGAGCCCGCCTGGGCAATCAGGGAGACCCCTTTGGGCCTTGTTGGTAAAATTCTTGTTGGGACTAAAAGTCGTTCAGGAGATTACTGATCTCTAGGGTAGGCCGCCTAACGTTAGGTTGATTGTTGCTTTTACCATGTAAGTGTGATACCTTTTAATAAAAGTACTACTGGTTAAACAGTATCACACTATGTAAGTTCTTTTTTCACTGAGGCACGCTGCCATCCGGTTAACACTGTCCCCTGAGATCCGGTTGTGGACCCTGCGATTACTGAGGAGCCTAGGACCTGGGAGCGGCCTTTGGGTACTGAGAATCGTTGGATCTGAAAGTACGGGGAACAACATTTTGAGATCTATTGGATGGTCCCCATAAGATCAGCCTTATGCGCAAACCTCTCTTATCTCTGGTAAGAGTATTTTCTACTTACCTGGTGGAAGTGCACAGTGCATGTCGGGTGTACCAAGTTTTTCTAAGAATACGAATCACACTTCCTGGTGCCCGAAGGGGTGAAGGATACTATTTACCTCTATATGAACGTTTTTTTTACGGATTGCACATTAACTTTTGCATATGTATTTTGCATTTATATATTTGATTTACACGGACTCACTAATTTATGTGGTTATACCTTTTAAAGTTTCAAAAATATTTTCTATATTTAGCGCTACACTTTATGAGTTTCACAGTTTACATTAGCAACCTGGGAGCAGGGGTAGGCAACCTGCGGCCCTCCTGCTGTTGCAAAACTACAAGTCCCATCGTGCCTCTGGGAGTAATTGTACACGTCAGCCTTGCAATGCCTCATGGGAAATATAGTTCTACAACAGCTGGAGGGCCGCAGGTTACCTACCCCTGCCTGGGAGTGTTGTTGTGTTAGCGGCTTTTTGGTTCACTTTGTTTTGTCTGGATAGCGCAATATTTTTCTTTCTTCCTTTCTGTATACTACTGCATACGCCACCAGTGGTTGTGGAATGAATCGTCTGAGTTTACATTGTTTCTTATAGGGAAACTCGCTTTGATATATGAATGCTTTGGATCTAATTATGCTCGTAATCCAAGGTATTACAGTACAGGTGATGTGTTAACTTACAAAAGGATGTTTATTTCTGTCCAGCCAGTCCTAATTTTTACAGCTTGTCAGACAGCACAACTCATATGGGTCACCCTACTTTTCTTTACTACAGCTAAGCCATACGGCTTTGACACTTTCTGACCCACCGCCTGTTATTGGATGGTGGCTCAGTGTACTAAAAAAAATAAGATTTACTATCCATGATCCTTACAAGGAACAATTAGGTTGATAGCCAAAACGCAAAAACAAAAATGGCAACCAGTGCAAGCACCCCAACTTATAATTAGCTTTTAGAGTAAGGTACTGACTTAGCTTTTTTTCACTAGCTGGTAGGCAGGCCCGGACTGGCCATAGGGTACACCAGGGATTTGTCCAATGGGCCTGGGCTAATGTAGGTTGATGTTCAGTGATGATATGCTGTGAGTGGTGAGACCAAAGGTGCTGGAGCGATGAGTGGCGTGGCTGGGCAGTGAAACTGTGAGGCTGGATTAGAATGGGATGTGATATTAAGTGAAAGGTAATGGCGCTGACTAGGCTAAAAGAAAGTGCTCAGTTTCACAAAAGTGCATATAATTATACATCCAAATGATCATATAACACAAACTACAGTATGGAAAAGAAAGTGCATAATTCATCTAGGTATGATCAAATAGTGAAATAAATGTGAACATAAACATAACAATCCATCTGTATCCCAACACCATGTGAGTCCTTCTTGATATCTTGTATGTGACTATTCCACCAGTGTTCAACCAAGATAAAGATGGCAACTCACCAAATATTATTGACCCCTTTTTACAGGAAGGTCAATATGCGCATTGGGAAAACCAAATGTTTCCTCTGTAGGTGTATCCTCTCCACTTAGAATGGAGTAGGAGAAGAGCGGGCACCAGAGCCAATGTTCAGTGGACATCTTGGCTGTGAGTGCTGCAGGAGAGTGGGGATCGTGGATAGAGGAAAGGAGATCGCAGCTGGAGGAGAGGAGATCGCAGCTGGAGGATAGGAGATCGCAGCTGGAGGAGAGGGGGTCATAGTTGGAGGAGAGGAGATCGCAGCTGGAGGATAGGAGATCACAGATGGAGGAAAGGAGATCGCAGCTGGAGGATAGGAGATCGCAGCTGGAGGAGCAGTGACCATTGCCGCTGTGGGGGTTTGTTGGAGATCACGTTCCCCTGTGCATTTAAGTTATATAGCAGAGATGTCAGGCCTAAACTAGCACCAGGATGTTGGCGTGGAGAGCTAAATTGCATGGGTAGGTGGGCACTTATAAGCTGCAGTGATGGGAACTAATAAGCTTCACTGGTGGGCACTGGTAGACGGCACTGATGAGCACTGATAGGCAGCACTGATGGGCGCTGATTGTCAGTGATGTGGTGGCACTGATAATCAGAGCAAGGGGGCGTGGTCTCAGGATGACATCAATGGATGCCCTCTCGGAACAACAGAGCCGCACTGTAGCACTAGGCTGTCAGTCTAAAATGCCTATTCTTTGGCCCAGTCCAGGTCTGCTGGTACAGTCAGGTCCATAAATATTGGGACATTGACACAATTCTAATCTTTTTGGCTCCATACACCACCACCATGTATTCGAAATGAAACGAACAAGATGTGCTTTAACTGCAGACTTTCAGCTTTAATTTGAGGGTATTTACATCCAAATCAGGTAAACGGTGTAGGAATTACAACAGTTTGTATATGTGCCTCCCACTTTTTAAGGAACCAAAAGTAATGGGACAGATTAACAATCATAAATCACGCTTTCACTTTTTAATACTTGGTTGCAAATCCTTTGCAGTCAATTACAGCCTGTAGTCTGGAACTCATAGACATCACCAGACGCTGGGTGTCATCCCTGGTGATGCTCTGCCAGGCCTCTACTGCAACTGTCATCAGTTCCTGCTTGTTCTTGGGGCATTTTCCCTTCAGTTTTGTCTTCAGCAAGTGAAATGCATGCTCAATCGGAATCAGGTCAGGTGATTGACTTGGCCATTGCATAACATTCCACTTCTTTCCCTTAAAAACCTCTTTGGTTGCTTTCGCAGTATGCTTGGGGTCATTGTCCATCTGCACTGTGAAGCGCCGGCCAATGAGTTCTGAAGCATTTGGCTGAATATGAGCCGATAATATTGCCCGAAACACTTCAGAATTCATCCTGCTGCTTTTGTCAGCAGTCACATCATCAATAAATACAAGAGAACCAGTTCCATTGGCAGCCATACATGCCCACGCCATGACACTACCACCATCATGCTTCACTGACGAGGTGGTATGCTTTGGATCATGAGCAGCTCCTTTCCTTATCCATACTCTTCTCTTCCCATCACTCTGGTACAAGGATGTTGTTCCAGAACTGTGAAGGCTTTTTTAGATGTTGTTTGGCAAACTCTAATCTGGCCTTCCTGTTTTTGAGGCTCACCAATGGTTTACATCTTGTGGTGAACCCTCTGTATTTACTCCGGTGAAGTCTTCTCTTGATTGTTGACTTTGACACACATACACCTACCTCCAGGAGAGTGTTCCTGATCTGGCCAACTGTTGTGAAGGGTGTTTTCTTCACCAGGCAAAGAATTCTTCGGTCATCCACCACAGTTGTTTTCTGTGGTCTTCTGGGTCTTTTGGTGTTGCTGAGCTCACCGGTGTGTTCTTTCCTTTTAAGGATGTTCCAAACAGTTGATTTGGCCACAACTAATGTTTTTGCTATCTCTCTGATGGGTTTGTTTTGTTTTTTCAGCCTAATGATGGCTTGCTTCACTGATAGTGACAGCTCTTTGGATCTCATATTGAGAGTTGAAAACAACAGATTCCAAATGCAAATAGCACACTTGAAATGAACTCTGGACCTTTTATCTGCTCCTTGTAAATGGGATAATGAGGGAATAACACACACCTGGCCATGGAACAGCTGAACAGCCAATTGTCCCATTACTTTTGGTCCCTTAAAAAGTGGGAGGCACATATACAAACTGTTGTAATTCCTACACCGTTCACTCATTAAAGCTGAAAGTCTGCAGTTAAAGCACGTCTTGTTTTTTTCATTTCAAACCCATTGTGGTGGTGTATAGAGCCAAAAAGATTAGAATTGTGTCGATGTCCCAATATTTATGGACCTGACTGTAGGTGTGTGGGGAAAAGGAAATTTGATCAAAGTAGCTCTGTATATGATGGTACATGACTGTGCTAGTGAACAGCATCATTCTAGTATTACTGTAGTACAGTCTTAATGCTGATACACAAATAAATAAATAAACAATAAAAATTAATTAGCAAAACAAAATAGTATAAAGTACCTGGGTCAAACAGTTTGCATCCCTGTGTCCTCAAAGAGTTGTAATCCATCATTTCTTATATTTAGAGATTTTTTTTACTAGCTGCCATGATGCTAATGGCCTGCTAAAAAGCAAAATGATACTTCATAATTCAACATAATTACATATTCAGGCCTTGTATTGTGGGGGGTTCTTAGGAACGAACGTAGAATAAACTGCAAATTAAAGTATACACAATTTTTATCTATGGAGGACAGAGTTTGTAATGTTTTCTCGATATGCATAAGGTATTAAACAGAATATTGGATGGGGGAGCTACAATAAGTAATGAAATGCAGTCTTTGCAGATATGGTTGTAGGCAAGTGCATTTAAATCTCCCTGCACAGGCTGTGCTATTCAGCAGGGACAGGGGAACTCATGTTCCTCTGAGGCCTCTATAGGTGTCATCAGAAGAGCAGCTGTCTGATTGGATGCTGCTACCCAGGATGACCTCAGCGGCCATTTTTAGTGTGGGCAGTGGTAATAAATTACATTTTTCCCCTTCAGTTGCCACACATTTCCGAAGTGGCTAGGTTAGGGACAGGGACCTGCTGGTTAGGGACAGTGTGTCTAGCAAAGAGAAAGGTTGCAGTCAAGATGGGGCAGATTAGGGACTGCTCATCTGTGTTGCGAGCTGTGTGCTCCCCTGCATCCAGGTGCCTTTTGCTAGACCGCCTTCCAGCCATCTCCTCCGTCAGATGTTGCCGGGCATCACAAGTTTTTTTCAGGTATCCTCTGCAAACTCTCTGTAAGTGCTGCTGGACCAGTTTGGCTGTGTTACACATAGCCAAACGCTTAGCCCCACCGACATGCTGAAAAGGTAAACACTTAAAGTAAAGCTAAAGGGAAACCTTTTTTTTTTGTTCAGGATAAGTAAAGGTTACAAAACATGCATTTTTATTAATTTGCTATCTGTGTCCTATTGGGGAGATTTCCCTTTACTTCGAAACTCATATCCCAAGCTGGAAATGAGAGGAAATCCCTCCAAAGCGAGGGAAGCCCTGGTTGTTGCCAAAACTAGTGTGCCCATTTTCTTTCAATTTCTCTGATAAAGACCAAATACACAAGATACCAATAAAGACCTGAATGGTGTTATATTTGAAAGGTAAAATCTGTGGCCTTAAAACAAAAAATGAACAGCCAACAGACAGTTCATCTATAATGCAAAAGCCAACTTCTGTGGCCACTGATTCTGGCTTGATCCCTTGAGTCTTACACACTATGAAGGACGAATTCACTAGTTAGTAGACGTGCAATTCCTTACGGTCCGAATGTAAATTCGGACAAATTTTTGGTTATTCAGAGATTCGGATGCATCTGAATCTCCGCATGAAATAGTAACAAATTTCGTTGACATTCATTTAATTTCATTTTGTTTATTAGCTTTCTAACAAATTCCAAATTTTTGGAACAATTCAAATTCTGATCAGTTGAAAAATGAATTCTGATTCAAATTCTGTATGAACAATGGTTGATTGTTAAGGAACAGGCCGGGAATCCAGCTGCCACATCCTTAACAACCAATTACTCATCATCTGTCAACGGGCTTCCCCGCTGAGAGCTGAAATGTAAACAAAAGAATGACGGAAATAAAAAAAATCTTAAAAATACAGCATGGAGTTCATCCCCTAATCAACACCAGGCCCTTTGGGTCTGGTATGGATTTTAATGGGAACCCCACATCAAAAAAAAAAAAATGGCATGAGGTCCCCCCAAAATCCATTCCAGACCCTTATCTGAGCATGCAGCCCAGCCCCCCCCCTCCACCCCAAAACACCTTGTTCCCATGTTGATGGGGACAAGTGCCTCTTCCCCGCAACCCTGGGAGTGGGTTGTAAAGGTATGTGGGTGAGGGACTTATCTGGAACAAAGGGCCCCTAGATTCCAGACCCACATGTGAATGAAGCCCGCTGACAGCTGATAAGTCATTGGTTGTCAAGGACATGGCGGCCAGCTTCCCGGCCCGCTCCTTAACAACTAGCTCTTCTTCAGACAGAATTCAAATCGGTCAATCATTTTTTAACCAATACAAAATTAGTAACATAAAAAATCTATCCGATCAGACACAGGACTACAGGGGGCTCCACAGATGTGTAGGTGGAGACTTTGACAGAGGCGATCACGTGTCAGAGGTTCACTAGAAGGCACCGGGGAAGGATGATCCTCAGTTCTCGGCACAGTTAGTTCCCATTTGGGGTTCCGGGGGCCAGAGAGATCACTTCTGGAGTGTCTAATGAACAGAAGCTTTTATAGAAAGTCTCTTAGTAGGGGCATAATGAGACAGAAGTAAACTTTTAATCCGGTCTCTGTAAGCGATTTCCCTGCCCTACGATGTTCCACCATAGGATCACTGAAGTAATGTGTATAATTATATAGTCATTCTGCGTCCCTTATGGGCCAGTTTGATTTATTTTGGCTTTTGCATTGCTCTACACTGTTCCTCTCTTTTGTAATCTTTTGCACTATTTGTACAGTTATTTTACGTTTTGATACTTCATATGTTCTGCACTCAGATCTGTAATAGATTTTGATATTCACGGATACTATACTCAAATGTGTGTTTGCAATTTATGTGCATTATTGGATAAACTTTAATAAAAAATATTGAAAATAAAAATCTATCCGAAACAAAATTAAACAAATTTTTCCGTACTGCACATGTCTACTAGTTACTAGTAAGGCAGAATTGAAGGCAGGAGTAGACCACAAACAGTGGCCAAAAAGCAAAATGTTAAGTACATTAAAGAAGAAGTCCTATTTTGATTTTATTTCTGTGTTCTGCTCCTCAGGGGACAAAGTACATGCGGTCCTCTATTGTATCTTCTTATGCGCCGTGTAAAGCTAGCTGTGAGCTTAGACAGTACATCCCTCCTTCCTTCATGACCGTCTGACAGTACAGCTCCACAGCTACGTTGACAAATTGCAGTTTTCTCCATCTACAAGCACTTACCTCAGACAGGCGTAGAATGAAGGGGTAGCGGGGGCTTGTCAGCTAAAATGTTCCAGGCAAACGCATGGAGATGGAGAAATGTGCCACATAGAAAAGCAGCCATTTCCTTGCTAGATGCTTTGTCAGACCACCATGGAGGGAGGAGGGGTGCCTTGTCCAACCTCACAGCTAGCCTCAGAATATCTAAGAAGATGGGACAAATACCACGTCATTTGCCCACAGGGGAACCAAACACATTCATAAAAATGTTGAGATTTCTTCTTTAAGAGCAAATTGGGCTTCAGGAGCCCCCAGATAATCTTTGAGACATCAGAGCTTAAAGCAGTAGTTCACCACAGTAAAAAAACAGGGTTTGTGGGGAAAGAATCCCCTTAGAGAGTACAGCATTGGGGGTACAGTGTTAGCCAGCACTACAGAAGAAAAAGATTTGCGGGTGCTTATTTCAGATGATTGCAAAATGAGCAAACAGTGTAACCAGGCAGTGGGAAAAGCAAATAGAATTCTGGGATGTATCAGTAGAGGGATCACCAGCAGGAGGAAGGAGGTTCTGATTCCTCTATATAGATCTTTAGTGAGACCTCACTTAGAATACGGTGTCCAGTTCTGGAGACCTCACTTACAAAAAGATATTGATAAAATAGAACGAGTTCAGAGACGGGTAACAAAAATGGTGAAAGGTCTGGGGGATAAAACATATCAAGAGCGACTTCAGGAACTTAATATGTACAGTCTGGAGGAAAGAAGGAAGAGGGGAGACATCCTCAAGGGGGTGAATAAGGTTCAGGAGGGCAGTCTTTTCAATATGAAACCAAAATCAAGAACACGGGGACCTCAAACTAACTGGGGGGAAGTTCAAAACTAATCTTAGAAAGTATTATTTTACTGAAAGGGTGGTTGATGATTGGAATAAACTACCAACAGAGGTTGTGAGACAGTCAACAGTAAATGGCTTCAAACATGCTTGGGATAACCATAAATCTATAGTCAGACAACAAGGTTAATGTAAAAAAAAAAAATTATAACAAAAAAAAAAAATTAAAAATAAATAAATAAATAAAAAGGGGCAGACTCGATGGACTACTCAGTCTTTTTCTGCCGTCACTTTTCTATGTTTCTATTGAACTAGGGCTCGATGACGTCACTCCCGCGCATGTTTACGGCATGGGCTCTGGAGGTTCGGCATGGTAAGCTGGACCTTCAGAGCACATGTGCCGGTGACGTCACCGGCTGCATGCAGTGTGAACATCTCCTAAACAGTTTAGGAGATATTCACAGTACCTACAGGTAAGCCTTATTATAGGCTTACCTGTAGGTACAAGTAGTAAAACTAAATTTACTACCACTTTACTGGTTCAGTGGCAGTTTACTTCTGTCCTGGGACCACAAGGTCAATTTAATATCACTGCATAAGGCACAAAGGGGTTGATTTACTAAGGCTGGAGAGTGAAAAATCTGGTGAAACTGCATAGAAACCTACCATGCACAGCTCCACCACGGTTTGCACTCTCCAGTTTTAGTAAATCTCCCCCAAAGACACTGCACTGTAAAGGCAGGAAAATGTGGTTTGGTTTTCAAAAAGGAGCTACTTGTGGCTCATTGGGTAGATGGTTTCAAGGAAAAAAACAGCCATATATACTATTGTTTATTATGTCCATTGTCAGGAATAGTGCATTAAGAAGAAAGAAAGACGCAAATAAGTGAGCAAATGGACTGGAAGAATTGGGTATCAGGTTTTAAATCACCATGAAGAATATTTTAGATCTTTTTTTGATGGAAAAAGTCAATGTAACCTCTGGCTTTGTTCTTCTGGGCTTCTCAGACCTTCACTACAACCATGCTGCTTTCTTCTCCACCATTCTGGTCATCTACACCCTCACATGGACAACTAACATACTTCTAATAAGTTCTATTATACTTTCTCCTCAGTTGCACACACCAATGTACTTTTTCTTAGGAAACCTGTCGGTAGTGGACATCTCTTTCTCTACAGTGACGGTTCCCAAGCTTCTGTCCTGCATTCTTTATGGAGGAGCCTCAATCTCCTTCCATGGCTGTTTCCTGCAGATGTTTTTCTTCATTCTTCTGGGGGCCACTGAGGGTTTTCTTCTCTCGGTCATGGCATTTGATCGATATTTGGCAATTTGTTACCCCTTACGTTACACATTAATAATGAATGATAAGCTTTTGTTCATGCTGAATGGTAGTTGCTGGGTGGCGGGATCTCTACGTTCATTATTGCACACTTATAATCTGTCACAATTAACCTACTGTGAGGACAGACTGATCCCCCACTTCTTCTGTGATGTGACCCCCCTCATTGGACTGTCCTGCTCCAGTACTGCACTAGAGGAGATCTTTATTTACACAGAAGGTTCTATTGGTATTACTATTCCATTTCTTTTTGTACTCGTATCCTATGTGCTTATTGCAAGGGCTATTCTGAATATGAACAACACAAGCAGCCGCAGCAAAGCCTTTTCCTCCTGCTCTTCTCATCTCATGGTTATTTCCCTGTTCTATGGTACCATTATTTTCATTTACTTCCGCCCTTTATCAGACTACTCCTCCCAGTATGATCGCATTGTTAGCATGGCTTACACCATCATTACACCTATGCTGAATGCTTTTATCTACAGCCTAAGGAACCAAGATGTGAAACGGGCTCTGAAGAAACTCATCATGCAATGCTTTACAAACAAGTAACACATCTGCTTACAGTGCTTCTGGAAAGTATTCACAGTACTTCACTTTTTCCATCTTTTGTTATGTTACAGCCTTATTCCAAAAATGATTAAATTCATTATTTTCCTCAAAATTCTACAAACAATACCCCATAATGACAATGTGAAAGTTTGTTTAAAATCTTTACAAATTTGTTGAAAATAAAAAAAACTAAAAAAACCCATGTACATAAGTATCACAGCCTTTGCTCAATACTTTGTTGAAGCACCTTTGGCCCCAATTACAACCTCAAGTCTTTTTGAGTATGATGCTGCAAGCTTGGTACACTTATTTTTGGGCAGATTCTCCCATTCTTCTTTGCAGGACCTATCAAGCTCCAACAGGTTGGATGGGGAGCCTCGGTACATAGCCATTTTCAGATCTCTCCAGAGATGTTTAATCGGGTTCAAGTCCGGTCTCCCAGTACCTGCCGCTGAAAAACATCCCCACAGCATCATGCTGCCGCCACCATGCTTCACTGTAGGGATTGTATCGGCCAGGTGATGAGCGGTGCCTGGTTTCCTCCCGACATGACGCTTGCCATTCAGGCCAAAGAGTTCAGTCTTTGTTTCATCAGACCAGAATAACTTGAAACAGGAGAGGCGTTCGGGGATTCAGGACATTCCAAAACAATAGCATAAGAAACAGGAGGACAGCTTTTCACAAATCTTCATATAATAAAAATAACAAAAATAAAATTAATAGATATAACTACACTGATTTAATTAATTTCCTGAGTCTGTGTACTCTCTGTAGATATTTATAGGCACAATACAATTATAAATGAAAGTATGGACTTTCTATGTGCTCTCTTTATGTGGCTTTGAGGACAACATGGGAAAAGCACCAATCCTTTCAATTACAGCGTCAGCGTCACCATATCTTTCAGGACCTGGATCACCCGCTGGTGGCACTGTGGTTCCTAGAGTGGAAGGTTAGCATAACCCTTGCCGTGGCTGCTTGAGGACAGACAATCAGGCTCCTTTCTGCTCACCAGCCTTCCATATTTCCTGAGCTGTATGAAAAACATTTGAAAAAAAAACTGAATCTACAAACAGGATAGAGCAATAGGAGGCTTTATTGAGATGTGCACATTGCAGTAGAAGAAAAGTCTTGGCATGTTTTGCACAACATCATTTAATCATATGACTAGAAAACTCCACACAAGGACCATGGTTATTTTTCTTTATTTATACTATCCAGGGCTGGCCCAAGACATTGTGCTGCCTGGGTCCAAGAATGAAATACTGCCCCCTCGCCCCCCAAAAAAATCACGCCCATCTAGCAAAGAGACATTTCCATAAGCAAAGAGACATCACCATATAGTAAAGAGACAGCCCAATCCAGCAAAGACATCCCCATATATTCAGCAAGAGACATTCCCATATATTCAGCAGAGATATCTCCATACATTCAGCAGAGAAATCCCCATACATTCAGCAAGAGGCATCCCCATATATTTAGCAAGAGACATCCCCATACATTCAGCAGAGACATCCCTATATATTCAGCAGAGACATCTACATATGTTCAGCAAGAGACATCCCCATATATTCAGCAAGAGACATCCCCATATATTCAGCAAGAGACATCCCCATATATTCAACAAGAGGCATCCCCATATATTCAAAAAGAGACATCCCCATATATTCAGCAAGAGACATCCCCATATATTCAGCAAGAGGCATCCCCATATATTCAGCAAGAGACATCCCCATATATTCAGCAGAGATATCTCCATACATTCAGCAGAGAAATCCCCATGCATTCAGCAAGAGGCATCCCCATATATTTAGCAAGAGACATCCCCATACATTCAGCAGAGACATCCCTATATATTCAGCAGAGACATCTACATATGTTCAGCAAGAGACATCCCCATATATTCAGCAAGAGACATCCCCATATATTCAGCAAGAGACATCCCCATATATTCAACAAGAGGCATCCCCATATATTCAAAAAGAGACATCCCCATATATTCAGCAAGAGACATCCCCATATATTCAGCAAGAGGCATCCCCATATATTCAGCAAGAGACATCCCCATATATTCAGCAGAGATATCTCCATACATTCAGCAGAGAAATCCCCATGCATTCAGCAAGAGGCATCCCCATATATTTAGCAAGAGACATCCCCATACATTCAGCAGAGACATCCCTATATATTCAGCAGAGACATCTACATATGTTCAGCAAGAGACATCCCCATATATTCAGCAAGAGACATCCCCATATATTCAGCAAGAGACATCCCCATATATTCAACAAGAGGCATCCCCATATATTCAACAAGAGACATCCCCATATATTCAGCAAGAGACATCCCCATATATTCAGCAAGAGGCATCCCCATATATTCAACAAGAGACATCCCCATATATTCAACAAGAGGCATCCCCATATATTCAAAAAGAGACATCCCCATATATTCAACAAGAGACATCCCCATATATTCAACAAGAGGCATCCCCATATATTCAGCAAGAGGCATCCCCATATATTCAGCAAGAGACATCCCCATATATTCAACAAGAGACATCCCCATATATTCAGCAAGAGGCATCCCCATATATTCAGCAAGAGGCATCCCCATATATTCAACAAGAGACATCCCCATATATTCAGCAAGAGGCATCCCCATATATTCAGCAAGAGGCATCCCCATATATTCAGCAAGCGACATCACCATATATTCAGCAAGAGACATCCCCATATATTCAGCAATAGACATCACCATATATTCAGCAAGAGGCATACCCATATATTCAGCAAGAGACATCCCCATATATTCAGCAAGAGACATCCCCATATATTCAGCAATAGACATCCCCATATATTCAGCAAGAGACATCCCCATATATTCAGCAAGAGACATCCCCATATATTCAGCAAGAGACATCCCCATATATTCAGCAAGAGGCATCCCCATATATTCAGCAAGAGGCATCCCCATATATTCAACAAGAGACATCCCCATATATTCAGCAAGAGGCATCCCCATATATTCAGCAAGAGACATCCCCATATATTCAGCAAGAGACATCCCCATATATTCAGCAAGAGACATCCCCATATATTCAGCAAGAGACATCCCCATATATTCAACAAGAGACATCCCCATATATTCAGCAATAGATATCCCCATATATTCAGTAAGAGAAATCCCTATATATTTAGCAAGAGACATCCCCATACATTCAGCAGAGACATCCCCATACATTCAGCAGAGACATCCCCATATATTCAGCAGAGACATCCCCGTATATTCAACAAGAGACATCCCCATATATTCAGCAATAGATATCCCCATATATTCAGTAAGAGAAATCCCTATATATTTAGCAAGAGACATCCCCATACATTCAGCAGAGACATCCCCATATATTCAGCAGGGACATCCCCATATATTCAGCAGAGACATCCCCGTATATTCAGCAGAGACATCCCCATATATTCAGTAAGAGACACCCCCATACAGTTGTGCTCAGAAGTTTACATACCCTGGCAGAATTTTTGATTTCTTGTTCAGTTTTCAATATATGAATGAGAACACAAAAACTTTTATATCACTCATGGTTAGTATTTGGTTGAAGTCATTTATTATCAATCAACTGTGTTTACTCTTTTTAAATCATAATGACAACAGAACCTACCCAAATGACCCTGATCAAAAGTTTACATACCCTGGTGATTTTGGCCTGATAACACGCACACAAGTTGACACAAAGGGGTTTGAATGTATATTAAAGGTAACCATCCTCATCTGTGATCTGTTTGCTTGCAATTTGTGTGTGTGTATAAAAGGTTAATGAGTTTCTGGACTCCTGACAGACCCCTGCATCTTTCATCCAGTGCTGCACTGATGTTTCTGGATTCTGAGTCATGGGGAAAGCAAAAGAATTGTCAACGGATCTGTGGGAAAAGGTAATTGAACTGTATAAAACAGGAAAGGGATATAAAAAGATATCCAAGGAATTGAGAATGCCAATCAGCAGGTTTCAAACTCTAATCAAAAAGTGGAAAATGAGGGGTTTTGTTGAAACTAAACCACGGTCAGGTAGAGCAAGTAAAATTTCAGCCACAACTGCCAGGAAAATTGTTGGGGATGCAAAGAAAAACCCACAAATAACTTCAGGACTCTCTGAAAACATGTGGTGTGGCTGTTTCAAGATGCACAATAAGGAGGCACTTGAAGAAAGATGGGCTGCATGGCCGAGTCGCCAGAAGAAAGCCATTATTACGCAAATGCCACAAAGTATGCCGCTTACAATACGCCAAACTGCACAGAGACAAGCCTCAAACCTTCTGGCACAAAGTTATTTGGAGTGATGAGACCAAAACTAAGCTTTTTGGCCACAACCATAAACCCTACGTTTAGAGCGGCGCCTGTGAAACACGGAGGTGGATCGCTGATGTTTTGGGGATGTGTGAGCTACAAAGGCACAGGAAATTTGGTCAAATTTGATGGCAAGATTAATGCAGTATGTTATCAAAAAATACTGAAGGAGTGTTAAGTGGGTAGCTGTGTGATGTTCTGCCTTTACCCCTGCTGTAATACTATGCTCTGTGTTTTCTAGTTCTGCAATAGGTTGTGTGTCTCGCTGGTCCTCCATCCCCAGCATCTCCACTCCTCCTGAAATTGTTGTAGTTTAACACCTGCTGATTGGGGCGACGTTCTGAGTCCCCCCCCCCCCCGGTGACGATCTAGGATATACGCCCTCGGGCGACACCTGAACGCTAAGGCTTTTGGCCTCAGATATAGATTTCTTTTTTCTTTTTGTTTCTCTACTATATCCCCACTCGATCGTGAGGGCTCTGTCTCCTGTTCTCTCTCTGTCCAGTTTTTCTAACTTTCCCTACTCTGGGGCTCTGCCCTTCCTTTCACTGCCTGTTGTTCTTCTATCCCCCCCCCTTTTTTTTTCTTCTCTTCATTTTATTTTTTTTGCTGTTGGGTCCGTGCGCTGCGTGCTCGGGTTCTTTTGGACCCTTGTCGGTCCACTTCTACATCTGGAGGCATATCGAAGACCACTAGCATGCCCATGGGTCTCCTAAAGATTACATCCCTCAACATCCGAGGGCTCAATACGCCAGAGAGGCGATCACAACTTCTATCATTCCTGAGGAAAGAGGGGACGCAGGTGGCCTTCCTTCAGGAAACCCACTTTAGAGGGGACCATATCCCCAAGTTGACGAATCATGCCTTCCCTACGGTATACCATAGTGTGTCCCCCATCTCTAAGTCTAAGGGGGTTAGCATCATCTTTGCTAGATCCACACCTTGGGGACTAGAGGCGCAAAAGACAGACTCCATGGGCCACTACCTCTTCCTCCGAGGCCTGATCTCGGGTGTCCGGGTCACCCTCGCAAACCTGTATTTTCCAAACAAGGACCAAACGCAATTTTTGCGTAAGCTCCTCCCTGAGCTCCTAGAGTTCTCAGAGGGTCTCCTGTTATTCGGAGGGGACCTAAACTTTGCCATGCTTTACCGATGCTTGAAGTCTCAAGGGGGGCTACATACCTTTCATATTCTTCTCTCCATAGAATTAAGGCTGACCTGCACACCCTCCATTTGGTCGACCTCTGGCGGATTCAGCACCCACAAGACTGTGACTTTTCCTTTTTTTCTCAGGTGCACCATACATACTCCAGACTAGATTATCTCCTGGTACCACACCAAGAACTGGCTAGAGTAGTGGATACATCTATCGGCATTGTGTAACTATCAGACCATGCCCCAATCCATCTTACTTTGAGGTTTGATCAAATGGCCCACCCTCCGTCGAGTTGGAGGCTCAACGAGATGCTCCTCCAGTCGGAAGAGACCCGCCTAGATGTTCTCTCCACCCTTCGGGACTACTTTGCTACAAACACAAATTCTGTCAGCAACCCGCTGGTGCTTTGGGAGGCTCACAAGGTGGTTGTGCGTGGCACCCTGATCAGATGGGGAGCTCGCCATAAAAGAGAACGAGTGCAACAGGCGGAGGATCTATGCAGGAGACTACATGTATTGGAATGTTCACACAAGGAAACGTTGGCACGATCTACCCTGCAGGACCTCTTGAAGGTCCGAGAGGAACTCCGTACGCTCATGTTTCACAAGATGAAGCAATAGTTAGCCTGGGCCAAACGAGCCATGCATGAGTTCTCTAATAAACTTCGGGGCCCATGTACTAAGACCTACATCCCTTGTGTGCAGTCAGCGACGGGTCAGAAGCTGTCCTTATCCTCTGACATAGCGAGGGAGTTTCATTCCTTCTTTGAAGGTCTTTATAACCTGGGTGGGCCCCCCTCCCCTGACATTCTCTCAGTCGAGGACTCTGCGGTCCGTGCATATCTGGCCTCCTCAGGGATGCCTACCCTAGACCTCGAGGTCCTGGAAACACTTGTGCATCCCATAACAGTGGAGGAACTTGGGACTGCCCTGGCTGGGGCCAAGCCTAGAAAGGCCCCGGGCCTGGATGGGCTAACACCCACATACTACAAGACTTTTTTCGAGACTCTCTCCGGACCCTTGGTGGAGGCGTTTAACGCCATCACAGCCGGACATCCCTTTCCTGTGGACTCCCTGAGAGCTTGTATTTCCCTCATCCCCAAGGAGGGGAAGGATCCGCCTCACTGTGGGAGCTACAGGCCCATAGCCCTCTTAAACGCAGACCTGAGGCTGTTCGCCAAAATCCTGGCGGACCGGTTGCTCCCACACATGCCGGGCTTGATCCATTGGGACCAGGCAGGTTTTGTCCCTATGCGCGAGACGAGGGATAATACCATCCGGGTATTAAACCTGATTCATGCGGCGAGAACAGGTTGACGACCCCTTCTTCTGCTCTCCGCTGATGCAGAGAAGGCCTTTGACCGAGTCAATTGGTCCTTTCTGTGCGCTACATTGGAACACATAGGTCTCCAATCGTCAATGCTCGGCTGGATCCTTTCCCTCTATTCCACCCCATCAGCAGCGGTCAAGGTCAATGAAACCCGGTCGGCCTTCTACAATATTCGGAACGGAACCAGGCAGGGGTGCCCGCTGTCTCCCCTAATCTTCATCTTCGTCTGTATGGTACGGTCGGATCCGGAGATAGTTGGCTTCCTCAAAGAGTCGGGGGCGCATAAGGTGGCGGACTTCGCAGATGACCTCATCTTCTTTTTATCTGCCCCATGCACGTCTCTACCGAGGATCCTCCGACTGCTTAGGGAGTATGGATCTATATCCTACTTCCAGATAAACCTGTCCAAATCCTCGGTGCTCAATATCACCGTCGGCCAGGCTGTGGTTGGCCCGCTGAAGTCGGCCTTTCCTCTGCGTTGGGTGACTAATCACATACGTTATCTGGGGGTGGATGTCACAGCTGATACTTACTCTGCTAATTTTGTACCACTACTAGCCCGACTCAAAACGGAGCTCCTTCGCTGGCACTCCCTTACGCTCACGTGGTTTGGCAGATGCAGTGCTTTGAAAATGACTTCCCTCCCCAAGGTGCTATATATTATGCAAGCCCTCCCCATCCGTCTCCCGCCCGCTTTCTTCAAGTGTATTAATGTCTTGTTCCGTGACTTTGTTTGGTCCCACCAACATTCTCGCATCCGATTCTCTATTCTCCACATGCCCAAGTCCCGAGGGGGTATTGGCCTCCCGGATATGAAGGCTTATTACAGGGCAACACACCTGACTAGACTGCTAGATTGGTTCTGCCATGCTGATGCGAAGCACTGGGTAGCTATGGAAATGGAGGATTTGGCGAACATGGCCAAAAGTTGGCCTTGGATATCCTTCCCTCTCCCGAGGGCCATTTCGGACCATCCAACTCTGGGGGGCACTCTGATGGTGGCGAGGGACACTTTCCGACACACTTCAATCTCGCCGCCGCCGTCTCCCATGATCCCAATACTGGGTAACCCGGAATTTGAACCGGGCCTCAGTAACCCGATCTTTCAGCGCTTAAGGGATAGGGGACGGCTGTATATCTCCGATTTTGTCAGTGAGGATGGGACTCTCTCTAATGCTGCAGGGACTGATGCCACCACCCCCCCTTTGGACTTTCTGAGCAGCCTCCAGCTTCGAGCTTTTCTGCGGAAATGTCTCCGGACACCAGGCATTCCTAGGCCACTCACGGTTCTTGAGGAGGTGAGGGGGGAACCGTTTTGCCATGGCCTTTCCATGCTGTACACCGCCTTGACTATGCCTCCAGAGGGCTTCACGCCTCCGTTTCTCATTAAATGGGAGGAGGATCTAGGCCTTCACCTCACGGTCCCGGAGAGGGAGAAAATGTTGCATTTTGCCCATAAGTCTTCCATTGCCACTAGAATCCAGGAGACGTGCTACAAAATCTTGACAAGGTGGTACAGAGTACCTTCGGTTCTCCACCGTTTATTCCCCCAGACCACCAATCCGTGCTGGCGATGTGGCAGAGAAGAAGGCACGATGCTCCATATTTTTTGGAGTTGCCCCAAGCTGCAACATTTTTGGCAGGGGGTGATTCGCATTATCAAACACTTGACGAGTGTCAACCTCGAGGATAAACCAGCGGCCTGTCTTCTCCATCTTTCCGATCGCCCGATTAAAAAATACAAAACCTCACTCACCATACAGCTCCTGAATGCGGCCAAGGCTTGCATCCCCCTCTGCTGGAAATCTGAGCACCCTCCCTCCCTGGCGCTGTGGTTCTCCAAAGTTAATGAGCTAAGAGACATGGAAGACCTCACTGCTACCCTGCATAACAAAGAGGAGATCTTTCGAGAGACTTGGAGACCGTGGCAGCACTTTGTCTTTACAGATGCCTACCTCGCGGAAATGCCGCTCTAGAGCCGTCACTCGGTGGTGTCCTGGGTGGCCCGGGCATGGGGCACGTGGTTATCTGCTTCTCTTCTATGTCTATGTTTCCCTATGCCTTCTACAAACTTCCTGCTTGCTCACCCTATGGTGTTTTTTCCCTTTTTCATTTCCCTTTTTTTTTTCTCTTATCTGTACCCACTGTATCCACTTTTATATCTTTATTTGGATGTTCTCTGTAGACAATTCTACACCTCTGGTCTACAAGATAGCTAGTCTGCTTCCACTCTCAGTCTGACAGGCATCCCACGATTTTGCTCCGTTATCGAGCTTCATGCCCGTCTAGCTTTTTATTATATTAATGTCAGTTCGACTTGGATGGACGTGGATGCTTTCTATTTAGGATGACCAGCCGGACATACGGTTCTTTGCCCTAAACTTTGTATGTGTTCTTTTTACCTTTTTTTTTTTTTAAATACTGAGAAATGCAAAATCTTTCTTGCTATTTGTTTTGACAAACACTCCGAAAGACGGGATGGTCAGACTGGTAGATATTGTTTTTTGAATACTGTTTCAGACCTGGTTATCGCTGAACCCTCTAATGTAAGATTTGCTTCTCCGCATGAACAATTGTTATTGCTCGTATAGTTGCTTGTACCATGTTACCTTTTGTGACAAATAAAGGAAATACAAAAAAAAAAAATACTGAAGGAACTTTTGCATTCATCAGCCAGGGAGCTGCGCATGGGACGTACTTGGACATTCCGACATGACAATGATCCAAAACACAAGGCCAAGTCGACCTGTCATTGGCTACAGCAGAATAAGTGAAGTTCTGGAGTGGCCATCTCAGTCTCCTGACCTCAATATCATTGAGCCACTCAAACATGCTTTTCATGCAAGTCAGGCGAAGAATTCCCAGGAACTGGAGGCTTTTTGCCAAGAGGAATGGGCAGCTTTACCATCTGAGAAGATAAAGAGCCTCATCCACAAATACCACAAAAGACTTCAAGGTGTCATTGATGTTAAAGGGGGCAATACACGGTATTAAGAACTGGGGTATATAAACTTTTGATTAGGGTAATTTGGGTAGTTTCTGTTGTCATTTTGATTTAAAAAAAAGAGTAAACACTGGGGCGTGGCTTGGCGTCATTCGTAGATGGCCGCTTGAACCAGTGTCTCCTGTAACCCAGAACTAACCATCAGCTTACAAGAGGCATTCCAGGGCATAAACAGCTCAGCAAAGATGGGAAAACCGGACAGTAACAACCCTGCACCTCGTAACCCGAAGGAGGCGCCCCCGCAAGCAACGGGACAATTCAAACGATGCACCGGGTGTCGGCCGGTGAAGGCCACACAGCCTCAGCATCTGAGCAGTTGATCCCGTTAAGCAATACAGCGGTTCCAAAGAGGGAAACTGACATTCAGCCGCATCAGGCATCCCCTTCACTAAGCCTACAATTAGTTGCATCTGACATCAAAGCCACCCTCACAGCAGTGTTAACAGATCTAAGGGCAGACATCCAAAATATAGCAGCTAGGATGGGAGCGGTGGAGCAGGCCTCATCAAAACAAGCTGACGCCTGTCAGGAAATTGGCCATTTCCAGCCGTTCCGCGCGCGCCTGTGCGTGCCAATCTGGCTATTTCAGCATCCTGCACACTGTAGCAGGTGCTGTCTGATCTACAGCAAATCCGTGCTCCCTAGAGACCTGTACCTGTACACTTCCTGTTCCTGTGACCCCGGCTTGACCTGATTATCCGTACTATCCGCCTGAACCGACCTCTGCTTGTCTACGACCACTCTCTCTGCCTGATCACTCTGTACCTCGCTGCCAGCCCGCTGACGACCCTGCCTGAACCCAACCATTCATCCGTCTGATCCCTCTGCACTGTTTTGCCTGAAAGTTGCTGACCCGGCCTGAACCACTACTCTCAGTCTTGCATGGACCTCTGGAAGACATCTTACTATCACCTGTGTCTGAATCCAGCCCTCGTGCTCCCCTGTGCTCCATCGCTCCCTGTCTGCTCTACCAGGGGTTCTGGAACCATAAGAGAGGCTGTTCCCCGCACGAACCAGACTCCACCGCCAGGATTGTGACAGTATTAGACAGCCATGACAGAGTCTGTGCAGGGACCCTCTCCTATGGATGAACTTTGCCAGCACCTGTCCAGCCTCACACAAGCCGTGAAGGGCCTACAGAAGGGCTATGTGCAGCTTGAGGAGCAAGTACAAGGACTTGCTGCGCCCCCAGCTCTAGAGACTATACCTGCTGCTGTGGTCCCGCCACTCGAACCACGGGTTCCCATGCCTGAGCGCTTCTCGGGGGACCACAGGATGTTTCTGGCATTCAGGACCGCCTGTGAACTGTATTTCTCGCTTCAGCCCCTCACCTTCTCCTTGGAAACGACCAAGGTGGGCTTTGTGATTTCTCTGCTGCTCGGAGACCTCCAGGCCTAGGCTCACTGACTCCTGGAGCAAAAAGCAGCAGCTGTGTCCAGCCTGACCCAGTATTTCCATGCCATGGCCCAGCTGTACAAGGATCCCCATCTAGCCAGGGCCCTAGCACACTTTGCCCGATCTCCCAGTGGCTCCAGTCCAAAGCCCCTGCCTGCCAGACTGCTGAACCCAGCGCAGCTCGGACTCCTGCACCCTTCTCTGTCTCACGAAGGGAGACAACGCCACAGGAATGACAATCGGTGCCTCTATTGCAGTGAACCCAGACACTATGTCAGGACCTGCCCAGTCAAGCTGCACAAGCGCTCTACCACTGCACCCAGTGCCTTACCCGCACCCCCACACAGGGAGACTCACTTGGCTCTACCCATTTCCCTGCAGCTTGCGGAAGGGAATATACCAGTTCAGGCCATCATAGACTCTGGAGCCTGCAGCTATTTTCTGGATCAGACCTTTGCTGCCCAGCACCGGATCCCGCTTCAACCCAAGGCACATCGGATGTTGGTGCACCTGGCTGATGGATCTGCCATCAGCTCCGGACTCGTTACTCACGAGACTATCCCACTGCCAGTCAGCACACCCAGCGGTCACCAAGAACTCCAAGCCTGGATGTCATCTCCTCCCCTCTTTTTCCCATCATCTTGGGCCTCCCTTGGCTACAGGTGCACAACCCTGGCATCAATTGGAGCACCAGCACAGTCAGGTTCCAGTTACTTTATTGTGCGCAACACTGCCTACGAGCGGGCACTGAAATGGCCCCAAACCTGCTATGCCTGGACTCTGACCCAGACCCTGAAACCCGCCGGGCCGTTCCACCCATGTACCACACCTTTTTGGATGTGTTTAGCAAGAAGGGCGCAGACCAGCTTCCTCCTCACCGGTCTTATGACTGCCCCATCGAGAGCGGATGTCCCCTTCGGGCGGATCTTTCCTCTTACCGAGCTCGAACTGGTGGCCCTAAAGGCCTACATTGACAATAACCTAAAGAAAGGGTTTATCCATCCGTCCACATCACCAGCAGGAGCCGGAATATTTTTGGTGGAGAAAAAAGATCATTCCCTGCGCCCCTGCATTGATTACAGGGAACTTAATAAGATTATGGTGAAAAACCGCTACCCTCTCCCCCTGGTACCTGAACTGTTCCAATGGTTGGGAGCGGCCACCATATTTACCAAGCTGGACTTGCGAGAAGCTGGTCTGCATTAGGGAAGGCGATGAGTGGAAGCCCGCCTTCCGTACTCGGTTTAGGCACTACGAGTACCTGGTTATGCCCTTCGGGCTCTGTAACGCCCCAACAACGTTCCAACACTTTGTGAACGACATTTTCAGAGACTACCTAGACCAGTTTGTGATTGTCTACCTAGACGACATTTTGATATTTTCTGCCAGTTTGGACGAACACCGTCAACACGTAGCCAAAGTACTAAGTCGCCTCCGCCAGCATGGGCTCTACGCCAAAGCGGAAAAGTGCGAATTCTAGTAATCCAGCATCCCGTCATTGCACCCCGTGGCCTTCTTTTCTCGTAAGCTGTCAGCACCAGAAAGGAACTATGACATGGGGGACAGAGAGTTACTGGCCATTAAGTCAGCACTGGAGGAATGGCGCTACCTACTCGAAGGGGCTACTCACCCCATCCTCATCTATACTGATCACAAAAATCGAGATTACCTGAGGACAGCAAAGAGACTGAGACCGCGCCAAGCCAGGTGGGCACTCTTCTTCTCTAGATTTTCCTTTCACCTCACATACCGGCCCGGATTAAAAAATACTAAGCCCGACTCCCTGTCCCGGATGTTCTGTGACCCGGAAACTCCTATCCCACTGGACACCATTCTTCAACCCGGCAACTTCCTGCTAACCCAAAAAGACCTACTATCCCGGATCCAGCAATCCCTTGCCGTGACCACCAGCCCTTCCGACCACACGTTAATGCTAAATGATGTACTGTTGTGGCATGGCAACAAGATCTTGTGCCTGAGGGTCTACGAGTGTCTGTCCTCCAGGCCTGCCATGACCACAAATTGGCCGGGCACTTCGGTACACGAAAGACGTCAGAGCTGTTGCAGCGGTCCTTCTGGTGGCCACAGGCAGACGGGGACTGTAAAAGATATGTCAATGCCTGCCCCACCTGTGCCAGGAACAAGAATAGCAGGACCAGAACCTGGGGGTTGCTAAACCCACTCCCTATACCTGAAAAACCATGGGCAATGATTGCCATGGACTTTATTGTTGAGCTGCCCTTGTCAGAAGGATACTCCACGATCTTCGTAGTGGTCGACAGGCTAACGAAGATGGCCCATTTCCTTCCAATGAAGGGCACACCAAATGCACCTGAGACAGCAGAGGTCTTTGTCCGGGAAGTTGTCAGGCTCCACAGAGTCCCCGCAAATATAGTATCGGATCATGGAGTCCAGTTTACATCCAGGTTCTGGAGGTTGTTGTCTGCCTCCTTGGGCACTGAACTCTCCTTCTCTTCAGCCTACCACCTGCAGACCAATGGTCAAACTGAAAGAACCAATCAGACCTTGGAACAATACCTGCAATGTTTCTCCTCCTTTGCACAGGACGATTGGGCTTCCTTGTTACCATTAGCCGAGTTCACGTACAATAACACGGTTCATTCCGCCACGGGGCAATCCCCATTCTTCGCAAACTACGGCTTTCACCCATCTTTCATCCCCAACATCGTCCCTGAAAGTCAGATGCCAGCTGTACAGAGCACAGTGAAATTTCTTGAGCTTAACACTAAGCTATTACAGCAAACCATGGCCAAACCCAGGAAAGTTACAAAGAGACTTTTCACAGGAAGAGAAGGGGGGAGCTGAACCTGGAGCCCAGTGAACAAGTCTGGTTGGCAAAAACCAATCTGAAAATGGCCTGCCCGTCTAAAAAATTGGGGCCTAAGTTCATTGGACCGTTCTCCGTCAAGAGGAGGATTAATAGGGTGGCCTATGAACTTGAACTCCCCAACACCTTGAGAATCCACCCGGTCTTCCACGTGTTGCTGCTAAAACCTATCGTGCCTGATTCCTTTACGGGCCGAGGCACTGACCCCCCAGAACCAGTGCTGGTCAACGGGGAAGAAGGATTTGAAGTGGAGGCTGTCCTAGACTGCAGGAAGAGGGGCACTGGCATCCAGTACTTGATCAAATGGAGCGGTTTTGGCCCAGAAGAGAATTCCTGGGAACCAGAAAGCAACATCCATGCGGAGGAATGCCTTAAAATCTTCTGGAGAAACAACCCAGCCAAGTGTGCCCGGTTGGGCATCTGGAGGCTGCACCTTGGGGGGGCAGTGTTAGGAAATTGGCCGTTTCCGGCCGTTCCGCGCACGCCCGTGCACGCCAATGGTGCCAATCTGGCTATTTCAGCATCATGCACCCTGTAGCAGGTGCTGTCTGATCTACAGCAAATCCGTGCTCCCTAGAGACCTGTACCTGTACACTTCCTGTTCCTGTGACCCCGGCTTGACCTGATTATCCATACTATCCGCCTGAACCGACCTCTGCTTGTCTACGACCACTTTCTCTGCCTGATCCCTATGTACCTTGCTGCCAGCCCGCTGATGACCCTGCCTGAACCCGACCATCCATCCGTCTGATCCCTCTGCACTGTTTTGCCTGAACGTTGCTGACCCGGCCTGAACCACTACTCTCTGTCTTGCACAGACCTCTGGAAGACATCTTACTATCACCTGTGTCTGAATCCAGCTCTCGTGCTCCCCTGTGCTCCAATGCTCCCTGTCTGCTCTACCAGGGGTTCTGGAACCAGGGCTGTAAGAGAGGTTGTTCCCTGCATGAACCAGACTCCACCGCCAGGATTGTGACAATGCCATTAAGTAGATACAGAGAGCATCAGCCTCATATCTCTCCCGCATAATCAAGATCCACAGACACCTTGAGGATCTTGATAATAGGGGGAGAAGATACAACATACATATAAGGGGGTACCCGAATCTGTTGAACAACCCAATCTGGAACAATCTGCTACCGGTATATTTAATGACCTGCTCAATAGACCCCCAGACACCCCCGTGGAGATGGAAAGAATGCATAGGCCACTAAGACCTAGGGGCAGAGAAAATGACCCCCCAAGGGACATCATATGCTGCCTGGTAAATTTCCAGCTTAAAGAAGCCATGCTCAAAAAAGCCCACAAAGGCAATCACATTATGTTCAATGGTGCCAAAATGAATTTATTTCAGGACCTTTCCAACATAACTTTACAAAACAGTTGCACACTGCACCCAATCCTGGAGCAACTTAGAACAAGGGCCATCCCTTATAGGTGGAAGTATCCCTTTTGCCTTCTCAGCCACATGGAGAGGTCATACAGCATTGCTACGCACTCCAGATGACCTGCAGTCATTTTTGATACTTTAAACATGCCTACTATTGCAGTACCTGATTGGTACAGTTCTTTTTCAATTAATGAAACATGGATTGAAGTCATGAGCAATTTTACACCAAGAGCACAAAGAAAACACGACTGCAGACGTAGGAATCACTCAGGCTTATCAGCTCACTAAACAGCAGAGATGATGACCCTCACTCTCCCCACCCAGACTTCGGGATCGTATTGATGTCAACGAAAACATTGGAGACACCAGGTACTCCGGGGATCAAAGCTTTAAAAAGGAAAAGAAAAGAGAAAGAAAAAGGAGGAAAGATAAATATAACGAAGCAATGTCTACAGGTGACTTACAGGTCAGATAGAGAATTCTGTGTGCAACTTCCCTGACACTGTGTCCAAGGTACCCTGTTCACATTTATATCTCGTTATGCTTTCTCCTCTTTAACTGACTGGACTGCAGAACAAAAATGTTCTTCCTCGTACTTTCATTTTGATGAGTTCCACTATATACTTTTGCGGATTTAAATGTGACACAATTCAGCTGAAACACATTGAGACCGCAAGCTTTTTGCATACTTGAGCAAGATGGCTAACCATCCCTGATACTACTATACAATATGCAAGCATATTCTTATCCCCCAAGTGCATACATTTATCAGCATTAAACTTCTTTTGCCAAAACGCGTCAACCTTCGCTGCTATATTACATGGATTTGATGCAATAAAGAAGAAATTATTATTACGTTTTTAAATCAATAATTTTTTCAGGAGCAGTGATTTTAATAATGTTTAAAGTGGAACAATAAAAATGAAATATTCCTTTAAATATCATGCCTGGGGGGTCCCCTTAGTCTGCCTGTAAAAGGGTGCACCTCTGTAAAGTTTACAACATAGCCAGAGCAAAATTACATTTGTACAGGAAAAATTGTAATTTAAAACCACCAGCAGCTGTAATGTATTGCCGGTTCCTGGCAATATAGATAAAATCACTGAAAAAACATTGCGTTACTCCCCCAGTCCATACCAGGCCCTTCAGGTCTGGTATGGATTTTAAGGAGAACCCCGCTCGGAAATTTCCGTTGGGGTCCCACCCAAAGTCCGTAACAGACCCTTCAGGTCTGGTATGTAGTTTAATGGGAACTCCAATCCAAAATCAAAAAACAATTGCGTAGGGGTTCCCCCAAAGTCCGTACCAGGCCCTTCAAGTCTGGTATGGATTTTAAGTAGAACCCTGCGCCAAAATTAAAAAAAAAACTACGTGGGGGTCCCCCCCGTCACGTACTTGGTGGTATGTGCCTGGTGGTGGAGTCTGACTATGCAGTGGGCAACCTCTCTTAAGGCTCTGGTTCAGGAACCCCTGGTAGAGTAGACAGGAGGTTCCAGAGCACAGGAGGGCACGAGGGCTGGTAGGGATGCAGATGATGTTGTAAGAAACCTCCAGGAGCCCGTGCAAGACAGAAGATTGGTGATACAGGCCGGGTCGGTAACAGGTGGGCAAGTGCGGTACAGAAGGAGCAGGCAAGTGGGTACAGGCAGGGTTGTTAACAGGCGGGGAGCTGGAGTACAAGGGATCAGGCAGAAGAGTCGTCGTAGGTAAACTGAGGATCGGTGTAAGCAGAGTTCAACAAGGTCAGGCAAGCCGGGTCACAGATACAGAAAGTCTTTAGGAAGCAAGTCACGGAATCACACTGGGAAATGTTATAGAACAGACAGCACTTGCTTCCTGGTGCTGTCTGCTTAAATGGCCGCTATTGGTGCCATTGCCGGCGCATACACGTGCGCACATGCGCATAGGAGCGCGCAAATGCGCACAAGCGCGTGCACACGCTATGTGCGCCCACTCATAGGCAATCCAATGGCCCGCTGGGATGTTTCCTAACATTGCCCCGCCCCCAAGGGGCAGCCTCTGGATGCCCAAACGGGCTCTCTTGGCCGAGTGTCTTCTCCAGAAGGCCTCTCTTCTGGCTCTCTTCGGGCCCATAGCCCTTCCACTTAACCAGATACTGGATGGCGCCACCTCTCCTCCTGCAGTCCAGGATGGATTCTACCTCAAATTCCTCCATCCCGTCAACCAGCACTGGTGCAGGGTGGGCCTGCCTTTCGGTCTGGAAAGGGATCGGAGATCTTTGGCTTTAACAGGGACACATGGAAGACAGGATGAATGCGAAATGACTCAGGCAACTCCAGCTCATATGCCACCTCGTTGATCTTCCTTTTGATAGGGAAGGGTTCCAAGAATTTTGGACCAAGCTTCTTGGATGGGCATGCCAGTCTTAGGTTGATGGTAGACATACTTGACTGCCCGGTTCCAAGTTTTACTCGCCACATCTCTTTTTGTCGAAGGTCTCCTTGTTAGCAGCCTGTGTTCGTGTCATGGTCTCCTGCAAAAGTCTATTATTGGAGGTGAAAAAGTCCAATAGGTCAGCCACAGCTGGCACTGAACTCCCCGGGCAGGCGTTGGACAAGAAGGCAGTGTGGAAACCATAATTGGCGAAGAACAGTGACTGTAGAGTGGCAGAGTTATTATATGCAAACTCAGCCAGCAGTAGGAGCGTAACCCAGTCATCCTGGGTGAAGGAAGAAAAGCAACGCAGATACTGCTCCAGCGTTTGGTTGGTATGTTCCGTCTGGCCGTTCATCTGGGGGTGATAGGCAGAGGACAGGGACAGTCCAATCTTCAAGGACCTGCACAAGGACCTCCAGAATTTGAACGTAAATTGTACTCCACAGTCGGATACCACATCTGCCGGTATCCCATGGAGCCGAACAATCTCCTTGATGAATATATTGGCAGTCTCTGCAGCAGAAGGTGTGCCCTTTATGAGAAGAAAGTGGGCCATCTTAGAGAACCTGTCCACCACCACAAAGATGGTGGAGAAGCCTTCAGAAGGGGGTAATTCCACAATAAAATCCATAGAAATGTGACTTCAAGGCCTCTCCAGAACAGGTAGTGGTTTAAGGAGGCCCCACGACCGAGTCTTACTCCCCTTGGACAGGCTGCAGGTAGTGCATGATTCTACATAACATTTACAGTCCCTTCCATCTCGGGGCCACCAGAATGTGTGCTGTAACAACTCGGATGTCTTGCGTACCCCGAAGTGCCTAGCGAGGTGGTGGTCATGGCAGAGTTCCAGGAGTGAGGTTCGTAGGCTCTCTGGCACGAAGATTTTGTGATTGTGCCAGAGCAACCCGTCTTTGAGCTGTAGAGGGGTTCCAGGAAGGGGGTTTTACCCCAGGGAAGCTTGTTGGATCTGTGACAGCACATCTTCCTGCAACAGCAAAAAACTTCTGGGAGGTAGGATGGTATTGGGGGATACCAGGGTTTCGGGTGCATTGAACATGTGCGAAAGGGAGTCCGGCTTAGTGTTCTTCGACCCGGGTCTGTAAGTGATATGGAAGTTGAATTGGGCGAAGAACAACGCCCACCTGGCTTGGCGTGGTTTCAGTCTTTTAGCGATCCTCAAGTATTCGAGGCTCCTGTGCAGCAGCGTTCTGGTACCTGGTCTTTGGAAGAGAATCGCCCCGACCGCTACCTCAGATGAATAGACTTCCAGAACGTAGGGGAGAGCAGGATCCAGATGCTTAAGAATAGGTGCAGAGGTGAATAGCTCCTTGAGGAGTCCAGGAATCCAGTGGAGTCCAGGAGTCCAGTGGAACGGGATACCCTGTTTGGTTAACTGAGTGATGGGTGAGATGATGGAGGAGAAACCCCGGATAAACTTCCTCTAAAAGTTTGCGAATCCCACGAAGCGCCAGATTCCTTTTTTATTGGCTGGAGCTGGCCAGTCCAAGATGGCAGAGACCTTTTAAAGGGTCCATCATGATGCCTCCGACAGAAATGATAAGTCCAAGGAACTATATGCTTCACTGCTCAAACTCACACTTTTCAGGTTTAGCATAAAGGCCGTGTTGGCGGAGGCGACCCAGTACCCATTTTACATGAATGCAATGAAGCTCCAGGGAAGGTGAGAAAATCAGGATATCATCCAGGTAAGCAATGTCAAAGAGGTCGAGGAAGTCCCTGAAGATATAATTTATGAAGTGCTGGAATGTGGCCGGAGCGTTGCACAGACCGAACGGCATTACTAAGTACTCGTAATGACTGAAACAGGTACGGAAGGCCTTCTCTGATCCATACCAGATTGTAAGCTCCCAGGAGGTCCAATTTGGTAAAAATGGTGGCAGTCCCCAGATGCTGGAACAATTCCAGTACTAGCGGGAGCGGATAATGGTTCTTCACAGTAACTTTATTGAGTTCCTGGTAGTCTATGCACGGGCACAGGGTATGGTCTTTCTTTTCCAGGAAAAATATACCCACACCAGCTGGTGAAGTAAACCCCTTGCTGAGGTTCTCATTGATATATGATTTCAGGGTGCTGAGTTCCAATTCTGTAAGCGAGTAAAGCCTTCCGAAAGGAATTTCAGCACCGGGAAGAAGCTTGATGGGGCAGTCTATAGGGAGAAAGGACCTCAGCCCCCTGCTTGCTAAAAACATCCAAAAAAGCATGGTAGATGCTGGGGACGGCCTGGCGGACATCAGGCTCCGGGTCAAGGTCCATGCATAGTAGGGAAGGATACACTCTGGGAGTCCTGGGAAGACAGTGCTCGAGGCAGTACTGTGATTGGAACTGGATGTTCCCTGTAGTCCAGTCAATGATGGGGTTATGGGCCTGGAGCCAAGGTAGACCAATGATGACAGGGAAGATGGGAGAGGCGATAGCATCGAGCGTGAGGAGCTCTTGATGACCTCTGAGCATCGTGGTGGTCAGGGGAGCAGTTTCCTGTGTGACTAGACAAAATTTTAGGGTTGTTCCATCAGCCAGATGCACAGCCATCCTGCGGGATTTGGGACGCAGAGGTATCCCATGTTTTGCAGCAAAAGTTAAGTCCATGAAACAACTGCAAGCACCAGAATCGATGATGGCATGGATGGTAATGGTTCTACCAGGTAGATGTAGAAGTAAGGAGAGGGTGAGGTGAGCAGTGTTGCCAGGTACTGGTTGGGGGGAGACAGCAAGGCACTTACCCAACTTGGAAGAGCAGGCTCGCACAAAGTGCCCCGGCTCTCCACAGTAGAGGCAGAGACCCAGGCTTCTTTAGCGCTGTTTCTCTTCAGGCGTCAGTGCAGGGTGCACCACACCCCGCTGCTTAGGCTCTGACTGCATCGGAGCAGGAGAGGTGGGTATGGTGGAGCCGGCTACAGCGATACTTGGAGATCCGAAGGCCAGAGGTAGCATCCAGGAGGGTCGGAGGGTCATCTTGGTACTCTCCGCTCTGCGTTCCCTGAGGTGCCGATCGATCTGAATGGCCAGATCGATGATCCTCTCCAGAGTGGACGGCACAATGCTCCAACACCTGAACTCCGACTCATAATCCTCTGCCGGGTGTGGAGCGCAGCTTCGGCAGTGGCTGCCTGATGCGGATCTTCATATAACCTAGCCATTGGCTGGAAGAACCGGGAATGGTCAGAGACTTCAGGCACCCCTTGTTCCAGGAGCTGGTGGGCCCATGACTGGGGCTCATCTTGCAGTAGAGAGATCACCAGCCCCAACTTCATGGTTTCCAGGAGGTGGTTTCCAGAAAGGTGCAAGGCTGTAAGCTGAAGTACAGTTCACAGGCGCTGAGAACCATTTTGGCATGGGAAGTGTGGATTCAGAGAAAAAAGAGACCATGGAGTCCGTTGTGAGCCGGTTGACCCCCGATGGGACCCGGAGAAGAAGACTCCAGGACACAGGCCTCCAGCTGGGTGTATCCTGCTTGTAGGGTTTAAATGGCTCGAGAGAGACCATCCAAGTGCTGACAGAGTTCATGTAGCGGAGAGGACCCCTGCTCAGACTCAGAAATGGCTCTCTGTTTCTGTCACATACTTGGTGGTATAGTTTGACTATGCAGTGGGCAACCTCTCTTATGGCCCTGGTTCAGGAACCCCTGGTAGAGTAGACAGGAGGTTCCAGAGCACAGGGGGGCACGAGGGCTGGTAGGGATGCAGATGATGTTTTGAGGATCCTCCAGGAGCCCATGCAAGACAGAAGATTGGTGATACAGGCCGGGTCGGTAAGAGGCGGGCAACTGCAGAACAGAATGAGCAGGCAAACGGGTAGTCGGGTACAGGCAGGGTCGTTAACAGGCGGGGAGCTGAAGTACAAGTGATCAGGCAGAAGAGTCGTCGTAGGCAAGCTGAGGGTCGGTGCACGCAGAGTTCAGCAAGGTCAGGCAAGCCGGGTCACAGATACAGGAAGTCTTTAGGAAGCAAGTCACGGAATCACACTGGGAAACGCTGTAGAACGGACAGCACATGCTTCCTGGTGCTGTCTGCTTAAATGGCCGATATTGGCGCCATTGCCAGTGCATACGCGCGTGCACACGTGCATAGGAGCGCGCAAACGCGCACAAGCAGATGCGCATGGACGCTCGCATACGCTACGTGCGCCCGCGCATAGGCAGTCCAATTGCCCGGGATGTTTCCTAACACCCCCAAAGTCTATGCTTGTCCCTTCAGGTCTGGTATGGATTTTAAGGGGAACCCCGCACCAAATGTAAAAAAAAATGGCGTAGGGGTCCCCCCAAAATCCAAACCAGGCCCTTATCTGAGCACGCAGGCATGGCATGGCATGGCAGGAGGGGGTGGGGACGAGTGAACGCCCCCCCCCCCTCCGAACCATACCAGGCCACATGCCCTCAACATGGGGAGGATGCTTTGTGGTCCCTCCAAAGCACCTTGTCCCCGTGTTGATGGGGAGAAGGGCCTCATCCCCACAACCCTTGCCAGTGGTTGTGGGGGTCTGCGGGCAGGGGGCTTATCGGAATCTGGAAGCCCCCTTTAATAAGGGGGCCCCCAGATCTTGACCCCCCTATATGAATAGGTACGGGGTACATTGTACTCCTTCCCATTCACCAAAAAAGGAGTAAAGTGGTACAAAAAAACAAGAGGCAGTTTTTGACAAGTCCTTTATTGTGTAAAATAGCTCTTCTTCTTTCTTCCACCATCTTCTCCTGCCCCTGTCCTTCTCCTGGTCTTCTGTTTCTTCTTTCGGTCTTCTTCCTTCCTCTCTTCATCTTCAATCATCATCTTCTTCCTTCTTCTTTCCCCGCTCCCGCTGCCGCAGCCGTGCCCTCCAGAGGTGTCTCCCAGAATGGGCGGTCTTCAGTTTGACATTTCTTTTATAAGAAGGCACGGGGCCACCCGTTGACGTAAAAAGGCGACGCGCCCCCTCTGACAACGAATGACGTCAGATCACTCATTTACGTCAACAGGTGGCCCAGTGCCTTCTTATAAAATAAATGTCAAACCGAAGACCGCCTCTCTTGTTTTTTGTACCACGTTACCCCTATTCACATGGGGGGGTCGGGACCTAGGGGCCCACTTATTAAAGGGGGCTTCCAGATTCCGATAAGCTCCCTGCCCACAGACCCCCACAACCTCCGTCAAGGGTTGTGGGGATGAGGCTCTTCTCCCCATCAACATGGGGACAAGGTGCTTTGAGGGGGACCTCAAAGCACCCTCCCCATGTTGAGGGCATGTGGCCTGGTATGGTTCAGAGGGGGGGGGGGCGCTCACTCGTCCCCATCCCCTCCTGTCATGCCAGGGCTGCGTGCTTGGATAAGGGTCTGGTTTGGATTTTGGGGGGGACCCCTACGCCATTTTTTCAAATTTGGTGCAGGGTTCCCCTTAAAATCTATACCAGACCTGAAGGGCCTGGTATGGACTTTGGGGGGAGATCCCCGCATCGTTTTTTAAAAAATTTTGGCACTGGGTTTCCCTTAAAATCCATACCAGACCCCAAGGGTCTGGTTTGGATTTTGGGGGAAACCCCCACATCATGTATATACACTAGGAAGGTATATATATATTCTTGCACTGCCTGCACTAACTGACTATTTACAGATTGCCCTATCTATCTATATATCTAGTATATATTTCACTCTACACTAAACTGCCTGCACTAACTGACTGTATATAGATTGCCCTATCTATCTATCTATCTAGTATATATTTCACTCTACACTAACTGACTTTATATAGATCGCCCTATCTATCTATCTATCTAGTATATATTTCACTCTACACTAAACTGCCCATACTAACTGACTGTATATAGATCTATCTATCTATCTATCTATCTATCTATCTATCTATCTATCTATCTATCTATCTATCTATCTATCTATCTATCTATCTATCTATCTCTCTATCTATCTATCCATCTATCTGTTTTTCACAATGCACAATAATCAGTTAGCTATCTACACTAAACTGCCTGCACGCCACTAGCTAAGCTCACTCTTTATCCACCGTTATACAAACATTACATAGAGCCACTTGACCCGGGTAGACCTTACGCGTACCCCTTATATTTAAAATAACGACACAGCACACCATATGGAGGAATTGGCCGTTAGGCCATTTTATTTAACAAACCAATTTTTTTAAAAACCATAACAGAAATAAACCAAACCATAATTTAAGCCGGTAGGAATCCCAGGAGGCCCTATCACACCAATCACGTCCGTGTTTTATACCATCCATTTCCCAGCCGCACTACACCGGCTCGGGTACCATCCTTTCCAGTTAACCTATGTAACTGACACCACTGAGGACTCCATACCTCTGATGGATCCTTCCCAACTGACCAACTTGAAACGGCCTCCTGAGACCCCAACTGCCACCGCTCACTGCGTAAAGCCTTACGCAAGTGAGCCCCTCCACGCACGCAGTGCTCGGTGCACCCCATCTTGGAGCCCAAGGCTCCACAGATCAATGCCCACGGCATTGAGGTGCACCCCATCACCCCTCAGATACCGCCAGGTATCCACCTCCAAATCGGTGTGCCGGACCACCAGGCCGCCGTTGCGCACTATAAAACGGCCGACCTCCTTATTCACCTTCACCCTCGCTTTATTAACCTTCACCACCGACCTGGCAAATCGCCAAGATGTACGGGCCACTATGTCCGACCAGACCACCACCGTCCTAGGGAAATCCGTTTGCAGACGCAGGAAATCAAATTTTATATCGCGTATCAGGTGCCACATTGATCTAACTCCCAAATCATTCCCCCCGCATGTAAAACTAACACGTCAGGAGCCCTATCTAAAGTAGCAAATCTCCTAAACTCCGGCAAAACCCTGCACCACAACAATCCCGGCACCCCAATCCACCTCACCATAGCACTGTCCCGTGATAAGCCCAATTGCCGACCGTTAGGACGCACGTCTGCTTGCTTGACCCCCCAGAACACATAGGAGTGCCCAAGCACCCACACCAGAGCCGGTTCACCATCTGTAAAAGAACAACAACAAAGGATAACCAAACAACTGAACCCAACAAAACCACCCACTGATCAAATGGTATTAACAAGATGAGGACGTACATATATCTTAAAACGGTCCGACTCCCACCTACCTGAAAACCGCAGTGAACTGAAATACAGATAATGGTTTTCCATCTGCATGAACCAGCAAGCCCCCCCCCCCCCGACCCCGGGCGACGGCGCAGATACTCCGTCACAACCGCCACCGGGCAAACCGCAGAACCTCAAACCGGGAATAGGCGTACCCACGCCCCTTTTCCCATTTGATCCGTCTTGGAGCGCCGTAACCTAGCCAGGACCGATGACCCACTGCATGCCACGTCCTCCACCTGAAGGCCACCGTGCACCTCAGTACTCTTGCTAACCAGCTCCCGTACCCGAAAGGCCCCAAAGAAGGCCAGACAAAAGGCCGCGCGGAACAGCAGCGCCTCGTAAGAAGATGAGCAAACGTCCTCGACCCTCGCCCCCAGGCGCTGGAGGACCGCAAAAGTTACAGGCCGCCTGCCGTCAGGCTTGCCCCGACCCCGTCTATAACCCCTCAGAGCCTGGCGGACCAAAAAACCTTTGGTCCAATCCCTGACCCCTGAGAGCTTGCTCCAGAAGGCTACGCCCGCTAATTTTCTGTTCAAAGAGGAAATGGACACACCCTGCGAAAAATTCTTCCCAATAGAATACAACATTACAGCTTCCTCATCACTGCCGCCCGGGCCTACTCCCGTCTCCCGTAACAATTCGGACCACTCCCGCCAAGCTCTGTCATAGGCCAACCAGGTACCCTCACTTACCGACCTCCTGATCAGGCCCGCGGTAACTCCAATGCAATCTGCCAAAGTCCCGTCGGACACAGCGTCCCATGTTGCTCCGCTCCCGGTGCCAACTGCCGAAACCTGTCCAGCTGAAAGCGAGACAATGCATCCGCAATTTCATTAGTGATCCCCGGAAGGTGCACAGCTTACAAAAACACATTACCCTGCAAGCAACGCAACACCAGGTGGCGAAGCATTCTCACCACTGGCGGCGACGCTGCCGACAAATGATTAATGACCTGCACCACCCCTAGGTTATCACAATGAAGCCTCACTTTCTTGTCATTAAAAACAGGACCCCACGCCTCGATAGCCACCAAGACCGGAAATAGCTCTAAAAGCACCAGGTTCTTACAAAACCCGGCCTCCCGCCACGACTCGGGCCATGGTTCAGCACTCCATTTGCCCCCTAGAAATGCACCGTAGCCCCCGGACCCCACCGCATCCGTATACAGCTCCAAGTCAGCATTGCTAACCGGGCCGTCCTGCCATAATGACCGTCAGTTAAAATTCTGCAAAAACATATCCCACACCTGCAAGTCCGCCCTGAGCTCGCCATTCAATGTCACGAAGTGACGAGGCGAGGAAACACCGGCAGTGGCTGAAGACAGCCTGCGGCAGAAAATCCTACCCATAGGGAGTATCCTACAGGCAAAATTGAGTTTGCCTAACAAGGACTGCAGGGCTCTCAATTGAATCGAACGTCTCCCTAACGCCCCCCCGATCTCTTGCCGCAAAGCCACCAATTTGTCTTCCGGCAGACGGCATTCCATGGCCCAAGTATCAATCTCAATCCCCAGGAATGTCAGCTGCGGGGACGGGCCCTCCGTTTTATCCACTGCTAGGGGAATCCCAAAACTCCCCGCAATGTGCTGTAACGTGGCCAACAATACCCCACACATGTTGTTACCCGGTGGGCCTATACACAGGAAGTCATCCAGATAATGGATGACTGAGCTCACCCCCGCTACTTCCCGAACCACCCATTCTACAAAAGAACTAAACCGTTCGAACAAGGCACAAGAAATAGAACAGCCCATTGGGAGACAACGATCCACATAAAACAGCTCCCCCCACCTACATCCAAGCAGGTGGAAGCAATCCGGATGGACCGGGAGGAGCCAGAACGCGGCCTCAATGTCCGATTTAGCCAAGAGCGAGCCCCGTCCGTACCTTCGCACCCACTTGATCGCCGCATCAAAAGATGTGTACGACACCGCACACGCCTCCGGATCGATGGCGTCATTGACCGAGCCCCCTTTTGGGAACGACAGGTGATGGATAAGGCGAAATTTGCCCGGCTCCTTCTTGGGAACTACCCCCAGAGGGGAAACCACCAGGTTCCGGAGTGGGGGGTCCCGAAAGGGGCCCGCCATCCATCCCAACCGTACCTCCTTATCCAACTTATCTGACACCACCTCTGGGTGAAGGCGGGCGGACCGCAAATTGTCAGCGAACGGGGGAAAGACCGACATAGCACATGGTATCCTAAAACCTTCCGCAAAACCCACTTCCAACAACCGAGCCGCCGCCCGGTCCGGGTACCTATTTAGGAAGGGGCGCAGCCTGTGAACGTTCACCGGCGTCATCCCCTTTTCCCGAAGTGTCACCGGTACGACCTTTACTCTGTCTGACACAGCAGGAGAGGGGGTGGGCACCACTACATCCGGAACATTCGTGTCGAAAACAAGCAACTCCCTTCATTGAACTGCCAGCACAACCCCTTGCGCTTAACGACCGGCAGACCTGGGGTACCTGGGCCGCCGCCCCCCCCCCCCCCCGAAAAAACTGGGAAGACCCGCCCCGCGTGGGCGTCATCAATCTCATCCAAAGACTGATGTCTTTGTGATCCCAGCGCATCGACGGCCGCAGAGCCTTCCGCTGCCGGAACTGCTCATCATAGCGTAACCGCGCTAATCCCCCGTACGCCCTGTGTGCCTCGCTAATGGCATCCAAGTAGCAGAAAAGGGGGGAGCAGCACTCCGGCTGTCTTTCCCCGATGACGCTGGCCAAAATGGTGAAGGCCTGCAACCAATTGGCGAAGGTCCGCGGAATAAAACGCGAGCGCCGTCGCTCCTCCTCCTCCCTCCGGGACTCCTCCGACCGTACCCGATCCAGATTGAAACGTTCTAAAGGGAGCAGGGAGAAAATGTCTATGTACTCGCCCTGCCAAATCTTCTCCCGAACCTCCTGTTTCAGATGAGCCCCCAGGGGCCCTTCGAAACACACATATACCTCACCCCTCGCGGAGTCAGATATATCCAACCCCCTCAGTGCCTCCGCCCCGCCCGGGGCGGGCACTGCGGGTGCGCCCCCGTCCCCGGGGGGACCCCCACCCGGGGAGCCAACCGCCACCGCGGCCGGCGTCACCCAGGCGTCCACCGGCGAACCAGCCCCACCTTGGGAATCCGCAACCAAATCCCTTTGCCCGGGGGCTGCCCCAGACCCAGCGGACCCGACTGCCGCGGGGTGCGGGATAGGCCCAGCCTGAGCCCTCCTATCAATACCCAATAACTGGCACAAGTTCAGACAAAATGTAGCAAAAGAGGAATTATTGAACTCACCAGGCTGCCCAGGCGGAACTCCCGCAGCCGCAGCTCTCGTTTCCATCGATGCTGATTCATCCGCCTCCTCAGAACTGGATCTCTCTCCCTCCGATCTTGGCGATGTCCTTCTCGGTCGCGTCCGGTCGTTGTCCCCGGGGGAGCCAGGCCGCTGCTCGACCACACCTCTCGCCGAAGGCCTCCTCCCGCGTACCGACCTCCTCCTCTTTGAAGTATCCGCACGCCTGGGCTCATCCTCCACTCCAGCCGCACTGCGCGTGTGCCGGGCCTGGGTGCCAGCCGCTCCACCCGACTGGCTGCCACCCCGAACTCCACTCCCTTGCCGGGTCAGCCCCCCGGCCGGGACCTCGCCGCGCGGGGTGACCGCCGACCGCTCACTCCCACGCCGCCCAGGCGGGGGAGGCGACCTGGTAAGCGCCCGGCCCCGCCTGGCACAGCCGCAGGCTGTGCTGGCTGAGCCGATCCGCCGGAGGGTCCACATCCGGGCTCCCATGATGGCGCCCAGCTCCCGGGGAAGCGGCAGGACTGTACCGCTCGGGCGGCCGGGACCGCCTAGCGTGCGCTGGCATCTGCTCCCCGACTTCCTCCGGACCCACACCGATCTCCGCCATTCGCTCTTGCAGCCAGCCTGCGCCGCGCTGGGAAGCGGCCGCATGTAGCTGCTGCAGTAAGGCCTCTATGTCCGCCATGTGGTCGTTCTGCAGCACCTCAAGACAGGTCCTCCTGAATCCGTTCTGTTCCCGCTCTGCTGCCCCCTGCCACCGCCCCTGCCTTATAAACCTGACACACCCCCATCTCTGATAACACCCCCCTTCACTGACTAACCCCTCTGTCTCCGCCCAGGGCACCCTGTCATTAAGGCCCTGCGCTCATTTTTTTTTTTTTTTTTTTGCTTCGGGCCTCTCTGTACAAGCGGCTTTATTTAGTGTGGGGCATGGATTGAGGCTGCTGAACAGTGATTGGCTAAAGGCATCCTGCCTTTAGCCAATCATATCTCTCACAGCAGAGCGCTCTGTGATTGGCCAAAGCATGCAGGTCTTGTGCATGCTTTGGCCAATCAGCGGGCGGCATTTCCCCCACCATTGGAATGCATTATGGGGCGCTTGAAGTTCCTGCACATGCCCCATAATGTTCGGGTTGCACCGAACAGGCGAACCCCCAATGTTCGAGTCGAACGACCAGGGGTTCATCCCTACACATGGGTGCAGTCATGCTGGAAAAGAAAAGAGCATTCCGTAAATTGCTACAAAAAATGATGTCTAAAATATCTTTGTATGCTGTTGCATTAGCTTTGAAACACATGTGAGCTCAATCATTTGTAGGGGTGCCCACATCATTTTGCCAATAATAACAGTTCTATTGATATAGATTAAAGTTCAGCTCATTATTATATTCAAAATAAGTAAACTTTTCTGAAGAAAATATAAACCACGATCATTTGTAATTAAACAATATTAATAATATTAAATGTATTATTATTTTTAGTATTCATAACTAGAGTTGAGCGAACACCTGGAAGTTCGGGTTCTGCTGGTCCGTCCGAACTTCGGGACAAAGTCCGGGTCCGGGTCCGGACGGAACCCGAACGATCGCACGGACAACGAACCCCATTGAAATCAATGGGGTTCGTTGTCCGTGCGATCGTTCGGACAACGAACCCCATTGAAATCAATGGGGACCCGAACTTTTAGGCACAAAAATGGCTGTAGGAAAGTCCTGGAAAGCCC
>BLSH010409054.1:24608-42430 GCA_018402905.1 Glandirana rugosa | reverse complement strand
TTGCCCCGAACAGTATACGCATGGGTCACGGTCTATCTGATCCAACAGGAAACAGTGGCTGACGAGGCCGCCAACCCTTTGCGCGGGCCTTCTGTCAGCACAAACAACGCATCAGACTTCCGAAAGGAAGCTGTAGCTGCCAAACACACCCGCAAAGCCCTCACGACATCCAAAGAATGTAACTTAATCTCCTTGGGATGCGACGGGTACGGACAGAGGCGTAACTAGAACCTTCAGGGCCCCGGTGCAATAAATTATGAAGGGCCCCCTGACCCCTGGCAGGGCCCTTCCCTCTTCCCACTGATCCTGGGGCCCTTTACTCCCATCGTGGGTCCCTTTATTACGGTACTGCAGTGGGGCCCTTTCACAAGTTCTGCAGCAGGCCCCAGGGGGACCAGGGAAGCACACAGGGGCCCTGGGAACAGCAGAAGACAAGTAAACTGGATAGAGGAAAATGGAGGAGATTGGGTCCTCTAAATGCCACCCCGCCATCCCTCCTATTCAGGTGTACAAGGGAGGCACATGGGCCCCCTGGACCATGGGGCCCGGTTGCAATTGCAACCCCTGCAACCCCTATCGTTACGCCCCTGGGTACGGACATAATGAAGGGAGAACAATATCCTCATTAATGGGAAAAGAGGAAACCACCTTCGGTATAAAGGAAAGTGAAGGTCGTAAGACCGCCTTATCCTTATGAAGGACCAAGTAGGGAGACTTGCAGGACAACGCCACCAACTCAGGCACCCGCCTAGCGGATGTAATGGCCACCAAGAAGGCCACCTTTCGGGACAGCAATTGTAAGGGAATGTCCCTGATCTTCTCATATGGCGGTTTCTGCAGTACAGAAAGTACCAAGTTCAAATCCCATGGCGCCAAAGGCGACCGTACCTGAGGAGCCACATGGCGTACACCCTGTACAAATGTACGTATCAGCGAATGTGACACCAAAGGACGTTAAAAGAGAATCGCCAGAGCCGAAATCTGACCCTTGAGAGTACTCAATGCCAATTTGTTATCCAGGCCTTGCTGCAAAAATTCCAGCACCCGGGACACAATGTAAGAGCGAGGGTTCCAACCCCCCGCCTCACACCAGGCAATATAGGCCTTCCAGGTGCGATGATATATCTTGTGCGAAGTACACTTGCGCGCCTTAAGCATAGTAGGGATCACGGAGTCAGAGACAACCCTATCCCTCAACACCAGGGACTCAATAGCCAAGCCGTCAAAGCCAACGAGGGTAAAGCAGGGTGCAGGATGGATCCCTGTGACAGGAGATCTTCGCGCAGTGGAAGATGCCAGGGAACATCTGTCACCATCCGCACCATGTCGGCGTACCAAGGGCGCCGAGGCCAATCCAGAGCCACCAGGATTGTCGGAATCCCCTCCGCTTCTACCCTGCGCAGTAGCCACGGTAGAAGCTTGAGTGGAGGGAAGGCGTACAGGAGCCAGTACCGACCCCAAGGCGCTACCAACGCATCCGTGGTGGCCGCCAACGGATCCCTTGTTCTGCATATGAAGGTCTGCACCTTGTGGTTGAACCTGGACACCATTAGGTCCACGTCTGGCGTGCCCCACTTGTGGCAAATCTGGTGGAACACCTCTGGATGTAGGGACCATTCCCCCTGATCCAGTTTCTAGCGACTGAGAAAGTCCGCCTGCCAATTTTCTACGCCCGGAATGTAAATTGCGGAGATTGCCGGCACGTGAAGTTCTGCCCATGACAGAATGAGAGCCACTTCCACAGCCGCTGCCGAGCTCCTCGTTCCGCCCTGATTGTTCATGTACGCCACCGCCGTGGTGTTGTCCAACTGAATCCGAATCGGGAGGCCGCGCAGCCTTACCGTCCAGTGGGAGAGGCAGAGCCTGATTGCCCTCAGCTCCAGCACATTTATCGGAAAGCGGGATTCCTGCGCTGACCAACGGGCTTGAGCAGACAACTGCCCCAGGACCCCCCCACCCCAACCCGATAGGCTGGCGTCCGTCGTGACTATCGACCAATTCAGTGGGAGAAACGACTTTCCCAACTTTAGAGCCGGGGCCCGTAGCCACCAGGTCAACGATCCCCTGGTCTGATGATCCAATCTGATCAGCTGGTCCAGGGACAGCGGAGACTTGTCCCACCGTGACAGAATTGCTCACTGTAAGAGCCGAGTGTGACTCTGGGCGTAAGGTATCGCCTCAAAGGCCTAGACCATGAGCCCCAACACCCGCATACAGAACCGTAAGGAGGACCAATGGCGTGACAGCAGGGTTCGCACCGCTGCTTGCAGTGTCAGTAACTTGGCCGGAGGTAAGAATACCTTCGCCTGCTCTGTGTCCAGAATCAGACCCAGATATTCCAGTTGACAGGACGGGGTCAACGTCGACTTCTGCAGGTTGATCAGCCAGCCGAAGTCTTTCAACGAGGCCATGGTGATAGCCACATTCTCCTCCAGGGCCGAAGCAGACTCCGCTCTCAGGAGTAAGTCGTCGAGGTATGCTACCACTGCAATGCCTCTCTGCCTCAATAGCGCCAGCACCGGAGCCACCAGCTTGGTGAATACCCGAGGAGCCGAGACCAGACCAAAGGGAAGTGCCACAAATTGGTAATGCAGATCCCCCACCGCTCCATGTTCCCATTTGTCCCCGACACCAGCGCTTCCTGCGCTTGGTGTCGGGGACAAATGGGAACATGGAGGTATGCGTCCCTGATATCCAGAGACGCCATGAAGTCCCCTTGGTGCAGGGCGGCCACGACCGAACGGACAGATTCCATCCTGAATTTTCGCGCCTTCACAAAGTGATTTAGCACTTTTAGGTCCAGAACTGGCCTGACCCCACCCTTTTTGGGTACCACAAAGAGATTTGAATAGATGCCATGGAACCTTTCCAGCGGAGGTACCGGCACAATCACCCCTTGTTCGGAGAGCGTCTGAACAGCCCCTAGGAGAGCCTCCCGATGCCCCTGAGGGAGTCTCAAGTTCGATGGGAGGAACCTGTCTGGGGGTTGAGTGCTGAACTCTATCCTGTACTCGGAGGACACCACTTCCTGCACCCACCGGTCAGAAATGCGGGCAGTCCACCTGTCTGCGAACCCCAGAAGTCGGCCCCCTACCCGAGAGTCGGGTGGGGGCAACCCATCATGCGGAAGAGGACTTTTCCTCTGTCTTTTCGTTCTTGTGCTGCCAGGGCTGCTTACTGGACCCAGAGGCAGACTTGCCGGGCCTTGAGCCCTTGCCCGCTGCGCCTGAAAAAAACGCTTCTGGCCCGAAGATGCAGGACCCTGCTTACGGTGGAATTCCCACCGCCTGGGCTCCGGAAGAAAGGTACTCTTCCCCCCAGTGAAACCCTTAATGATTTCATCCAATTGTGCCCCAAAGAGCCGACCACTCTGAAAGGGAAGGTCCGTGAGGCCCTTTTTGGACGCGTGGTCACCCGACCAACAGCGTAACCACAGCACCCGTCTGATAATGACTGCAAACACAGACATCTTAGACAGCATTGGGGAGCAGGTCCAAGGCTGCATCACACAGGTACCGGAGACCCTGTATCAGATGGTCCATCCACTGTGATGCCTCAGGCGAGCATCCGCAGCTCAACTCATTGTGCAACTCAGTCGCACACTCCGTATGTGATTGCACCACCATGGCCGATGCCAGAGCTGGTCTCATGCCCAACCCCACCACCAAGAACAGTGCCTTGGATACCGCCTCCGTCCACCTAAAAGAGGGAGACCCCTCCAAGGGGATGGTCGTCGCCTTATTCAGGCGAGCCACCGGAGGGTCCACTGCGGGTGATGCCCACTTCTGCACAAAACTGTCCTCAAAGGGATAGCGCACAGCGAAACGTTTGGGCAATGAAAAGGAATTCTGTGGACGCTGCCATTCCTTATAGACCAGCTGGTCAAAAAATTGAGCATAAGGATATGCCCTAGGGGACCGAGATGGCTTAAAGGACCCACAAACGTAGGTAGTCTCCTGCGACTCCCCGGCCTGGTCCAGGCGCAGAGATGCACGGATATTGTGATCAGGGAGGCCACCAGCGCCCTCTTGTGCGCCACTGAGGCCCCCTGATCTTCCTCACCATCCGAGGGCTCCAGTTCACCATCTGAGAGCTCCACGGGGGTCCCCGTGACCACTGAGGCCCCTTCTGGTTCAGAATCCTCCCCTGAAGATGGAGGTGGGAGGACGCTTTTTAGCCACCCCCTTAGCATGGCTCGGCACCCCCGGGAGAAAAACTCCCCGGACATGGACGTTAACTGATCCAGGGCAGCCAGAGGCCCCAGCGCAGCTTGCGCTTCCACAAATCCCTCCGGAGAAGAACCCGCAGGTTCAGCCATCATTGTGCCACCGGAACACTTGCTTGGCAATAGGCCCTGACACCCCCACAATGTAGCCCCACCACTGCCCCACAGAGCAACCAGGAGAATACCCAGGAGGACTGCACCCACCACTACAGACACCCCAGGGAGAGCCAGCTGTACTTGCTGTGTAACAATTGCCCTTCAAGCGCTGCGTCCCCGTAGGAGTTTTTGACCACCTGTCAGGAGCCTTCACTGCCACTGTGCCTGCACCGCTGTCTGAGAGGAAAAGAGGAAGAAACGCGCCAGTTTTCTTAAGCAGGCACATCAAAAATGGCTGCTGAGCGGTCACAAGAGGCCAAAGCATGCTCCACACAGGCCGCGACTATGGCAAAATGGCCACCGAGCAATCACTAGAGGCCAAAATAGCCCACAAAGTGGGGGTCACCCACTAGCCTCCCGCACAGAATGGGTACGATGCGGCGGACCCCGCTTAGGTTATGGGTAGCTCGCATCGGTCGGCCGTGCTGGGGAAGTTCCAGGATTCGCGATATCCTCTATGCCCCAGCAGGCTACTTGATAGCAGTCTTCATCAGATAGCTTGAGAAAGCAAAAAGAAAAAAAAATTAGGGAACCGCATGTCCCAGCAGGGAACCAGGTCTAACTCCTTGCACTAGGCATAAAAAAACTGATATGCTATGCAGAGCTGGGGGGTTATATGCTGGAGTGAGGACGGCCCCCTGGGAGGGGTCAGCTTGCTTTTTTTCTGTTTGCCTAGTCTACTCCTAGTAGGATGTGCATAAAACTCACTTGTCAATGAAGGGCTCCATCTGTCAGTAAACGTAAGAGAAATATAAATTACATTGCAGGACATATTTAACAAGTTAATAAATGGATGAATAGATGTATTCAGTATTTGATGCTCCATAAAATTAGTCATATTTCCATAAAGCTGATCATATAAATGAAAAAAAAAAACAGTGACTAATCTGATTACCGGGGATGGAGGCTCTTCTCCGTCTATCAAACAATCCTTTGAAGGTTTTCCTCAAGCTCTTTGCCATCTTTTTGCTCGGTCTTAGTTCTACATCTGAATTCCAGTCATGTCATGGAACACCTAGACACAGAGATACATTATGACTAATGGCTGCTATGTTATTCAGATCCCTCAGATGTAAGATGTCTGAGGATTCATTTCCTGCTGCAGACTGAAATCTTTGTGGAACTTTATTCCACAATACAGTTAGAACACATACAGGGAACACAATTAACCCCTTGATTGCCCCCTTAGTGTTAACCAAAGTGCAAAAAAAGTCTGACATGTCCACTGCAATATCGCAGTCCGGATAAAAATTGCAGATCTCCGCCATTACTATTAGAAAAAAAAAAAAAAAATAATAATAATAAAAAACGCCATAAATTAATTCTCATGGTTTGTAGACACAATAACTTTTATGCAAACCAATCAATATACACCGAATGCAATTGTTTTTTTTACCAAAAATATGTAGAAGAATATATATCGGCCAAAACTGATGAACAATTTTTTTTAATATTTTTTTTTGGGATATTTATTATAGAAAAAAGTAAAAAATATTCTTTCAAAATCGTCGCTCTTTGTTTATAGTGCAAAAAAAAAAAACTGCAGAGGTGATCAAATACCTCCAAAAGAAAGCTCTGTTTGTGTGAAAAAAAGGATATAAATTTGGTTTGGGTACAATGTCGCACGATTGCGCAATTGTAATTCAAAATGCAACAACACTGAAAGCTGAAAATTGGTCTGGGCAGGAGGCAGGGCCAGATTAACATAGGGGCTATTGGAGCTGCAGCTCCAGGCCCCTACCTCAAGATAGGCCCATGCCAGTGAGTCATTAATGCTGTTTAGCTCTGCGTGTGTACAACATTGTTATGCAAATTACGGACGGGCAGTGCTATTGTTATGTAAATTAGGGCGACCAGCAGGCGCTATTGTTTTGTAAATCGTGGGCGGCAGGCGCTATTGTTATGTAAACCGCGGGCGACCGGCAGGTGTTATTGTTATGTAAATCATGGGCGGCAGCTGAGTCCACACAGTTTAGTGTAGCACAACATAAAGGCTAACACTTGTTCCTTCCCCACAGCTTTCACAAAATACCCATTTCCTCCTAACTCCTGCTTTGTAAGCCAGCTATATATATATATATATATATATATATATATATATATATATATATATTTACCTTTAGGAAGAAGGATGCAGACTCACCATAAGGGGCAGTGGTACTGAGTGGCAAATGGCACTAAATAGCACCAAAACTGTATTGACTAAAGCGCCCAGGCAACATATAGTGCCAAAATCCCTACTCCAGTTAAGATATGGAGATGTGCACATGGAAATAATGTTTAGCGCATGATATAATCACCTAAATTGTACTGAAATTGGTGGGGTATTGTTTAAACATAATCTGCTTTTTAACTGTGTGAAAAAGTGATTTCTACGCTGAAATATCTTAAAAAGTCTGAGAAGAGATAAATTCCCAGTCTCTTTACTCCTAGGTGCAGAGCACAGCTGAGCACAACTGAGCATGCTCAGACCTGAAACTGCTCTAAATTTTGCTTCCATGGAGTAATTAGAGGGCGCTATAGAAAATACCAAAATGAGAGCTGTGAGAGTTTTTTGGGAGTAAAAGTTGGAGCAATGCAGCCCAATGCAATTTTCAGCCATTCATTCTAATACAATTGTAACTTCCCCAAAGAAGTCCTTTTCATGTTGAGATGAAATGTATCTTTCTCTCAAAGAAATTGTCCTGGCAACAATGTTGCAATTTTGATAATCTATTTTGTTTTTAAGAATGGTAGAATGTCAATAATATAATTTTAAAATATTTTTTTTCTCTGTCACTTTCATTTGTTGATATCTATCTCACAAAAATATTTCTCCAAACTCACACAGGTGTGAGTTACAAACCAAAAACAATACCATTGCTTATGGAAATTTAAAATTAGTCCAATTTGTTTTATTTTTTATTCTTTCCAAATCATCTTAAAGAGGAAGTACTTCATCTTTGTTACCCTTGTAATTTAAAAGCATAATAGGCTAGTATGCATCGCATACTAGTCTATTATGTGTCACCTGCATTGGAAGCTCGCAATGTCCCCGCTCCAGGCCATGTCCATCTTCTGCCCCTCTCCCTTCCTGGGCCGTGATCTCTGGCTCTGTGACAGGCTGGAGAAGCGTGACGTCATTCCCGTGCATGCGCACAGGAGCCGCCAATCATGGCACCATCTCAGTCAAGAAACGGCCCAGAGGCCGTTTCTTCACTGTGCGTGTGCCAATGATGTCCGCACATGAAAGTACACTATATATCTCTTAAACCATGCAGGGAACCTTATTATAGGCTTACCTGTAGGTTAAAGTGGTTGTCCAGAGTTGACAACCACTTTAATTTGAGCCCAAAAAATGTGATATATGTACCAACATCAGAAATACAAATCTGAGGATAACATTACTATTCTACACTCATAAAGCAAGAAACACCAAATATCACAGAATAAATCAAGAAGAGAAACTCCTGACTAATGTAATTCCTATACATTCCAAGAAATGCAGTATCTATGTATGTGTAGGAGACTCCACGTGCAGCAGCCCTGTGGCTCACAAAGTAGAAATTCTGCCTACCATTGCTCAGGTCCTGAGTTTGAATCCCTAACATGTCACGTCATGTAGAGATGTTGCTTGTAATATTTATGTGTAGGAGGTTTCCACCACCATTGCAAATCTTGGCAGATACACTAGCTAGACAAAAGTATTAGATGCCTGCCTTTACACGCACATGAACTTTAATTGCATCCCAGTCTTAGTCCGTAGGATTCAATATTGAGTTGCCCCATCCTTTGCAGCTATAACAGCTTCAACTCTTTCGGGAAGGCTGTCCACAAGGTTTATGAGTGTGTCTATGGGAATGTTTGACCATTCTTCCAGAAGCACATTTGTGAGGTCAGGCACTGATGTGGATGAGAAAGCCTGGCTCGCAGTCTCCACTCTAATTCAGCTAAAAGGTGTTCTATTGGGTTGAGGTCAAGACTCTGTGCAGGCCAGTTAAGTTCCTCAACCACAAACTCGTTCATCCATGTCTTTATGGACCTTGCTTTGTGCACTGGTGCGCAGGCATGTTGGAACAGGAAGGGGCCATCCCCAAACTGTTCCCACAAAATTGGGAGCATGAAAGGCCCACCAAGATACTCAGCACCAGGCCCATGATGCTCTTAATCTGGCCCTGGCAGGAGGGGAGTTTAAGTGCCCAGTAAGCAAGTGCAAGTGGTTTTGAAGACCTCTTGTGTGTATATATAAATATATATATAGTGGGTGATCAGCTTCAAGTGGAGGCAGTGGAGGCTCGTCCATAGGGGCTGCTGGGGCAGCGCCCCACCAGTTTTTGTTGCAGGAAAATAAATAAATAAATACAGTTAAAAAATAAACTATATAATTATCTTTTCTTTTGTAATATGGGTTCTGTGCCTTTAAATGCTAGTCCTGCACTTGCTGTTCCCTTCCCCATTGTTATACCTCTCTCCCTCTGCAGCTGTTGCTAGGTAGATCAGAAAAAAATGTCTATGATTAGACTTTTTTTTCTAATCTGCCTAGCAACAGGGCGTCTGTCCGAAAAATAATTTACAAGTGCATTTAGGAACACTGAGAAAACCATCTTTGCATGCTTATTGGTTGCTATTCAGTATCCTATTGAGTTATATGGAGTTCAATTGGGCGGGTCTGGGTACCGACCTGAATTGCTCCCTGAGCCAGAACAGAGGAGAGGAGGTGTCCCCGGGTTCCCCGCAGTTTCCAGGTGGTCAAAATCATATCCTAGGCCCCATCAGTTCCTTCAGAGGGGCTTGGAGGCTGTAGTAAGGAGGGAATATTTTTTAAGGGGCCGTGCTGCAGAGGATTAACACCATCCAGTGCTGCATCTCCGAAGATCAGATTAAGGTTCCGGCTGGGCCGGCTTGGCGGAGTGATATCATAGGGCACTTGAGTGAGTCAGTCAGCAGCTTCTTCAGTGCCTGCATCCTTCAGGAAGTAGGTTCTGAGGAGAGGACAGGCTCTTCAAGCAAATTGCCAGCAGCCATGAAGACACAGAGAGGGACAGGCCGCACAGCAGGCTCCAGCCTGTAAAAGTCTATGGAAAGTGGGGACCATCACTGTAGGGAATTCTTCTTCTCCATAAAGGTACAGTGATTAAAACATCCCCCCACCTATTCCGTGCTGCCCCTGTTGCCTATTATTGATTTTTACAGCAGCTAAATTTGATCATCATTATTATCATAATGGTATCATAATGAGTGTAGGTGCATGGAACCAGAACCCCTGTATTGTGTGATTATCATAGTGATAATGATGATGATCATCATAAAAGGACAGTGAAATAATGCATCATTTGGTCTCATTTAGGGCCCAATCATACATGGTGCTGCAGATATGTGTCTCTTGTGCAGGGCCGTCTTTTATCAGCATGGGGATGCACGCAACACTGTGCCACCGTTCCATTCATTTTTATTGGGATAGTATTATATTTTGTTGGCTTTTGTGCTGATCAGTCACTTTTTCTCTTTGTCACACTATACATCTCAGTATATATCCCATAATAGGGCCCATATTATGGGATATATACTGACTCAGAGAGAAACCTTAATATGAGATATACTGAGACTGAGAAACCCCCCTATTATGGATATACTAAGAGACCCCCTATTTTTTATAGGGGCTCTCTCAGTTTAACCCATATTAAGGGGTCTTATGAGAAGTGGGAGGGGTCAAAAAAGAAAGGCGGGGTCTGATGCCCCACCATCTTAAAACTTCACCAGCCGCCACTGAGTGGAGGGGTTCCCAGCCGTGTGTCAGGTTTAAGGGCTTTAAGGGCTTCCTGCCCATGTTTATTCACTCAGACAAGGACAAACAGAAAGGTTTCCCTCGCAGGGGTAGAAAAGACAGTCCCACAACCAAAACGTCCATCAACTGAAAATAAGCCTCCTGGCTAACGGACAGACCTCACAGGGTCTGCTTCAGACCTGAAGGCATGTTCCTTCACAGCCTGCTCCTTCTCTCTCAGCACCACACTGATTAAACACATGTCAGGCAAAATTATACCCCAGCTGGGGAGCAAGGTGTGACCAATACTTAACCCCTTGCTGCCTACAGACCTCTCCCTGCCACCCATTAACCTTAGGAATCTCAGGATTCTATGTGGCAGATATACTCCATCCACAACTGACATGGGCTGTTTGTCACATACCTCCTCCCTCTGTTTGAACCCGTGGGTTCAAACACCAGCTATTAAACAGTGGGTTCTAGGATTTTTGTGATTGCAACCAGCCCTGTGTTCCACTTTAAATTAAAAATCTTGGAGGGCCAGAAACCAATGGGTAACCCTTGCATTATGGTCCTTAGCCTGGGCCATCCATTAAAAGGGCGCATAGTCTGTTATGAGTCAGAAGTGGCAGCCCAGCAGGTAGTACCATAGAGCCTCTAAGGTCCACTTAATGGCCAAGCACTCTCGCTCCACAATACTGTAATTTCCCTCTGCCGGGTCAGCTTCTGACTCAAAAAGACCACCGGGTGTTCTCCGCCTACCAGTTGTGACAAAACAGCCCCCAGACCTATACTGGAGGCATCGGTCTGGACCAAAAACTATTTGCTAAAGTCTGGGGCCACCAATACAGGCTTGTTATACAGCGCCTCCTTCAAGTTTTGGAAAGCTGCTTCAGCCTCAGGATTCCACTTAATTGTTACAGAGGAGCTTTTTCCCTTGGTGAGGTCAGTTAAGGGTGCTGACAGTGTGGCAAAGTTTGGGATGAACCTTTGATAATACCCAACCATGCCTAGGAAGGTTCTCACTTGTTTCTTTGTGGCAGGGGCAGGCCAGCCTTTAATGGCTTCTACCTTATGGACTTGGGGTTTGATTAGGTCCTGTCCAATGGTGTATCCCAAATACCAGGCTTCTTCTAACCCTATGGCACACTCATTTGGGTTTGCAGTTAAGCCAGCATTTCTGATGGAGTTTATGACAGCCTGGACTTTGGGTAGATGACTTTCCCAATCTGTGCTCCAAATAACCACATTATCCAGATAGGCTGCAGAATAACCCTGATGCAGCCTAAGGATCTCATCCATCATCCACTGGAATGTAGCGGGAGCTCCATTTAACCCAAAGGGCATACGCACATACTGCCATAACCCTTCAGGTGTTGCAAAAGCGTTTTTCTCTTTTGTTTCCTCTGTTAGGGGAACCTGCCAATACCCTCTAGTGAGATCCAGAGTGGTTATGTACCTGGCGGGGCCCAACTTCTCCACTAATGCATCAAAAAATATGTATCAAACTTTGACACCTCATTCAGTTTCTGGAAGTCATTGCAAAATTTTAAGGACTCATCTTGTTTGGGAACCAAGACTATAGGACTACACCATTCACTTTTAGACTTCTCTATCACCCCAAGGTCGAACATCCTCTGAACTTCCTCGGCTACTGGCTGTCTATGGGCCTCTGGAATACGATAAGGCTTAAGGCGTACTCGAACCTTGGTGTCAGTGACAATGTCATGTTTAATTACATTTGTGCAGCTGAGCAAGTCTGAGAAGAAGTCTTTATTGCACTGTAAAAACTCCCTCACCTCCTGCTGTTGAGACACTGACATGGACTCAGGTATCTGAACTTCACTTATGCCTCCCTATTTTTAAGTGGTGGGCTAGGAGATCTTCCCTGTCTTTCCATGCTTTAATTAAATTTACATGATAGATCTGCTCTTTCTTCCGCCTGTTTGGTTGGTATACCTTATAGTTTACCTCCCCAAATTTTTCCAGTATCTCATAGGGTCCTTGGCACTTAGCTAGGAACTTACTTTCCACCGTGGGGACTAAAACAAGTACATAATCCCTGGATGGAAAGTCCGAACCTTTGCTGACCTATTGCATATTTGTCTCTGGGCTTCTTGGGCTTGCTGCATGTGTTCTCGAACCAGGGGCATTACTGAGGCAATCCTATCCTGCATGGCTGAGATATGTTCAATGACACTCCGGTAGGGAGTAGTTTCAATCTCCCAAGTTTCTTTAGCAATATCCAGCAACCCTCTGGGATGCCTCCCATATAGGAGTTCAAAGGGTGAGAACCCCGGGGTAGACTGTGGGATCTCTAATGGCGAACAACAGGTATGGCAGTAGACAATCCCAATTTGTCCCATCTTTAGCCACCCCCTTCTTGAGCATACTCTTAAGGGTTTTGTTAAACCGTTCTACTAAACCATCTGTCTGAGGGTGATATAGTGAAGTATGCAAATGCTTAATACTGAACAATTTGCGCAATTCTTTCATCACCTTTGACATGAAGGGGATCCCCGTACGGGTAAACATGTTGAACAACTCTTTGGCGATGGTCTTGGAGGAAGTGTTTCTTAAGGGGACAGCCTTGGGATACCAGGTGGCATAATCCATGATGACTAGGATGTACTGATAGCCTCTGGCAGACTTAACTACTGGCCCTATCAGATCCATGGCAATTCGGTCAAAAGGAATCTCAATCAGAGGCAATGGTACCAGTGGGCTACGGTAATGGGGCATAGGCTATCCTTTGAGACTCAGAACATGACAATAGTTTTTCACGTCGGCATGTATCCCAGGCCAGAAGAAGCGCTGTATGACACGTTCTTTTGTCTTTTCATAGGCCAGATGTGTGTGTAATGGCCAGGTTCAGCACTCTCCTCCTAAAGGGGCCAGGCACCATGAGTTGTTCCACAACCTCACCCCGAATTTTGTCAACTTGATACAACATGTCATGGTTAACCACCATATGAGGAAACACATTTTCCAACCACGGGGTTACCGAGGTCCCATTGTTTACCTTCACATTTTCCAAGGCTTGTACCAGAGTAGGATCCTGTTAATGGGCAGTCCTGAAGTTGTCCTGAGAAACCTCTAGCTCCGGCACACTGGACCCTTTGGTTCAAAGGGTTTGGGGTTCCCCCTTTCAGTCCCACTAGGAAGTCCAGGCTCAAGGCCCTTTTCTTTTACACTGCAAAATTCCTGGAACAGTGGAAAGTCTTTCCCTAATATTACACTGTGCAACAAGATAGAGGACACAGCAACTTCATGGAAAACAAATCCTGAGCTGGTTTCAAAGGTCACCAGCACTGTGGGGTACTTCTTGCAGTCACCATGCACACATACCACTCATACCTGATCCTGGGTCAGCTGTTCAGGGTCAACCAGCAGTGTATGTACCAGGGTGACCAGACTTCCAGAGTCCAGGAGGGCACGTATACTTTTCCCCCTTATTTTTCCACAGAGCTTGGCATGTTCGGATCGGCGACCAGGCCCGGGCGAGCAAACAGGGACATATGTTGAACTACTTCACATTCCATAGGCTCAGGGTTCAAGGGACACTTGGCAGTGATGTGCCCCCACTCACTGTACCGCCAACACTGGGGATGCCCATGGGGTCCTATGGGGCTTCCCAGACAGGGTCTTTCAACAGGGGGTGATGCTCTGAGCACTCCCGCTGGCCTTTCAGGACTTCCTCTTTTCGGCTTTACCAATGGTGTTACTGGGGTTGACCGGGCAGCCACAGGAGGGGATCTTTTGACCATCAGGGATGGTGATACTGCAGATCCAGCGACCAGGTCCTCTGCTGCCAAGTAGGGTTCCACCAGCTCAACCAGAACGTTCATTGAATGTAGGTCAGATTGCCTCACCTACCTCTGCAACTCAGGAGGTAGAGCTCTCAGGAACCGGTCCATTGCAACTTTTTCCACTATTTGGGGCCCTGTGAGTATCTCATGCTGCAGCCACTGTTTGACCAGGTTTATTAGGTCATACATCTGGGAGAAAGGGGATCCATCTGCCTTGAAACTCCAGCTGTGTACTCACTGTGCTCTTACTGCCATGGTGACTCCCAGACGCAGAAAGATCTCAGTTTTTAGTTTGTCAAACTCGGGCATCCTCAGTGGACAAGTCAAAGTATGCCTTTTGGGAGTCCGCTACTAACAGTGGGGCCACCATCACAGCTCAGCGGTCTTTAAGCCTGGCCTGCTCCTCAATAATTCTCTCAAATGTTTTTTTTTTTTGTAGAAGGTGACTTTTGGTTCCTGGCAGGGTGACACCAAGGGACCCTGTGGAGACATTTGCCGTCTGGGCTGGCATCCGCTGCAGTATTTTAGATAAGGCCTGTCTGTCTTTCTCAGCTGCCTGAGCCAAAGCAGCCACTTAAGCCCCAGTCATCTGAGCCAGGGCAGCCATAGCTTGCTGGTTGGCTGCTTGGGCTTGTTGCTGCTGAGCAGCCAACAGTATTAGTCTCTTATTGAGCAGTAGCTTGCTTATAAGCCTGTTGCTGTGCGGCATTACTCTGGAGCAAGGCCTTCAACAAGTCCTACATGCTGCGAATTCACACTTATACTGCAGTACACTGTGTCTTTGAATGGTATATACACACTGCTGTCCTTTTAACGCCGCTGACACAACGTTCACACAGCTTATTTCACTGCAGTCTTTTAACACCAGGTACACAGTGTAGCCAGTACTTGCCTTTCAGCATGGATCAGTAGCGGGCTTGCACGCATCTGTTTCCACCAATTTTGGGCGATCAGCTTCAAGTGGAGGGGTTCCCCAAACAAGTAACGCAGCTGTGTGTCAGGTTTAAGGGCTTCCTGATGCGTTTATTCACTCAGACAATAAGGATGAACAGAAAGGTCTCCCTCGCAGGGGCAGAAAAGACAGTCCCACAACCAAAATGTCCATCAACTGAAAATAAGCCTCCTGGCTACTGGACAGACCTCACAGGGTCTGCTTCAGAATTGCAGGCATGTTCATTCACAGCCTGCTCCTTCTCTCTCAGCACCACACTGATTACACACAGGTCAGGCAAAATTATACCCCAGCTGGGGAGTAAGGTGTGACCAATACTTAACCCCTTGCTGCCTAAGACCTCTCCCTGCTAGCCATTTACCTTAGGAATCTCAGGATTCTATGTGGCAGATATACTCCATCCACAACTGACATGGGCTGTTTGTCACATACCTCCCCCCTCTGTTTGAACCCGTTATTAAACAGTGGGTTCTAGAAAGGGCATCTGCATTTTTGGGGTTGCAACCAGCCCTGTGTTCCACTTTAAATTAAAAACCTTGGAAGGCCAGGAACAAACGAGTAACCCTTGCATTATGATCCTTAGCCTGGGCCATCCATTGGAAGGGAGCATGGTCTGTTATGAGTCAGAAGTGGCACCCCAGCAGGTAGTACCATAGGGCTGTTTCTCACAATATACACACACATATACACATACACACACTATAATACCGAAAGTATTAGGACACCTGCCTTTACATGGACTTTAACCACTTGACGACTGCCTGCTGTCTATCGACGGCGGCAGTCTGGCTCATTCCCACAAATCGCCATCACCCGACAACAGCTGCAAGATTGAGCATCATGGGTGCATGCATACTGTGTAGCGGGGGAGCCAGGGAGCGGCAGGGCAGACTCGATATCCACCAGCTACCCATGATCACTCCCCTGCAGTGACAGAACAGATGCCGCTAATGTAAACAAGTGGATCCCCATTCTGTCAATGGAAAGGAATGTGATTGTAGGCTCACTGTGTATGGGAGCTGTGATCACTCTCCTCCCCAGTCAGCCCAGCCCCCATACACTTAGTAACACATCCCAGGGAACAGAGTTAACCCCTAGAGTGTCCCCTAGCATTAACCCCTCCCCTGCCAGTGACATTTACACAGTAATCAGTGCATTTTCATAGCACTGATTGCTGTATAAATGCCAATGGTCCCAAAAAGTGTCAAAAATGTCTGACATGTCCGCTGCAATGTCGCAGTCCCGCTAAAAATTGCAGATCGCCACCATTATTAGTAAAAAAAGAAAAAAACACCATAAATGAATTCTCATCGTTTGTAAACGCGGCAACTTTTACGCAAACAAATCAATATACGCCGATTGTGATTTTTTTTTTTACCAAAAATATGAGGAAGAATATATTTCGGCCAAAACTGATGAATAAATTTGTTTTTTTATAGTTCTTTTTTGGATATGTATTTTAGTAAAAAGTAAGAAATATTTTTTTTTTTTGCAAATTTGTCGCTCTTTGTTTATAGCGATGTAGAGGGGATCAAATATCACCAAAAGAAAGCTCTATTTGTGGGGAAAAAAGAACGTCAATTTTGTTTGGGTACAACGTCGCAACCGCACAATTGTCAGTTAAAGCAACGCAGTGGCGAATTGCAAAAAGTGCTCTGGTCCTAAAGGGAGAAATCCATCCGGGGCTGAAGTGGTCAATGGCATCCCAGTCTTAGTCCATAGGGTTTAATATTGAGTTGGCCCACCCTTTGCAACTATAACAGCTTCACCTCTTCTGGGAAATTATTAATTATAACCAAACACAAATGTAACACCAAAAAGTATATAACTGCAGAATATGGAATCATTTAATAAAACGAGGTATGTTTGGCAACACAATTGAAAAGGAAAAAAAAATATTTGTGAGTTTCGGTCTAAAAAAATCAACAAAGAAAACAAATGCAAAATATCAGTACAGCAATATAATATAATAAAGTCATGTGATCCTGCTGGAATTAATCAGACAATGACAATGCAGTTGGCCTTCTGAATACAAGAGCCCCAGTAGAGCTAGATATTACTTGTTGGGCAGTCCTGGGTGGATAATTGAACCACAATAATGGACAAAATAGACCAGGCTTGTGTGTGGCCAATTACTGTTAACTGGCATACTTGGCTTTTTGGGCCTCATAGGAAAGGGACCAATCACAATGGATCACTGGCATTTTATACACAATGTATCCATAGATTGTATGCACCCATAGAGGTGGACTCCAAGATATTCAATGAAAGGATCACACATGAGCATGCAAACATGGACACCATAATCAGGTATCACTCCTTATGCTGCGTGTATACTGTATATCCTTCACTTGTAGTGGAATCTGTATGACAGATCTGTATAATGACAAATGGCAATCAGCTTATTGCTGCAATGTTGGAGGAACAAACGCATCCTGATAAATCAATAATAAGATAATATGCAGGTTATAAAACCTAGGAGAAGCCTCCTTTACAATGTAAATGTGGATGTAACCTATCATTATAAAAACTAGAATGACCACCATTTTATTCTCCAGGGTCTCTGGTTTCATAAAAAATATTATATTTGGGGATGTTATCTAACCTTCAGGCCCAAAATGTTTTTAAGCATGTGTGCAAAAAATCACAAGTTCTAACAATGAAAGGATTTCTTCTAATACAAACTTCTTAAAACTGTGTGGGGGGATTTATTACAGAACTATAAACCACTTTCTTGTCCGTCCTTCACCGTGGAGACACTGAGATTTGTACAGCCTGAGGAAGACTGTTATGCTGTGTACACGTTGAAAGGTTTTCTTGTTCAACTAAGCGGGTTGAGCAAAAAAAATGTACAGATCGCCATACCAGCACATCTGATGATAGTGCAGTGATCTCCTCACTGAGCTATTGTGTTCTGACAAGGAAACTGCCCCCCCC
>BLSH010409054.1:0-16989 GCA_018402905.1 Glandirana rugosa | reverse complement strand
TAGCATCTCTTATGATCATCAGCATTACAATAACACAGGCAGCACAGTAAACAGGTGCTTTATCATGGCTCTGTGTCACCTGGCTGTTGTTTGCTGACTTTGATAGCTTATGGCTGTGCTGTATGTAACTGACTGTAACACAGCACAGCCATAGCAGTCAGTACCTAACAGCCATGTGACACGGAGCCATGATAAAGCACCCGTTTACTGTGCTGCCTGTGTTATTGTAATGCTAATTACAATGATGATAAGCTGCTATAATAGGACACAGTGAGGATTCCATAGTGCATTCTCCACTCACTGTGTCCAGTGCAGCCATGCGCTCCTCCTGCTGTCTGTCAGCCGCTCACTTCTCACTCAGCAGCTGAGGAATATAGAGTCGGGAGCCAGATGGAGATTCACAGTATCACTCTGCCGGCCGGGACTACATTAATTGAGTAGCGGGGCTGCATGATGTTCATTCGCCCCAAAAATGAATAAATAGTCCCTCATCTGCGCTCACCTCCTGGGCCCTATGTTAATCGGATGGGGCCCAGGAAAATTATATAATCCCCTCCATAATTAAGTAAGAGTGGGGAGGAAGCGAGGGAGAAGTTTAGAAAGTTTTTTTCTTTTTTAAAGTAAACTATAATGATGGCCGGGCCCCTCTGTGCAGCTGATGAGGACGGGCCCGGTACAAGAGGGCTGGCTGTACTGCCCTATCAGCGGCCCTGGCAAAAATCATTGGCTGAAATGAGCTGCCAAACTCATGCAGTGTCCAATCACAACATGGGTCGGCAGGGGGCATGCGCTTTTGCACCCCAAACCCGGAAGCAAGGCGTCAATGTACCAGCACATTGTTCAGCCTGTCTGTGCCACCTGTCTGCAGTAAATCTGCTGTGGGTGGGTGGCAAGCAGTTAAAGGGAGACTCATTTAAAGAGGAAGTAAAGCCTGATCGGTTTTACTTCCTCTTTAGTTCCCTGCAAAGTAAAAGCATAATGGGCTAGTATTCATCGCATACTAGCCCATTATGTGACACTTACCTGTAAACAAAGCCCACGCTGTCCCCGTGGAGGCCGCGTCCATGTTCACCTCTTTTCCTTCTGGGGCCGCGGACTCCGGCTCTGTGACTGGCCGGAGTAGCGTGACATCACTCCCGAGCATGCGCACAGGAGCCACCAATCACGGCCCTCGATGACGTCAGCGCAAGCGTATAAAGAGAATATCTCCTAAACTGCGCAAGTCTAGGAGATATTCACGGTACCTACAAGTAAGCCTTATTATAGGCTGACCTGTAGGTAAAAGTGCTTGTAGTTTGTACAGTGATTTTCCTCATGCTGTCCGTAATTTTTATTGGGGTCTTGCTAGTTAATTTGTAAAAAAAGATACTGTTCCTCAGTGACCTTTGATCTTTTCCATGTTGTTCAGTAGATCTCCACCTCTCATAGGCTGTTTATTACTGCAATAATGAGTTTTATGATCTGGTGTAGCTTGATAGGAGGAAAAAATAATCTTTCTAAACCCCACCCTACTATGGGAACAAAGTTCACCTTTCTTCTCTCATTCTGCACTCCGGAGCTGATCTGTCAGGTAGGAATGATTCTCACTTTCCTGTGACATGCGGGGTATCCATATGATGAAGGGGGGAATGTTCTCTATACTAGACTTGTGCATGGCTGAAAAATTTGTTTGTTTCCCTTTTTTTATTTTTTCTAAAATTCGGAAATAAGAAAGAACATTTGAAATAATAATAAATAAATATTAAATTATAGGTATTGGAATTTCCTTGAAAATTTGGCTGTTAGTGAACTTAAATATGAATTTTATCACTGACAGACAAATTTTCAAGAGAATTCCAATACCTATAATTTAATACTTATTTATGAGTTACTTATTATTTCAAATGTTTTTGAATTTTTGAATTTCGGATTTTGGCTGTTCCGATTGGCAAATTTCCGCATTACCGCGAATTTCCGCAATTGCCGAATTACCGCGAATTTACGAATGGGAAAATCGAAAATTCTGGAAAATTCAGAATTGCTGAATTTTGCAGAATTCGGTAAAAATGAAATTCGGAACTAAACGAATTGCACAAGCCTACTCTATACAGAAAGGAGTCTTCACATCTCATCATCCTCCAATGTTGCAAGGCTGGTTTTCTATCACATAGCACAAACATGTGACACCTTATATCTTCATTTATTGCATTTAGGTTTATTAGGAAGATTTATTTTTTGAACTTTTTTAAAAGTTTTTTTTTTTATCTTAATGCATAGAAAACATTAAGATAACAAAAAAAAACCTTCTGACTTTACAATATCTTTAACCACTTGCCGACCGTCAACCTGGCGACAAAGTGGCTCGATAAAGCAAACCGCCGCCATACGACGGCGGCTGCAACATCGCGCACTGTAAGCACGCGCGCGCCCCCGGAGGTGCGCTCGCACGCTCACTGTTTCCGGGGGGGCCAGGGAGCGGACTCAATCTCCGCCGGCTACCCGCGATGCCCCCCTGGAGTGAAAGAACGGAGGTCCGTGTAAGTAAACCCGAACCTCTGTTCTGTGAGAGGGGGAAGGGCTGTGATCACAGCCTTCCTCTACATGGAAGCTGTGATCACTTCCCTTCCCCTGCTAGGGCAGCCCACACACAGTTAGAACACGCCCAGGGAACACAGTTAACCCCTAGAGCGCCCCCTGCAGGTTAAACCCTTCACTGCCAATAGCATTTACACAGTAATCAGTGCATTTTTATAGCACTGATCGCTGTATAAATGCCAATGGTCCCAAAAAAGTGTCAAAATGGTCCGACATGTCCGCCCCAATATCGCAGTACCGCTAAAAATCGCAGATTGCCGCTATTAGTAAAAAAACTAAATAAATAAAAACCCCAGAAATGAATTCTCATCGTCCGTAAACGCGGCCACTTTTGCGCAAACCAATTCATAAACGCCAATTGCGATTTTTTTTATCACAAATATGAGGAAGAATATAAATTGGCCAAAACTGATGAAAAAAAATGTTTTTTTGTATTTTTTTTGGATTTGTATTTTAGCAAAAAGTAAGAAATTTGTTTTTTTTTTGCAAAATTGTCGCTTTTCTTTTGTTTATAGCGGCGATCAGAAATGACGCAGCAGTGATGAAATACCACCAAAAGAAAGCTCTATTTGTGGGAAAAAAGGACACAAATTTCGTTTGGGTACAACGTCGCACGACCGCGCAATTGTCAGTTAAAGCGACGCAGTGCCAAATCGCAAAAAGGCTCTGTCCTAAAGTGTGAAATCCTTCCGGGGCTGAAGTGGTTAATTACTAAATGCCTGGACCGCTACTTATTTACCTCATGCATTTATTTCCTTAAAGCGGGGGTCCGCCGCCCGGCACCGAAAAAATTAAAAATTAGCAGCAACTTTTGTTGGCACCGCAACCTGTTCTGGAGTCCAGCGATGTTGGCACCGCCACCAATCTTCGAATCGGCTGGTCAAGTTAAGTTCTTTCCGCCATTGAGGGAAAGGGATCCCAGCAGTGTAGCCTTTCGGCTTCACGCCAGGCCCCTGCTGCGCATACGTGAGCCGCCGCTGCACTTTCTCATTGGTCCAGCAGCGGAGGAAGAGGAGGGAGCCGAGATGCTGATGTCAGCGGCCATGGCCTGAGCTTCCGAATGTGGGGAAAAGGACACCTGTCAAAGACAGGTATTCTCTCCCCGCCCTGAAAGGTGCCAAATGTGGCACCTGAGGGTTGGAGGAATCCAACCCGCAGACGTTCCACTTTTGGGTATAAGTCTGCTTTAACATCCCATTCACATCTGAGCGATTTTCTGCTTGAAGCTTGTAGCTCTAAAACGCTCAACAAACCCAAATCCCATTAATTTCAATGGCCCCTGCTCACATCTGAGTGTTCTGTCACCTGAAGCAAAAACGCCTGAATCTCAGAAAAGTACATGAGCTTCTTTTGTACAGATTACAGTGTTTTTGGCCCCATAGACTTCACTGGAAATGCCGGAAAACATGCGACATGAATTTTACCATTGTTTTGTTGCTCATTTTCTGCCCAAACAGCAGCTCCCAACCCATAATTTCCCCTCCCTTGCCCTCTCTTCCCCTAGTGCTTTCTATTGGCAAAACAAAAGAACCTGAAGCTGTAAAACACTTGTAATACGTTTCTGAAACACTTTAACCACTTGCCAACCGCTCGCCTGAAGGCAGCAAAGCAGTTCAATATCGTGAAACGCCATCACCTGATGGCGGCTGTGAGATCTCTGATCATGAGCGCGCTCACTGTGTTTCGGGGAAGCCGCAGAGCGGGTAGGGCGAACTCGATGTCCGCCGGTTACCCACGATGGCTCCCCCGTAGTGACAGAACGGAGGTCTGTGTGTGTACATGGATCTCCATTCTGACAGAGGGGGAAGGGCTGTGATCACAGGCTTCCTGTATATGGGAGCCGCGATCACTCCCCTCCCCCAGCCAGCCCAGCCCACATACAGTTAGTAACACACACAGGGAACACAGTTAACCCCTAGAACGCCCCCTGCAGGTTAACCCCTGCCTGCCAGTGACATTTACACAGTAATCAGCAGGGCCGGCTCTACCACTAGGTAGAGTAGGCGGCCGCCTAGGGCACACTGATGCCCAGGGCTCCAAGCCCATCTATATACTACCCAGCCTGTCTATATACTACCCCAGTCTGTCTATATACTACCCCAGCCTGTCTATATACTACCCTAGCCTGTCCATATACTACTCCAGTCTGTCTATATACTACCTCAGCCTGTCTATATACTACCATAGCCTGTCCATATACTACTCCAGTCTGTCTATATACTACCCCAGCCTGTCTATATACTACCCAGCCTGTCTATATACTACCCAGCCTGTCTATATACTACCCCAGTCTGTCTATATACTACCCCAGCCTGTCCATATACTACCGTAGCCTGTCCATATACTACCGTAGCCTGTCCATATACTACTCCAGCCTGTCTATATACTACCCCAGTCTGTCTATATACTACCCCAGCCTGTCCATATACTACCGTAGCCTGTCTATATACTACCGTAGCCTGTCCATATACTACTCCAGTCTGTCTATATACTACCCCAGTGTTAGAAGACTGTGCTGAGGGTTAATTGCATTTGATTGTTGTTTCCTCGCGCTCCCGGAGGAGGCGGGGTCGGGCAGCCCTATTTAAACAAGTGTACTTCCTGCATCAAGTGCTGTCCATTCTACAGCGTGTGAGTGTTTCTGAGTGACCTGATTTCCTGTTCATCTGATCCTGAGACCCGGCTTGACCTAGACCTTGTTGATTTCTGCCTGCACCGACCCCAGCTTGCTCACGACCACTCTTCAGCCTGATCCTCTTGTACTTCTGCTGCCAGTCTGTTGATGACCCTGCCTGCACCTGACGACCCCTTTGCCTGCACCCTTTGTACCGAATTGCCTGCCTGTTACCGACCCGGCCTGTACGACCATCCGTTACCTGCACGAGCTGCATTGGACCATCCTTATCACCACCAGGGATCCTGTCCAGCCCTCGTGCCCCCCTGAGCTCCTGGGCTCCCTGTCTGCTCTACCGGGGACCCTCAAACCAGGGCCGCAAGAATGGTTGCTTCCTGCACAAGACAGACTCCACCGCCAGGTACGTGAGAGCAACGGACAGCCATGGCTGAGTCTGCACAGGGAGCACCCTCTGCTATGGATGAACTTTGTGCCCATCTGGCTGGCCTCACTCGGGCAGTCCAAAGCCTGCAAGAAGGCTACACCCGGCTGGAAGAACGGGTTCAGGAGCTTTCTGCGGCTGCAGCCTCTGGGACTAGTCCACAGGTCGCACTATTGTGGCCTTGCCATCAGAGCCCAAAGTGCCCTTACCAGACAAGTTTCCCAGGGACCGGCGCAAATTCAGAGCTTTCAAGAATGCATGCGAGTTGTATTTCGGTCTCCAGCCCCGTTCTTTCTCCCTGGAGGCCACAAAAGTGGGTCTAGTCATCTCCCTCCGGCAGGATGAGCCCCAGTCTTGGGCCCACAGACTCTGGGAACAGAGAGCCCGGAGGTCGCCTCCTTAGCTGCTTTCTTCCTAGCAATGGCGCAGCTCTATGATGATCCTCACCAGGCCGCTACAGCTGAAGCTACCTTGCATACCCTCCAGCAGGGTCGTCGGTCCGTGGAGGACTATGTGGCGGAGTTCCGGAGGTGGAGTGCAGACACGGCCTGGAACAATGCTGCACTCAGTTGTCAGTTCCGCTTGGCCCGCGTAGGGGTGCCCAACACCCTAGAAGCCCTCATCAACCTGGTAATCCAGATTGACCGGCGACTCCGGGAACGCCGCTCCGAAAGAGCCTCGGGTTCCTTGGGGCCCGCCTGGATGCTGCCTCGAGTTCCAAGATACCCCAGTCCGGCTCCTTTTCCGCCAGCGACCTCCTCCTCCTCTCCAATGGACCAACCCAAGCCCATGCAGATAGGGCTATTGCACCCTTCTCTGACCCCTGAAGAGAGACAAGGGAGGCTTTCCCTGAACCTGTGCTTATACTGTGGGGAACCTGGGCATGTGGTGAGCTCCTGCCCCACCAAGCTTGGTAAGTGCCTGCCGGTTTCTTCAGTGGAAACGCCTAACCTGTCCAGTCAGGTCTCTCACTTTATCATCTCCCTTTCTCTGCAGCTTCCCGGAGGGATTACCCAGGTCACGGCGATTATTGATTCAGGAGCATGCAGCTGCTTCCTGGATGAAAATTATGCAGCCACACTTCACATTCCACTTCAACCCAAGACCCACCAGATGACTATCCGCCTGGCGGATGGAACCACCATCAAGTCTGGCACCGTCACCCAGGAAACCACTCCTCTTTTTGCCACCATAGCTGACAGTCACCGGGAGTTGCTTCATCTGGACATCATAGCGTCCCCCTTGTTCCCCATCATCTTGGGCCTGCCCTGGCTCCGGGCACATGACCCCGACATGGATTGGACCACGGGGACTGTAAACTCTTGGTCCAACTATTGTCACCAACACTGTCTCCAGCGGCCTAAGGACGCTACTCCCACCTTGCTCAGCCTGAACCCGGATCCTGACCCGGATGTCCGGCTAGCTCTGCTCGCAGCCTATCACAGCTATCTAGATGTCTTTAGTAAAAAGGGGGCAGAGCAACTACCACCACACAGGCCATATGACTATTCTATTGAGCTCCTGCCCGGAGCTGAAGTACCCTTTGGGAGGATCTATCCCTTGTCCGAACCAGAATTGGCGGCCCTCAAGGCCTATCTGGACGACAATTTGAACAAGGGCTTCATCAGGCCTTCCACATCCCCTGCGGGGGCCGGCATCTTCTTTGTTGAAAAAAGGATCGGTCTTTGTGTAGCGCTTACCCCCGTAGGACCGGCTGAGTTTGAAGATATTTTACTACTCTGACAGTACAACCCTTGCACGCTTGTATCTCCAGTTGTCTAGGGGTATATTGAAAGAAGTTTAACACCAATCACTTTTCTGATACTTAAACAGGATAACGTTTATTTTTCACACAAGAACAAGGAGAGAGGGGTAGGGAGCTCAGGACACCCTTTCAGCGACAATCAAAAATATGAATAGGCAGACTCTCAGGCAAAAAGAATACAGTGAGACAGCATAACAGGCCGCAGCCTCTTCTGAACACTCTGACACGTGGCTGCCTCACATAGCAACCCCAAAAATGAACATTACACTTGCGGATCTGTAGAACTCCCTCTTAGTTCACTAAGCTTCAGTGGATCCCAATTTAGCAACAACAGAATGTACTCACAAACATGTAGAACTCTCTCACAGTTCTTTGGGCTTGGGTGAATCCTGACTTGAAAATGAACAGAGTACATTCACGGGTCCATGGAACTCTCTCAGTCCGCTTACTGAAGCAAATCCTGTGTAGGCGCACCGCAACACTTTACATCTTCCGGACAGGCATGGGTCTCCTGGCAGCTGAGACCCCTGGATAGGCCTAAGGACTCAGGCCTAGCTGAGGCTTCTGTAATGCAGGCCCCCCCCAGCGAACTGGGAGAGCAACTGGGGCCTACCCCAGCGGAGCTGGGCTGAACTCTGACTGACTGGCCGATCACATGACTTCCTTCCAATATATGGTCTCCTCCCACCTACCCACAATGCCCTTGCACCGAGTGGATTGGCTAGGAAAAGAATGAGATCACTCCAGAATGTTCTGGAATATTATGACTTATCTCACCCATATCTTAGGCAGCAGTGCCACCTACTGACATGGTGGAGAAGTACACTGAAAAGAGGAAATCCAGTAATCAGGAACTACAAATCACAGCAAGACCAATAGTGTCCTGCAAATATATTTTGCCTAACAGCCTAACAAATTTAGCACCCCGCTACACTTGCGTCCTTGCATAGACTACAGGGAGCTCAACAGAATCACGGTTAAAAAACGCTACCCGCTACCCCTGGTCCCAGAACTGTTCCAGAGATTGGGCTCCGCTGTCGTCTTTACCAAATTGGATCTCCGGGGAGCGTATAACTTGGTCCGCATCCGGGAAGGTGACGAGTGGAAAACCGCTTTTCGTACTCGATTCGGGCACTACGAATACCTGGTTATGCCCTTTGGACTGTGCAAAGCTCCTGCCACCTTCCAGCACTTTGTAAATTATGTATTCTGGGATTATTTGGATTTGTTCGTCATCATTTACTTAGATGACATCCTGATTTTCTCCTCCTCCCTCGAGGAACATTGCAAGCATGTCTCTTCAGTTCTGACTCGTCTGCGACAACATGGGCTGTACGCCAAAGTGGAGAAATGCTCTTTTGAACAGTCAAGCATCCACTTCCTCGGACTAGTTATATCAGTAACAGGCATCAACATGGATCCACAAAAGGTCTCCACCATCTTGGACTGACCGGCACCATCTGACAAGAAAGGGGTCCAACGTTTTGTGGGCTTCGCAAATTTTTACAGACGTTTCATTAAGGGGTTCTCTGCCATTATTACCCCTATCACCCAGCTTACGAAACAGAACACCCAATATCACTTGTCCTTGGAAGCCCAGGCAGCGTTCAAAAAGTTAAAAGGATTGTTCACCTCAGCTCCTATCCTCAAGCATCCTAATCCTGCCCTGCCCTATGTTCTGGAAATGGACACATCTGAGATCACAGTGGGGGCTATCCTTTCACAAAGGCAAGGCGCCAAGGCCTTGCTTCATCCGGTGGCTTTCTTCTCTTGCAAATTGTCTGCTCCGGAAAGGAATTACGATGTGGGAGATAGAGAACTCCTGGACATTAAGTCTGCCCTGGAAGAATGGCGGTATCTACTTGAGGGGGCCATCCTCATATACACTGATCATAAGAATCTGGAGTACCTGAGAACGGCAAAAAGACTGAGACCACGACAAGCCTGTTGGGCTCTATTTTTCTCCAGATTTCAATTCCACCTCACCTACAGGCCTGGGTCAAAAAATGTCAAACCAGACGCTCTGTCCCAAATGTTCTGCGAGCCCGGAGATACCACACCTCCTGATACAATCTTGCCCTCACGGAACTTTCTCCTCACCCAGGAAGATTTGCTCTCACAGATCAGGTGCTCCCTGGCAAGCTCCTTCGGCCCTTCTGATTCCAAGCTACAGGCAAAGAATGGTCTCTGGTTGTACGGTAACAGGATCTTCGTACCGGCAGGTCAACAGGTGGCCGTTCTAGGACTCTGCCACGATCACAAGTTGGCTGGCCACTTTGGGGTACGCAAGACAGTTGAATTGCTCTCCAGCACCTTCTGGTGGCCAAAAGCTGATGAGGACTGCAAGGGCTATGTCAGCACCTGCTCTGTCTGTGCCCGCAACAAGACTGACAAGGCAAAGGCCTGGGGTCTTCTGAACCCACTTCCGGTACCCGAACGCCCATGGTCCCAAATTGCCATGGACTTTATCGTGGAATTACCCCCTTCCCAGGGGTACTCTACGGTATTTGTGGTCGTCGACCGCATGACTAAGATGTCGCACTTCCTGCCCATGAGGGGCACACCTATGGCTGCTGAAACAGCAGAGACTTTTATCAAGGAAGTAGTTAGACTCCACGAAGTCCCCATCAGTATTGTCTTGGACAGAGGAGTCCAATTCACCTCCAGGTTTTGGAGAGCCCTGTGCTCATCCCTAGGAATCAAGCTGTCATATTCCTCTGCATACCACCCCCAGATTAATGGGCAAACAGAGAGAACAAATCAAATGCTGGAGCAGTACATCCGAAGCATTTCCTCCTTCTCACAAGACGACTGGGTTTCTCTGTTGCCATTGGCTGAGTTTGCGTTTAACACCATCCACCAAACAGTCTCCGTTTTGGGCCAACTATGGGTTCCACCCCACATTCCTTCCTGCCCTGTCCATGGAGAACACAGTCCCAGCATTCCAAAAAACAACAGACTTTTTTGAAAGTAACAACAAGCTTCTGCAGGATACCCTATCCAGAACTCAGGGAGTGAACAAGGAGGTCTTCAACAAGAGAAGGCAGGGGGAGCTAGATTTGCAGCCTGGCCATCAAGTCTGGCTTTCCACCCGGAACCTGAAATTAGCCTGCCCATCTAAAAAGTTGGGGTCAAGGTTCATCGGGCCTTTTCCCATTAAGAGGAAAATTAATAGGGTGGTGTTTGAACTTGACCTTCCTTCTTCACTGCGCATCCACCCGATCTTCCACTGCTCTCTGTTGAAACCAGCGGCCCCAGATGCCTTTCTGGGACGAAGTTCGGACCCGCCTGAACCAGTGTTGGTAAATGGAGAGGAGGAGTACGAGGTAGAGGTCATCATGGACTGCCGGAAAAGAGGCGGTTCCACCCAGTATCTTGTTAAATGGAAGGGTTACGGCCCTGAGGAAAATTCCTGGGAGCCAGAAGCAAATGTTCATGCAGAGGAGCTGATTCAAGCCTTCAAAAGAAACCGCCAAGAAAGAAGTGTCCATTTGGGCATCCGGAGGCTGCCCCTTGGGGGGGGCAATGTTAGAAGACTGTGCTGAGGGTTAATTGCATTTGATTGTTGTTTCCTCGCGCTCTCGGAGGAGGCAGGGCCAGGCAGCCCTATTTAAACAAGTGTACTTCCTGCATCAAGTGCTGTCCGTTCTACAGCGTGTGAGTGTTTCTGAGCGACCTGATTTCCTGTTCATCTGATCCTGAGACCCAGCTTGACCTAGACCTTGTTGATTTCTGCCTGCACCGACCCCCAGCTTGCCCATGACCACTCTTCTGCCTGATCCTCTTGTACTTCTGCTGCCAGTCTGTTGACGACCCTGCCTGCACCTGACGACCCCTTTGCCTGCACCCTTTGTACCGAATTGCCTACCTGTTACCGACCTGGCCTGTACGACCATCCGCTACCTGCACGAGCTGCACCGGACCATCCTTATCACCACCAGGGATCCTGTCCAGCCCTCGTGCCCCCCTGAGCTCCTGGGCTCCCTGTCTGCTCTACCAGGGCCACAAGAGTGGTTGCTTCCTGCACAAGACAGACTCCACCGCCAGGTACGTGACACCCAGCCTGTCTATATACTACCCCAGCCTGTCTATATACTACCCCAGCCTGTCTATATGCTACCGTAGCCTGTACATTTACTACTCCAGTCTGTCTATATACTACCCCAGCCTGTCTATATACTACCATAGCCTGTCCATATACTACTCCAGTCTGTCAATATACTACCCCAGCCTGTCTATATACTACCCTAGTCTGTCCATATGCTACCCTAGCCTGTCTATATACTACCCTAGACTGTCCATATACTACCCTAGCCTGTCTATATACTACCCCAGCCTGTCTATGTACTACCCCAGCCTGTCTATATACTACCGTAGCCTGTCTATATACTACTCCAGCCTGTCCATATACTACCCTAGCCTGTCCATATACTACCCCAGTCTGTCTATATACTACTCCAGCCTGTCTATATACTACCCCGGCCTGTCTTTATACTACCGTAGCCTGTCCATATACTACCCCAGTCTGTTTATATACTACTCCAGCCTGTCTAGATACTACTCCAACCTGTCTATATACTACCCCAGCCTGTCCATATACTACCGTAGCCTGTCTATATACCTACGGACCACGGCTGGCATGAGGAAGGGATCCGGTGCCGCAGGGTCCAGAGGCACAGGTGTGGACCTGTGGACCACGGCTAAAGAAATAGATAGAGAGGCGCTGCACAAATCTCCACCTCCACCACCTCCATTGTATACATGAGCAGGGCAAAGGAGGTGGAGTCAGGGGCAGAGCCAAAGGGGGGCGGCAAAATGAGGTTTCGCCTAGGGTGTCAAAAATCCTTTCACCAGCCCTGGTAATCAGTGCATTTTCATAGCACTGATCTCTATATAAATGCCAATGGTCCCAAAAAAGTGTCAAAAGTGTCCTATATGTCCGCCATTACTAGTAAAATATAAGAAAAAAATAAAAAACCCATAAATTAATTCTCATCATTCGTAAACGGGGCAACTTTTGTGCAAAACAGTCAATATACACTGATTTGCAATTTTTCTTTTTTTACCAAAAATATGAGGAAGAATATAAATCGGCCAAAACTGATTATATATATATATATATATATATATATATCCACTTCAATACTATGCACTTAGAACACTTTACTACCAGACCAATTTTCAGTTTTCAGTGCTGTTGCGCTTTGAATGACAATTGTGCGGTCGTGCGACGCTGTACCCAAACAGATTTTTTATCATTTTGTTCCCACAAATAGAGCTTTCTTTTGGTGGTATTTGATCACCCCTGCGGTTTTTATTTTTTGTGCTACAAATAAAAAAAGACCGAAAATTTTGAAAAAAAAAAAAAATTCTCTATTTTTGTCACAAAACTTTGTAAATAAGTAAATTTTCTCCATCACTGGTGGGCACTGATGAGGCTACACTGACGGGCACTGATGTGGCAGTACTGATTGGCACTGATGAGGCGGCACTGATGAGGTGGCACTGATGATGAGGCACTTATATGCAGCGATGATGAGCACTGTTAGGCGGCACTGATAAGCAGCACTGACGGGTACTGAGAGGTGGCACTGATATACAGCACTGATGGGCACTGATATGCAGCACTGACGGACACTGCTAAGCAGCACTGATGGGCACTAATAGACAGCACTGATTGGCACTCATAGGCGGCACTGGGCACTGATAGGTGGCACTGATGGGCACTGATAGGTGGGCACTGGTAGGTGGCAATGGTGGGCACTGATATGTGGCACTGGTATGCATTGATAAGGGCACTGGTGGGCACTGATAGGGGCACTGGTGGGCATATACATTGATAGGGGCTCATTGACTGGTGGTCTAGGGTGGCATCTGAAGGTGGCACTGAGTGAAGGTGGCACTGAGCAGTATGTCACTTACCTGGTGGTCTTGGGGGGTCTCCCTGGTGGTCCAGATCGGCTCCCTGGTGGTCCCTGGGCAGGCTCCCTGGTGGTCTAGGGTGGCGATCCGAGGGAGGGCTGTGCTGATAAATCATCAGCACAAACCCTCCCTGTCAGGGATGCAGCCGATCGGCTCTCCCCTCATCAGGTCTGCAGACCTGAGTACAGGAAAGCCGATAAACGGCTTTCCTGTATTACACTGTGACCAGCCGTGATTGGTCACGGCTGGTCACATGGTAAAGTGCTTCGGATCTAAGCACTTTACCGAGATCGGCATGGCGGGGGGTCAGACTGACCTCCCACACCACCGATCGCCGTGATGCGCGCCCCCCCCCGGGCACGCGGCTGCTTGTTATCCTGAGGACGTCATATGACGTCCAGTCAGAATAACTGAGCCACTTGCCGGCCGTCATTTTGCATACGGCGGTCGGGAAGTGGATATATATATATTTTTTGGATATCTATTTTTACAAAAAGTAATAAATATTGTTTTTTTTTTGCAAAATCGACGCTCTTTTTTTGTTTATAGCGGTGATCAGAAATGACGCAGAGGGGATCAAATACCACCAAAAGAAAGCTCAATTTGTGGGGAAAAAAGGACGCAAATTTTGTTTGGGTACAACGGTGCACGACCACGCAATTGTCAGTTAAAACGACGCAGTGCCGAATCGCAAAAAAGTGCTCTGGTCCTAAAGTGTGAAATCCTTCTGGGACTGAAGCGGTTAAAAACTCTTGTAAAAAGCTGAAAAAATGCTTTAAAAAATGCCAGTAAATCGCTACGCTCAGGTGTGAATGGAGCCTTAGTGAATTGACTTTAAAGCGTAGTTCCACCCACTTTTTGCAAGGTGGTCTTAAACTTAAGACCACCCCTCCACCCCTCGTTTTTGGATATCTTTATTTTTTATTTCATTCGTACCTTTTCTGAAGTACTAAGTGTACTTCCGTCCTAGCCGGGCCGCGGCGCAGAGCGTAATTTCCTCTTCTGCGGCGGGCCCTCGTCCTTCTCCCCCGCTGTCTTCTGGGACCTGTATGTCCCCCAGAAGATGCGCTGCCAATTCACAAAGTGTCGTGCAACTCGTGCATGTGCAGTGGGAAACCGGCGGTGAAGCCTGAGGGCTCCACCGCCAGTTTCCCTTAGTTACAATGGCGGCGCCTGCACCCGATCCGATGGATGGATCGGCCTCCTTGGGGGGGAGGGGGGACATCAGGGGCTCTCTGGACAGGTAAGTGTATCCCCTTTGATGAAGTCACGAGGCACATGACGTAACGCGTAGGGCGGCAGGAGAGGTGTCCCCTTGATGTTACTGGAGTACTGGATGTTACTGGAACGAGCTCGATGCTCGTGGAGTTTTGCATGCGATTTGTTTTTAAAAAGGAAACCTGACCACGCATGCACTGACGATTTAAAGAGGTGGAATAACAGAGGAAGTGCTGTTGGGGATTACTTTGTGAGCCTGATCGCTACCATCTACCGTTTGAGTCCCAGTTATACACTGTGTCAGGATTCGGATGGGTGTCCATTGAAGGAGTGGTGTACACCATATAAACCTGAACGCGAGTTATCCAGTGATATCTGGTGAGTTTTTCTACGTTGGGGGGGCCTTCCCTCCCAGTATTTTCACACGAGGTGTGGTGGTGGCCAGGACTTTAAAATATCACATTTCTGAGTGGATGGACAGTTCTTTGATCTATTTATGAAGATTATATGGTGCTAAGGACTGCTCAAGCGCTGCTTGCAATTTGCTAGTCATTATTGTTTTATTTTGATTACCACGTTGCTTTTTGATTGATGAGGTAAGTGTCCTTATTGAAAGTCAGCAGCTACAGTGTTTGCAGCTGGACCTCCGCTTTAACACTGTTTGATAGGTCATTTAGCTCATGTCCCTGGTCTGTGAGGTAAATAACCCATGAGGGGATAGTAAATTGTCATTTTTAGCATCTCATGAGATAATTGGAGAAAATGTGTCACCTGATTCAATTATCTCATGTGAGAGTCTTTAGTGAATTGAGCCCTATATCCTTGCAAGCACTACTATCTAATTCTCCTTAGTTAACCACTTCACCCCCAGAAGGGTTTCCCCCTGTAGGACCAGAGCACTTTTTGCAATTTGGCACTTCAACGCTTTAACTGACAATTGCGCGGTCGTGCGACGTTGTACCCAAACAAAATTTGCGTCCTTCTTTCCCCACAAATAGAGCTTTCTTTTGGTAGTATTTGATCCCCTCTGCGTCATTTCTGATCACCGCTATAAACTTAAAAAAAAAAAGCGACAATTTTGCAAAAAAAAACAATTTTTCTTACTTTTTGCTAAAATACAAATACAAAAAAATATATAAAAAAAAGATTTATATTCTTCCTCGTGTTTTTGGTAAAAAGAAAAAAATCGCAATTGGCGTTATATTGATTGGTTTGCGCAAAAGTTGCCGCATTTACGGATGATGAGAATTAATTTCTGAGGTTTTTATTTTTTTACTAGTAATGGTGGCGATCTGCGATTTTTAGTGGTACTGCGATATTTCAGCGGTCATGTCGGACATTTTGACACTTTTTTGGGACCATTGGCATTTATACAGCCATCAGTGCTATGAAAATGCACTGATTGTTGTGTAAATGCCATTGGCAGTGAAGGGGTTAACTGTGTTCCCTAGGTGTGTTCTAACTGAGGGGGCTGGGCTGCTATGGGCATAAGAGATCTAACTGATCCCAGTGACAGGAATCAGTGAATCTCTTATGTCCCCACTGTCAGAATGGGGAACCGCCGTGTTTACGTCACCCAGCCACGTCACCCCTTGACAGCACTCTGTGAATAGAAAACCACAAGTCCAGCAGCCTTTGTGGTTGTTAGCTTGTAGTTTTCACTGAACTATCACGGCGCTGTGATAGTTCGTTCATTCTTCCTGTCAGCATGTAACGGCTTCCTCGTACGAGGTGCGAGCACACAGATACACTGACAGGTCTGCAGGAGACCTGCATGGCATCAGCGATCTGCTGATCACTGGTGCAATGCTTTACAGGCTCCTACAACAAAAAATGAATTAATGCAATGTCAGATGTGATGTTTACCACATTAACTAAGCAGATAGACCTCTTTCATGTCTATCTGAGCCAACCAGGGCCGGTTCTACCACTAGGCGGAGTAGGCGGCCGCCTAGGGCGCACTGCCACCTAGGGCGCCTGGCCACTGTTGATCTGTCACTGGCTGCTCTGCATTGATTCATGTAAAAATTGACACTCTCTGACTGAGATTATGAGATTGTATTATCACATGCCATTTGCAGAAATAGTGACTGATCGGCCAAATACCCCCCCTCCGCAACCCCCCCCCCCCCATGAGGCTGTATATGACAGACACAGGTAAAGCTGTGTTTGATGGGCACAGGTGACGCTGTATTTGATGGGCACAGGTAAAGCTGTGTTTGATGGGTGCTGCTGAAGCTGTATTTGATGGCCACAGGTGAGGCTATATTGATTGGCACTGGTGAAGCTATATTTGACGGGCATGGGTGAAGCTATATTTGATGGGCACAGGGGAAGCTGTATTTGATGGGCACAGGTGAAACTGTATTTGATGGGCACAGGTGAGGCTGTATTTGATGGGCACAGGTGAAGCTGTATTTGATGGGCACAGGTGAAGCTGTATTTGATGGGCAC
>BLSH010409053.1:84198-95208 GCA_018402905.1 Glandirana rugosa | reverse complement strand
CTTCGTCTGACAGTGAACTCAGAGAAAAGGATTTTACGGTAAGTTATACAAAAAATCCATATATATATATATATATATATATATATGTATGTATGTATGTGTGTGTGTTTGGGGGCTCGAAGTAATTTTCAATCAAAAAATCCATATTTAACTTGTGTGAATAGATCCTTAGTCTTTAAGTGGTTAAACTGACCTCATTTAGATTCCATTGAAGTTACGTTTTGCGGGTGGAATCGCCGCGATTCTGTCCCGGATTTGGAAATGTCGCAAATCGTGGGAAGCCCTTGCGATCCGCGCTATTTTGAATAGCACCAAATTGTGGTGCTAAAAGAACCAAATAATACAATGTTTCTTTTTATCTCTCAGCGCTGAGTAGTATTGTGATAAACTTTGCCGGCAGAGTTTTTTTTTTTTTTTTTTGACAGCTGTGAGCAGAGAGCGGCTCTGCACTTGTTTAACATGAATCGTGGAAATGCCAGATTAAGATCTTGAGGGTGGTCGAGGAATCGAGATTGCAATTTTTTTTTTAACAATTAATTGTGCACATCTAATGAGGGGTGGGCCATGTTTATTCAAATTTGCTGGGTAGGTATTTTTTCTAGCCAAAACTCCTCTTCAGCCAGCATTAAAGCAGAAAAATGCCACAGTAACCCATAGCAGACAAGGCATGACTTCAATGACTTGTATAAGGCTGCTTTCATGCTGCTCTGTTTCAAAAACGCAGTAGAAACACGTGTTTTTATCATGTTTCCAGTACTTTTTGCACCTGTGAAAAAAGGACACCTGACTCAAACGGGGATGTGTTTTTGATGCATTTTTTTTATTCATTTCAATGGGGAGGTGCGTTTTTGGTGCAGAATTTTAAAAATGCAGCATGCAGGACTTTTTTAAGCGCAACTCACTGGTATGAAGACTTATAGGATTTAAAGGTCGTGCATTTTTCTTCCACTTTAGGTAAGGCAAAAAAAAGAAGAAAGGCTGATCATTGTGAAAGTGTCCTAAAAGTTAATTGATAGAATTTATTTCTTCTGAGGGCTTGGTGTATGACCAGGTGGTTTAGGGCTTGTTTATACCACAATCTCCACATTCAATGTTCTGTCCCAGTTTACAACAGATAACGCATGTCTAGTGTGTTTTTAGGCATTATATATTTTATTTTTACTGATTTGCATTTGCAGTGTGTTCATTAAGCAAAAAAAAAAAAATGCAGCATACTGCCCTGTTTTAAATGCATGAGAGCACCAGTGTTGTAAAACTTGCAACATTGACAAACCTTTATTTTGCTTGCGATCGACTGCATCTGGTGTAAACAAGCTATCAAATGTTTCTATTGCGGCCTTTGTTCCCTGCTGGGGAGATTTGTCCTAATCACCATTTTGTAGTTGTCACCAGACGACCAAGAGGCAATGCTAAATCTTTCATTGGAGACATCAATTCTATTGATGGGGAAATCTCCACTTAGACATCTTTTGTAGACATTTCCTCACTTCCTGTTGCATCTAAGGGACTAGAAGTGAAAGAAAATTTCCCCAGTGATTCATAGACCGTGGGTTATATGTTTCTACATTTAGATTATTTTGATATTGGCAAAAACATTGCTGATTCTACCCCCTAGTTTATCGATACAATCATGCCCACTACACGAGGCTCCATTTCCTTGCTAGTGTCTTGAGATGATAAACCTTATTTTTTTTTTTTTTTTTAACAGAAAACTTTTTTTCTCAATCTTTCATTGACAGACGCAGCCTCTCATTCTTGACATGTGGGGGTCTATGCAGCTTTCACTAGGAGTGGACTAGGCAGAACGAAGTTCAACTCAAAGCAAACACAGCCCCTCCCAGGGGGCAGTCCTCACTTCGCATAACCCCTCCAGCCCTGCTTCAGCAACTCAGTTTTTCATGCCTAGTGCAAGGAGTTGTACCTGGCTCCCTGCTGGGATCTGTGGTTCCCCATTCTTTTTCCTGTTTTCTTTTTTCAAGAAATCTGTTAAAAGAATCCAATCAAGCAGCCGGCTGGGTGACAGGCTGGATATCCTAGATCCAGGGAGTTTCCCCAGCGCGGCCGGCGGATGCGAGTTTACCCTTAGCTGTATGTGTGGTGGGCTGCGTCAGGCCTCATTCTGTGCGAGGCGGCCAGCGGGTTAAACGTCCCGCCAGCGCACCTAGGACCGTCCGTGTCACGGGTGCTGCATTGCTGGCGGCTCCCCCCGTTTCGGTGGGGTGGCAGGTCCGCTTCGGGTGGCTACCCGCTGCGCCCATCCGGAGTGGTGAGTATGGTCCCCCCTCCCACCCCCCCTTCATTGGAGGGTGGGGGGTTTAGGAGGGGCAACGGGTGGTGCCCCCTTTTTTGCTTCCGCTAGGGTCTGGCCGTTCGCGGTCCAACCCTTCGTCCGGTTGCCCTCCCCCTTACCCAGAGCTGTAGTCCTCCCTGCCTGCGTGGGTCCCCCTCTGTGGTAGCGGCCACCATCCTCCTGGACCCGGCCGCGTGGTCTCACAGCCGCCATTTTCCTGTGGCCGACCGTGTGTGGTACACGGCCTTCATTTTCCTGGAGCCGGCCGTGTGTTGGCTCGGCTGCCATTTGCTTGTAGCTGGCCGCATGTTTCAGTAGCGGCCGCCATTTTGCGGTGGCCGACCACAGTGTTCTAGTGCCTACAGCGGACATTTTGGTGTGGTCCACTGTATGCTGAGGGGCGGCCCTGCTTCTCCTGGCACAATTACAGGCCGGAAGAGAACTCCTAACACGGGGGGATCGTGCGCAGAGGGACAGGCAGCTACAGCAGCACAGCTCCTGGGGCGGTAGGTGAGCCCTCCTGGGAACCTCTGAGGGCCCCAAGGCGGCGACTGCGGGGTAGTTTTGTGTTTTGCGTGTCGCACGGGGTGTGGTCTATGGCGGCTGAAGCTGGAGCTTCCCAGCCAGGGGTCTCCGGTGGGGACCAGGCAGCGCTGGGACCGGTGGTCCCGCTGCACACCTTGATGGCTCTCCTGGAGGGATATTTCTCCCGGGCGGAAACCGATCCGTGACCGGGGGCGGAGAGCAAATGGCCACCTCCTCCTCTGGTGCGGACTTTGAGTCGGAGGGGGGCTCCGCGGTGTCGGGGACCCCCCTGGAGCTGTCAGAGGGTGAACTCGGGCCCTCGGATGAAGAGGAGGAGCCCTCGGGGGCCACCGTAGCTCGTGAACGGGCTCTGTGGGCTCTTTGGTTTCAGCGGTTCGTGAGACACTGAAACTGGGCCCGGCTGCGACCCCGGCGGCGCCGTACGCTTTTGGGTTCGCATAAGCCGGCCCGGGCGCCTAAGGCATTCCCCTATTTGTTGTGCTTTGATCAGTTAGTTTACAAAGAATGGCGGCGTCCTCGGGTCGTTCGCCATGCCAAAACGTTTTTCTGTGCGTTATCCCTTTGCGAATACCCTGCTGCAGAAGTGGAAGTCCCCGGCGGTGGATCCGTCGGTGGCCCGCCTGAACAAGGCGACCACTATCCCGATGGAGGGCTATCCATGCTTCAAGGACCCGGACGACAGGAGGACTGAGGCGGTGTCCAAGGCCATGTTCCTGGTTGCAGGGTCTGCTATACGGCCGACGCTGGCGTCTGCGCTGGTGGCACAGGCGCTTACGGAATGGGTGACTATGGCTATCCAGGCTTTGGTGACTCTCCAGGCCCCTCCGGAACCTGTGCAGATGGCAGACCAGTTGATTCAGGGACTGAAGTAGCTCTGTGATGCGGCCCTTGACATGGCCCCCATGCTGTCTAAACTGTCCATGTTTGCAATCGTCATTAGACGGCTGTTATGGCTGCGTTGCTGGTCAGGAGACCAGGCGTCAAACAAGGGCCTGACGGACCTGCTTTTTGAGGGTGGTCGTCTCTTTGGGGCTTCCCTCGACGAAATCATCAAGGATTACACTGGGGGGAAGAGTACTTTTCTTCCGGAGCCCAGACGGGGCAAGAAGCCCCGGCGCAGGGCGGGCCCTTCCTTCTCTGCGCAAAAGAGGTTTTTTCTTGCACCGCGCACCTCGAACAAGGGTTCTCAGCCCTCCAAGGCCCCCTGCTGGGGGCCAGAAGAGGCATAAGTCAGAAAAGGCGGAGAAGTCCTCCTCCGCATGATTGGTCGCCCCCACCCGCGGTTCGGGTGTGGGGACGGCTCTTGTGGTTCCGGCCTGGCTATTGAGTCCCAGGTGTTAAAGGATAGGGGACTCTCTGAGTTCGTCATTCCCACTATGCTCAAGGCACGTAAGGCCATTTCGCGGAATGGCCACCGCACATGGAAGGCCTACATTGCTTGGTGCGAGGCGGAGGGTTGGAACCCCCGTTCTTTCTAGGTGGCTCGGATGCTGGACTTCTTTCATCAGAGCCTAGATCACAAGCTGCAATTGAGCACTCTTAAGGGGCAGATTTCTGCCCTGGCAATTCTTTTTCAGCGTCCCTTGGCGACGCATTCCCTGATCTGTACCTTTGTCCAGGGGGTTCGTCATCTCTCCCCCCAGATTCAGTCGCCTTTGGCGCCGTGGGACCTTAATCTGGTCCTTTCCGTGCTACAGAAGCCGCCTTTCGAAAATATCAGGGAAATTTCCCTGCAACTGCTCTCGCAGAAAGTGGCTTTTCTGGTGGCAATAACATCCGCTAGGTGGCTGTCTGAGCTGGCGGCTCTGTCCTGTAGGTCCCCGTACTTGGTCCTGCACAGGGACAAGGCGGTCTTGCGCCCCTCTCCCTCCTTACCGAAGGTGGTCTCTTCGTTTCACATCAATGAGGACATTGTCCTTCCTTCCCTGTGTCCACGCCCGTCTCATCCTAAGGAGGTTGCCTTGCACTCCCTGGATGTGGTTAGGGCGTTGCAGGTGTATCTGGCAGCCACAGCCTCGTTTCGGAGGATGGGCCACGCAGGGGGATGGCGGCCTCGTCGGCCACCATTTCCCGTTGGATACGTCAGACAGTGACCCGTTCTTATGCTTTTCTGGGCCAGGAGCCCCCCTTTCCGGTCACGGCACACTCTACCAGGGCAATTAGTACTTCCTGGGCTTTCCGACACCAGGCGTCAGTTTCTCAGGTGTGCAAGGCGGCCACTTGGACCTCGGTGTACACTTTTTACAAGTTTTACAGAGTTGATGTTGCAGCTTCTTCTGATGCTGCTTTTGGCCACAAAGTTTTGCAGGCTGTGGTGTGAGGCGCGTCTGGCACCTCCTGGAGAACTCTTTTGTTGGGTACATTGATTTGAATAGAAGCCGCACCAGTAGTCGGATCACAGTGATCCGACTTGCAGCGCGACTTATGTGCTAGGTGTCTTAAAGGGGAACCCCCGCCAAAAATTGGCGTGGGTCCCCCCCCCCCAAAAAGAGCATACCAGGCTCTTCGATCTGGTATGAATTTTAAGAGGAGCCCCCACGCAAAAAAAAAACGGCGTAGGGTCCCCCCCAAAATCCATACCAGACCCTTATCCGAGCATGCAGCCTGGCAGGCCAGGAAAGGGGGTGGGGACGAGCAAGCGCGCCCCCCCACCCCCTCCTGGACCGTACCAGGCCGCATGCCCTCAACATGGGGGGGTATGGGTGCTTTGGGGAAGGGGGGGCTCTGCGCCCCCACCCCAAAGCACCTTGTCCCTATGTTGATGGGGACAAGAGCCTCTTTCCGAAAACCCTGGCCGTTGGTTGTTGGGGTCTGCGTGCGGTGGCTTATCAGAATATTGAAGCCCCCTTTAATAAGGGGGCCCCCAGATGCCGGGCCCCCCACCCTATGTAAATGAGTATTGAGCGGCGTCAAAAACTCCATGACGCTGCAGCTTCAGAACGCACTGGTCCCACATTCTAGCTGCAGCTCACAAACGCATATGCCCTCTACTGCTCAAAAACGTCAACGTTTTAGAGGGCCATTGAATAACATGGAGAGCAGCAAAAAACGTCTCATCTCACACCAAAGAGACAGATTGCAAGTACAGTATTAGTTAATACATATTTGTTATTGTGAAACCTAGAGTTTCAGAGGATAGGGAGAGAATGGAAAAGGGAGCTCAGGGATAAAAAGGGACATGGCAATAGGACCAAGGTCATGGGTGGCCGAGGGGGGTGGTTAAGGAGAAAGAAGGGGAAGGGGCGAGCAGGAAGAAAAAAAGAAGAGGGGGGAGGATAAAACCCAGCAGCGGGAGAGGAAGAGAGAAGGGAGGGAAAACCAGGAAACTAAACTCTCAAACTCCAACTAGACATCTTGCCAGGTAGACCACACCTTATCAAATTTGCGGGGACAGTTGCTAATTTCCAAAGTAGTTTTGTACAGAGGGATCACTACGTTCACTATGTCACTCATGGAATCTTGAAGCGAATCAGACCCCTCCACCCTCATAAACAACGAGTGAAGACGAGGGAGAAGCTCCTCAGCGTAATTTTTGTAAAATTCTATGGGAAGCCCATCAGGGCCACTAGTCTTACCCGACTGAAGAGTACTCAGTGCCCTTTAAGCCTCGTACACACGGTTCGGCGGTCGTACAACCGAACGGACCAAATCGTATGTTGGCTGTTGTATCTCGCATACTGACATGCACTAAACGATCGTACGACCAAGCTGAACTCAGTGTCGTGTTATGAACGTATAAAGAGAAAGTTCAGGTGCATGTAATTAGTGTCTGACCATTCCTGACTTCTGAGCATGCGTGTTTTGCACAATACAACTTGTTGGACCAACTTGTACACACAATACAACGGTCGTACGACCGCTTGTTGGTACTACCAAGTTTTCTAGTCTGCTCATACAACTTCTGTTGTACGACCGTCGTACGTCGGCTGTTCTAATCGCATGTACTAACGGTCGATTTTGCATACAGCGGTCGTTCGTACGACCTGTTGTATACAATCATCGACCCGTGTGTACGAGGCTTTAGTCCTCCTTTAATGAGAGAGTCCAACTCGTCTTGGTAAGTAGAGGTAAAAACCGGAAAGTCCATCTCAGTGAGGTATAGCTGAAGGTCATCAACGTCATAGGTCACCCGGGATTTGTAGAGAGACTGATATGTCATAAGTCATGCATTAATCTGCAAAGGATCAGCAAGAATGTCCCCCAATGGATCCTGAATCTGGGAAATACTAGCAGTAGCTGTGTGTTCCCTCGCTCTGCTCAAATATCCTCTGCGATTGATGCAGAAGTCTTTTTAGTGGGAATCAGCAGCGCTTCCCTAGTAAGGGACTGCAGCTCCTGATAATCTTGGGGGTTCTTTGTATATACCTCTGTTCTTGCTCTGCAGCAGCGACCTCATCCCAGACCAATTCCTCCTTCCTAGTCTTACTAATGAACGAGGTGTACTGTCCCCTAGCAGAGGCCTTAAAGGCATCCCACACAGTGGGGTCAGAGGCTGCTCCGACACTCAAAGTTGTCATGATCGGAGTTTCCCCGTGGCAGTATGGAGACTTCTCCAACTCTAGGCAAGATAGTTCCCCCAAACCCCCCACCACAAAGGCCAAGTCAGTACGTGAAAACGTTTTATGGGAGGCTGAATGACCGGTATAGCCACAAGCATCGGGGTGTCGCCACCTCCAAACATCGGTCAACCAGTATGCCTCCGCCCACTATGATCATTATAGGAATGGCCTCCCGGGAACAGCGTAACCAAACCCGTGTCTGCCCATATTAAAGTCACCCATAGAGATAACACTATTGTGAAATCAGCCACCAGTGCTACCATCTTACGTAACAACCTAATAGAGGCCTAAATATGTTATACCTCAACCAGATATGCCTAAGGCACTTGCAATGGGAGAAAATAAGGGGGACACTGACATTTTATTGGAGGCAGCGGAGGATTTTTCACCGCCAAAATTTCAGGAAGTTACTCCTTTAGCTTCTTGCCACATGCTGTCATACTAGTCCCTCGATAGGTACGCCTACTGTTGCACAGCCCACCCATGTTTCTAAGAGCACATAAAAAGAGGGCCTTATTTATAAAACCTTTTCCTATCCTGCATCAGGCAAATTGGGCCTTATATAATGATTGGCCCAGCCTGACAACTTTAAAGCATTGTATCTAATGGAAGTAGAATTTCAGAAGAAATGATCTGTCCCACTGTGGACCCTTCCATTCTTGCATTGAATGATCAATCTATTATTTCTATTGAAAGTATCCCCTCCTTTAAAGTAATAAATGCAGATTTGTTTTTTTATTTTTTTAATAACATGTTCTAATGACCTGCTCTGTGTAATGGTTTTGCACAGAGCAGCCCCAATCCTACTCTTCTTTGGTCCCCCCACTGGCGCTCCTAACCCCTGCCTCCTATGGGGGCACCGGAGCAGGTTCACTCCCAAACCACTACTCTGTGTCTCCATTCACACACGGAGCTCGGACCCGCCCCTGCTCTGTAACCATTGGTTTACTGGCTGTGATTGACAGACATTGGCTCCCACTGCCAATGAGGAGGAAGAGAACCAGGAGAGCCACTGCTCTCATGCACATGCTAGATCGAGAGAGGGCTCAGGTAAGTATTTGCAGGGTTGCTGAACACAAAAGGTTTTTCTTTCTCTGACATCACGGGACACAGAGCAGACTATATATTCATATACATACTGGGTTATGCGCCACCTCTCCTATATAACCTCTCCCACACTGGGAGTACTTCAGTTTTTTTGGCAGTGTCTTGAAGGTGGATGGTCACTTCTACAGCTCTGTGTAGCTTCTGTGCTGGTTCCCACACAGGTTCTTTTAGAATCAGGGACAGCTTTCATACCAGATCCATTTCAAACGGCATTAAGCTAAGATAAATGGTACCCGGGTCTCGCTAAGAAGACAGAAGAAACTGCAAGATTTTGCCTGTAAGCGACCATATATGGCGCTGTGAAACCTGTGTATAGGTAAACCTGGAACACTGAGCTAAGGTACGCTTGCAGTGTGCTATACAGGTCCAAGGGAGTGGACCCTCCGAATGGGTACCCGGTCCTTGAGACAAAGCCCGCCGTGAAGGTTGGGCAAGCAGTCTCCTCCAGGCCCTGCAGCAGGAATGCTGAGTAATCCCCAATAGGGATAATGCTACTGAACCCAGCTGGCTCCCTGCAAACATAGGAACCCTTCCAGATCTGCGCTATTGCCGAAGAACGGCTCCAGCACAGATCTGAATTTCTGGCACGACGTCCATGGACGTCGTCCCCTGTGCACTCTCCCGGCACGCACTCACAGGTGGCGGCGCGCGCGGCCACCGCATGCTGCGTGGGCGTGCCTGTGGGTTGGGCGGACGTGTCCGCTCGTGACCCGTGAACGCCTGTCAGAGCTGCAGAACAGGGAATCGCCGATTGTAAACACGGCGGTTCTCCGTTCTGTGAAGGGGGACATAACAGATCTACTGATCCCTGTGATCGGGATCAGTGAGATCTGTTATGTCCCGGCCAGCCCAGCCCCCCACAGTTAGAACACATATAGGAAACACCGTTAACCCTTCACTGCCCCCTTAGTGTTAACCCCTTCACTGCCAATGTCATTTATACAGTAATCAGTGGATACATTTCTGATCGCTGTATAAATGACATTGGTCCCAAAAAAAGTGTCAAAAATGTCCGACATGTCCGTCCCAATATTAAAGTCCTGATAAAAATCGCAGATCGCCGCCATTACTAGTAAAAAAAAATAATAATAATTAAACCACCATAAATCAATTCTCATAGTTTGTAGATGCGACAACTTTTGCACAAACCAATCAATCTACGCCGATTACGTGTTGATTTTTTTTTTTTTTTTTACCAAAAATATGTAGAAAAATATATATCGGCCAAATCCAATGAATATTTTATATATATATATATATATATAAAGTAAAAAATATTGTTCTTTTTTCAAAATTGTCGCTCTTTGTTTATAGCACAAAAAAATAACTAATATGACAATGGGTGTATTGCGCTTAGGATTGGGGTTGCTCAACTGCTGCCCTCCTGAATTCCCTCCCGTGGGTGGGATTAATGCAATGTTAGTAATGTTTGGATATGGCGCTGTCTGAGCTTTGGGTATAGGGGAAAAATGTGTATATCAGTGCAAAATATACTAGTAAAGTGCAGTAGTGTCAGTATAGAATTCCGTGTTTGTCCATAAAGTGCAAGCGTGCTTCGTAAATAATGTATATGTTGTGCTTGTAGTGCTTTAGATTGACACATATAAATTGCAAAAACAACCCTTACTGATAACAAAATAAATATAGATAAACCATAAACCTTAAATGGTAAAAAACATTTCAAAACATATCTTTACAAAGTCCAAATCATGTGCTGGTATGTGTGTGCTGCTTTCCTCAGAAAAACCAACAACAGATGTGTCCATAAACCATATAGAGATCAATTAGAAAATCCTTTTGTTGTATGTGATAGAAATGGTTAATCCGTTTTCTCCTTACGTTCACTGACAGACGCAGCTTCTTCATTTACTTCATGGGGTTTTATGTTCGTCCAACTAGGAGTTAACTAGGCAGGGAAAAGATCAGCTGGCCCCTCCCTTGGGGGCCGTCCTCTCTTCCTACATCAAACCCCCTCACAGCATAGCTCTCCAGTTTCAATGCCTAGTTCGCAAGGAGTTGACCTGGCTTCCCCATAGGGAACTGCGGTCCTGAGATGACCATTTTTTCTTTTTTATTTTATTTTATTTTAATTTTTTTTTTTTTACTGCAATCAAGATGATCTGCTATCAAGAAGCCGGTCGGGGCATAGAGAGTCCTGGTGCTCTGTACTTTCCCTGACCTGGCCGACATGATGCGAAGCCAGTCCCGTTCAGGGGGACCCGCCGCATCTTTCCCGTTCCATACGGGAGGCCCGGGATGAAATCCCCCTTTAGTCCCCTTTACCGATATCCTCGGCAGGGTGATTTGGGCCTGCAGCATACCGCCGTCAAGGGCGCAAAGTCTGCTTCTGGTGGCTACCGCGACGTCGGACTGGAAAGTGAGCGCCTTCCTTCCCCCCCCCCCCAACAGGGTGTGAAGAGGGCCCGACGTCCGCAAAACTTGTGCGTTTTTAGGTAAACGACGCCCTGCCCAGGGTAGCCACCGGTGGGATCAGTCCTCTGTCCAGGG
>BLSH010409053.1:36764-50568 GCA_018402905.1 Glandirana rugosa | reverse complement strand
AGGCTTTCCTTCGACATCGTGAGTTTATTTGGGCGTCCCGGGAGTGGTGTAGAGACCTTTGGCTTCCCATTCGCTGATCCGCACATTTGTACAGGGTGTACGTCATGTGGCTCCCCAGTTTCGGCCGCCTCTGGCGCCGTGGGATTTGAATCTGGTGCTCTCTGTTTTACAGAAACCACCATATGAGAAGATTAGGGACATTCCCTTGTCCCTTTTATCGCAGAAGGTTGCCTTCTTAGTGGCTGTCACATCCGCGCGGTGGGTGTCGGAATTGGCTGCCTTGTCCTGCAAGTCCCCGTACTTGATTCTTCATAATGACAAGGCGGTGTTGCGACTTCCACCTTCTTTCCTTCCGAAGGTGGTCTCTTCTTTTCATTTGAATGAGGATTTGTCCTTCCTTCATTATGTCCTCACCCAAAACATCCTAAGGATTTGAGTTACACTCTTTGGATGTGGTGAGGGCCCTGCGGGTTTATTTGAGTGCTACAGCTTCCTTTCGGAAGTCTGACTAATTGTTTGTGTTACCCGGGGGCTCCAAAAAGGGCTTGGCAGCCTCGTCGGCTACCATTTCCCGTTGAATTATACAGACCGTTACCCATGCGTATGTGCTTCGGGGCAAGGTTCCCCCTTTTTCCGGTCACGGCTCATTCCGCCAGGTCGGTCAGTACCTCCTGGGCGTTCAGGCACCAGGCGTCGGTGTCTCAGGTGTGCAAAGCGGCCACTTGGGCCTCAGTGCACACGTTTACTAAGTTTTACAAAGTTGATGTTTCAGCATCGGCGGATGCTGCTTTTGGCCGCAAAGTTTTGCGAGCAGCGGTGTGAGTGCGTCTGGCGCTCCCTGAGAGGGTTCTGTTGGGTACAGTTGTTGTTGTTTGCCCACCCCTCTAGTTTTTGGCACTGCTTTGGGACGTCCCCACGTGTCAATTAAGAAGAGCTGCGTCTGTCAGTGAACGTAAGAGAAAAAGGGATTTTATTATAACTTACCGTAAAATCCTTTTCTCGGAGTTCACTGACAGACGCAGCTCCCACCCCTCTGGTTTTTTGTTGCACTACTTGTGACAAACTGAATGCTATTGGCCAGCAGGGGGTTTTATAGGCTCAGGTGAGGACGGCCCCCATGGGAGGGGCCAGCCTATCCCTGATGCTTTTGCATCTGTTTTGCCTAGTCACTCCTGATAGGACGACATAAAACCCACGTGTCAATTAAGAAGAGCTGTGTCTGTCAGTGAACTCAGAGAAAAGGATTTTACGGTAAGTTATAATAAAATCCCTTTTTTTTGCCTCTACAATAAGAACCGAGTGATCGAACACCGCCAATTGCTCAGTTCTGACAGCTCCCCGAGCAGAGAGCTACTGACTGTCAAATCAGCAGCTCTTCACTCTGCCGCCTCCTCGCTCACTAGAGCGCTGAGCTATGGAAGGGTGGGGAGCGGCCAGCTCAGGCTCTCAGCAGCTCGCTGAGAGGCTGAGCCGGGTGTCAGTCTAGGCACCTGACGGATCCTGACTTCCATTGTCGCAATGACACGGTGCCTGGACTGACTTCTGTGACTTCAGTCCGCTCTCTGCTGAAAACGGGTCACATATTGCACTCCTGTGATTCATAGAAGTACAGACAAACGAGCTTTGGCTATACTTCTCCTTAAGCCTTACCCTGTGGGTCCTTGACCTCCTATATCATCATCCTATGTCCTTACCTCTTGCACTTGCTGTGCAGTTTGTGTTTGTGGTGGCTCTCCCTTGTCACATGCTGTGACTTTCTATGTCCTTCTGGATCTTGTGCAAAACCTCTTGACAAGTAGAAGCCCTCCTTTTCTGTTTTACCTGGTTGCTTCTTTCATGGATTCCTTGTAATGATGAGATCTCTTTTGCTCTGCTACCTTCACCATAGATAGTGCTGCCCTTGCTCCACCTTCTGTCTTCTGATGTTTGGGGGCCAGTTATCCTGGAAGATAGAAAAATATAAGATTGACTCAGCACCAAAGAAACAAATTGCAAGTAAAACAATAAAACACAATTGCCAGCAGCAGTGTAAGGCCTCATGCACACAGGACATTTTTTGACTGTTTTTCAGCAGTTGTTTTTAGCTGCAGACGTTTTTTTTCTACAGTCCATAAACCCTGCATCATGTTATCCTATGTGTTCATGCACACATAGGCTGTTATCAACTGTTTTTAGCAGTGACGTTTCTGAGCTGTAAAAAAAACCCAAGACCAGGGGGTTCTTTTGGCTGTTCTTCAGCTGTAAGAATGTTAAAATGCTCAAAAACGTCGATCCCCAATGTTTTTGGACGTTTTAGATCAATTGGGGGGGGGAAGGGGAAACGCTGGCCCTTTAAAAACGTGAAAACGCACAAAAAAAACGGCGGTAATATAACTCTGGTAAAAGCTGAAAAAAAATCACTGATATGCTACTGACGTTTTTTGGACATTTTTTTAAAGTCCTGTGTGCATGAAGCCTAAAAGTGGACTAATTGCGCCTGCCCCTACAGTGCAAAATATAACAAATAAACTTGGCTAGTGCAAAATCATTGAATTGTAACAAGAAAAATAAATCTAATGATTAAACAGTCACACAATGGTGAATAAAGTGCTCTTGCTCCAAAAAATTAATCTGTGCTCCACTGATCAGGTGTGCAGACAAGGTGCCCCACATGAATGTGTAAACTCGCCTTCGACGTTGACCAACTATCTGTAGAGTGGTCTTTTGTGCTTTGTGGGGATAAATACCCCTAGATGGTATCTTTAACCACTTCACGACCGCCCGCCGCCATTATACGGAGGTACTATGCCATTGAGGTCGACGGTAGCAGCGGAGATGATGCTATCCTTTCCCTTCAATGCCTGGATGCCGACTGAGGGGAACATGGCCCCCACTCCGCGCCATAGCATTGCATGGCTGAAGCAACGTCAAACGTAATTTCCACCCAGTGCTCTTAAAGGGGAATTTTTTTTTATTTTTTTTTTTCAAATGACAATTTTTTTTATTTTTGGCCCCAGATCTCACATTTAAGAGGTCCTTTCATGCTTTTATTCTATTACAAGGAGTTTACTTTCCTGGTAATAGGAATAAAAGTGACCCTTTTTTTTTTAAAAAAAAAAGGACAGTGTAAAAATAAAAAGTAAAATAAATAAGAAAAAAAAATTTAAAGCTCCCCGTCCCACCAAGCTTGCGCGCAGAAGTGAACGCGTACTTAAGTCCCGTCCGCATATGAAAACGCTGTTCAAACCACACATGTGAGGTATTGCCGCGATTGTTAGTGAGAGCAGTAATTTTAGCACTAGACCTCTGTAACTCAAAACTGGTAACCTGTAGAAATTTTTTAACGTCCCCAATGGAGATCTTTAAGTGCCAAAGTTTGTCGCCATTCCACGAGCGGGCGCAATTTTGAAGCATGACATGTTGGGTATCAATTTACTCTGCGTAACATGATCTTTCACAATATGGAAAGAATGGGCTAAATTTACTGTTGTCTTATTTTTTTTTTAACTCAAAAAAGTGAAATTTTTTTTTTTTTTTTTTAAAAAGGTGCTCGTAAGACCGCTGCGCAAATATAGTGTGACATAAAGTATTGCAACGACCGCCATTTTATTCTCGAGTGTTAGAAAAAAATATATATATAATGTTTGGGGGTTTTAATTGGAGGTCCATCTTGGGATTCCTCCCTCTTTTTCCACCGGAATGGGTGGTAGTAGTTCTTCCTCAAAGAAGAGAGTCCCTCTTTCGCTGCCTGCGCTCCTTCTCCCAGTAAGGTCCTGTTCTTGGCTTTTTTTGTGCAGTACAGCCTCCATACATGTGAGTATACACAGTGCAGCACACATACAGCTCAGTGTATCGTCCATACATGTTAATAAGTGCCTGAGAGCTTGTGAATGTGGGAGGAGCAATGCCTCATGGGACATGTAGTCCTGGAAAGGAGAAGGAAGTGATTTGAATATGCTATATTGCTATAGGGGAACTCTAGATTATAATTTGTGACTTGCTATAGGGGCACTCTGATAGGAGCAAGAAGCGCCGACAGGGCACCCCAGAAGCGGAAGTACAAGTACTAATACTTTTTCTCAAGTAATCCCCGATATCAATTACCGATACCCTTTTTTTAATGTTGTGGCAGTTTTTTTTTTTTTTTTTAGACTAATGAAAAATGATTACAGTTTTTTTTATAATTATGAAGAACAGTTCTTCTGTGGCTTTGACCAGTGCGATTTGAACCTCCGATTTCATTGCAATTTCATTTAAGAGAAGGCAATGGAATCACAAAAAAGGTATCAATTTTGAGTCTTTGCTTTCATTTGCTGCTGCAATTAACTGTTTTGGTCAGTTGACCCTTCCTGATTTTTACTATGGGGCTGTTGCTGGTTTATTTCCCAGCCCTTAATTTATTGCTTGGGGACCTCCCATGGTCTATGAATCCTTTTTTTCTGTCCTGTAGTGACTTGTCTGATAAGGATAATGAGAATTTTGTTGTAACTGTAAATACCATATCTTGGAGTACAGGAAAAAAGTCCCTCTCCTTTTTTCTCTTAAGGCCTCATACACACGGATGCTTTTTAGCGCCGCATTTTTTAGCGTTTTTTTCAGCTCTCCATGTTATTCAATGGCCCCATTAAAACGACAACGTTTTTGAGCTGTAGATGGCGTCGACGTTAGTGAGCTGAAAGTAGAACCCACGGCCAGTGCGTTCCGAGGTTGTAATGTTTTGGCGTTTTTGACGCTGAGCCGGCAAAACGCTCACTAACGCGCCAGAGCGATGTTAACCAGCGTTTTTAGCCCCACCCTTTTCATGTTAAAATAGCAGAGGAATGTTTTTTCAAACAAAACGCCTATTGACGCTGATGCTCACTAACGCTTATTAACGCTGATGCAAAACGCTGCAGAAATCGCGTTTTTGACGCCAATTTTTTTCCCTGACGTCGGGCCCGACGTTAAGCTTATTTGTTTTGATACGCCCTTGTGTATGAGGCCTTAATCTCCTTATTGGAGAACCTGAGTGGGTGGGGTTATATTACTACACTAAAGGGCAGACCCAGTGCAACATTTGCTATTGTTCAGTCACCTGAATATAGCGGCATAAAACACCTGGTCTGTGAATCGATTCTTGTGTCCTGTACAGTACACCAAAATATGGAATTTACAGTTATGTCAAAATTCCCATTCTTTTTTTCTTTCATATCATGCGAAGGAAACTGGCCACCAGCACAAGTGTGTTTTGTAGCATTGGGTTTAAAATTGATTGGGTATGTAAAATAGAAATTATTTGCTGAGAGATCATAAGATACAAGTTGGATGCAGCAAGTAACATAGATAAATAAAATAAAGTTGTGTTGGATTAAATAAATGTTGAAGTCCTCTTTTAATTCTATAATATAAACGAATGCTGACTGTTTTTATTATACATCTAATCATCATATACACATGCCATCCATTTGTCTTGTAGGAATCTGACATAACATTAAGACAGCTTTTAACCTTGGAGGATGGTGATCTTAAAAAGGTAGGTTAACTCAAGTTAATGAAAACATTTCCTTTAATACATGCATTTGATATAAACGTCTTGTTAATATTTACTAATTGCATCTTGTTCACTCCTAGCAAATGTGTTTTGGACTATTGATGTAGACAGGAAGTTTAATTAAAATGACACCAAACTCTTCATATACCTCCAAGTGATAGCAAAGGCTTTTTTTTATTTTTATTTTTTTTACTTATACCTATAGGTAAGCCTATAAAAATCTTACCTATAGCTACAGTAAATATCTCCTACCTAATTTACTTTAACAGCGCCGGTGATGTCACCAATGCATGTGCACGGTGTTCTCAATGGATTGTGTGCCATCCATAGAGAGCTGTGCCCGGACTATGTCATTGCGTTTTTTTTTTTTTTTTGCAGTTTACTACCACTGTAAAACAAACTGACATTCTGTACAGAATTATCAGGCATCTTTAAGATCTTCTAGGAGACTTGGCACACTCTGCCTTCTGATGTTTGTGTTTGCTCTAGCAGGGACCTGCATTTTTCTGTTAAGAAAAACAATCACTGCATATAGTGTAAACAAGCCCATAGACAGTCTAATACCCCGTACACACGATCAGAAAATCGTATGGAAAATACCGCTTTCGAGAGCCGATCACGACAGTTCATCCGATGTTTTCCGTCCGGACAAGATCGGACATGCAGGAAAATTTTTCTCGCACGGCGCCCGATCATACGATTTTCGTTTCATCAGTACAGCTGTCGTTCAAAAATGCAATACAAATACACTCCAACACATCACATCGCTTCCAATTCGATCTGAGATTAGTATGCGAAAAAAAACGGATCGTGTGTACGGGGCATAAGTCATTTCTCCTATACTATATTGTCTTAAATTTAAAAGGTTATATCACAGAGTTTGGTTATGCAAGGTTTTAATGACTTTAATTACAGACTGGAATTGTACATTTGCTTGACCATCCATGCAAATATTGTGGGGCAAAATAGGGAGATATGTGAGTCTGCAACCCAGGTCTATACATGCACAATTTGATGTGCCCCATTCACTCACCAATTTGAAGATACTCTCACGTCTGTATATGTGTGTCTGGCGGAGCAAATGAGTGGTCCACTTTTAATTTGACAACGTTATTTCTCTTACGTTCACTGACAGACGCAGCCCTCTCATTGACAAGTGGGTTTATGCACATCCTACTAGGAGTAGACTAGGCAAAAAAGAAAAAAAGGCAAGCTGACCCCTCCCAGGGGGCCGTCCTCACTCCAGCATATAACCACCCAGCTCTGCATAGCATATCAGTTTTTTTATGCCTAGTTCAAGGAGTTAGATCTGGTTCCCTGCTGGGATCTGCGGTTCCCCATTTTTCTTCCTTTTGCTTTTCTCAAGCTGTCTGATGAAGACTGCCATCAAGTAGCCGGGTGGGGCATAGAGGATACCTCGAATCCTGAAATTTCCCCAGCACGGCCGACCTATGCGAGCTACCCTTAGCTTTAGCCTGGGTCCGCCGCATCGTACCCGTTTCGTGCGGGGAGCTAGTGGGTGAACCCCACTTGCGTCTGAGTGACCGGGCTGCGCTCGCGTCCAGGGGCGTTTGGCCTGCAGCATCCCTCCCCACCTGAGGGGAGGAAGGTCTGCTACCGGGTGGCTACCCGCTACGCCCGTCAGATTGGTGAGTGACCCTCCTCTTCCCCCCTCCAGGGGTGCGGAGGGGGGGGCAGTGCGACTAGCGGTACCATTGCCGTCCGGTGGAGGGTTCAGGGCTACAGGTCCCCTTTTGTTTTCCTGTTCTTCCTCCCCCTGCCTCACCCCCGCTCTAAAGAACCGCCATGCGGCGATCTGCCGCCATTTTGCCTTTGCCGCATTCAGCGGCCATTTTGCTCTAGCTGCGGCCATTTTGTTAGCTGTTTTGGCCTCTTGTGAACGCTCGGCGGCCATTTTGCCATAGTCGCAGCCTGTTTGGATGTGCTTTTGGCCTCTTGTGACCGCTCGGCGGCCATTTTTGGTGTGCCTTCTTGAAGAAAACGTGCGTGTCGGCGCCATTTCTTCCTCTTCTCTTCTGGACAGCGGTGCAAGCACAGCGGCAGTAACAGCACAAGGCAGGGGCGGACAGCACTCCTACTGGGACGCAGCGCTAGAAGGGCACTAGCAGCAAGTATAGCTGGCTCTCCCTGGGTTGACGCTGGCGGTGGGCACAGTCCTCCTGGGCATTTACCCAGTTGCTCTGTGGGGCAGTGGTGGGGCTGCACAGTGGGGGTGCCACGGCCTATAGGCCTAGCAAGTGTTCAGGTGGCACAATGGCGGCTGAACCTGCGGGTTCTTCTCCAGAGGGGTCCGTGGAAGCGCAAGCTGCGCTGGGACCTCTGGTTCCCCTGGATCAGTTAACTTCCATTTTGGGAGAGTTTTTTGCCTGGGGGGTACCGAGCCGTGCTAAGGGGGTGTCTAAAAAGCCTCTTCTGGGGAGGATTCTGAACCGGAAGGGGCCTCAGTGGTCACCGGGACCCCCGTGGAGCTCTCAGATGGTGAACTGGAGCACTCGGACGGTGAGGAAGACCAGGGGACCTCAGTGGCGCGCAAAAGGGTGCTGGTGGCCTCCCTGATCACCGATATCCGTGAGTCTTTGCGGCTGGACCAAGCCGGGGAGTCGCAGGAGACTGCCTATGTTTGTGGGTCCGTCACGGACCCCTAAGGCATATCCTTATGCCCAATTTTTTGACCAGTTGGTGTATAAGGAATGGCAGCGTCAGCAGAATTCCTTTTCACTGCCCTAACGTTTCTCTGTGCGCTATCCCTTTGAGGACAGTTTTTTGCAGAAGTGGGCATCCCCCGCAGTGGACCCTCCGGTGGCTCGCCTGAATAAGGCAACGACAATTTCCTTGGAAGGGTCTCCATCTTATAAGGATTCGGCCGATAGGCGGACAGAGGCGGTATCCAAGGCATTGTTCTTGGTGGTGGGGGCGGCCATGAGGCCAGCTCTGGCGTCGGCCATGGTGGCGCAGTCACTTACGGAATGTGCGACGGAATTGCACAATGAGTTGGGCTGCGGGTGTTCACCTGAGGCTTTGCAGCGGGCTGACCATCTGATAACAGGGTCTCCGGTACCTGTGTGACGCGGCCTTGGATCTGCTCCCCATGCTGTCGAAGATGTCTGTTTTTGCAGTCATTATCAGACGGGTGCTGTGGTTGCTGTGTTGGTCGGGACCACGCGTCCAAAATCGACCTTCCTTTTCAGGGTGGTCAACTTTTTGGGGCGCAATTGGATGAAATTATTAAGGATTTCACGGGGGGGGGGGAGTACCTTTCTCCCAGAGCCCAAGCGGCGGGATTTCCGCCATAAGCAGGGTCCTTCATCATCGGGCCAGAAGCGTTTTTTCGTGCACCCGGTTCAGCAGGCAAGGGCTCAAGGCCCGGCAAGTCTGCCTCGGGGTCCGGTAAGCGGCCCTAGCAGCGCAAGCCCGAAAAGACGGAGGAAAAGTCCTCCTCCACATGATAGGTGGCCCCCGCCAAACTCTCAGGTGGGGGGGGCGACTTCTGGGGTTCGCAGACAGGTGGACTGCCCGCATTTCCAACCGGTGGGTGTTGGAAGTGGTGTCTTCCGGGTACAGGATAGAGTTCAGCACTCTACCCCCAGACAGGTTCTTCCCATCGAACTTGAGGCTTCCGCAGGGGCGTCGAAACTCTTAGGGGCCGTTCAGACGTTGTCCGAACAAGGGGTGATTGTGCCGGTACCTCCGTTGGAAAGGTTTAGCGGCTTCTATTCAAACCTCTTTGTTTTGACCAAAAAGGGTGAGGTCAGGCCAGTTCTGGATCTAAAAACGCTAAATCACTTTGTGAAAGCGCGGAAATTCAGGATGAAATCTGTCCGCTCGATCGTGGCCGCCCTTCACCAAGGGGACTTCATGGCGTCTCTGGATATCAGGGACGCTTATCTGCATGTTTCCATTTGTCTCCGGCATCAGCGCTTCCTGCGCTTTGCGGTAGGAGACCTACATTACCAATTTGTGGCACTTCCCTTCGGTCTGGCCTCGGCTCCTCGGGTGTTCACCAAGCTGGTGGCTCCGGTGCTGGCGCTATTGAGGCAGAGAGGCATTAAGGTAGTAGCATACCTCGACGACCTACTCCTGCGAGCGGAGTCTGCCTCGGCTCTGGAGGACAATGTTGCTATCACCATGGCCTCGATGAGACACTTCGGCTGGCTGATCAACTTGCAGAAGTCGACATTGACCCCATCCTGTTGACTGGAATATCTGGGTCTAATACTGGACATGGCGCAGGCGAAGGTGTTCTTACCTCCGGCCAAGTTGCTGACACTACAAGCAGCAGTGCGAACCCTGCTGTCACGTCAGTGGTCCTTCTTACAGTTCTGTATGCGGGTGTTGGGGCTCATGGTCTCAGCCTTCGAGGCAGTACCTTACGCCCAGAGTCACACTAGGCTCCTGCAGCGAGCGATCCTGTTACCGTTGTCCCTGGACCAGCTGATCAAATTGGATCATCAGATCAGGGGGTCGTTGTCCTGGTGGCTCCGGGCCCCGACATTGACGTTGGGGAAGTCGTTTCTCCCCCTAAATTGGTCGATAGTCACGACGAACGCCAGCCTATCAGGCTGGGGAGGGGTCCTGGGGCAGTTGTCTGCTCAGGGCCGTTGGTCGGCGCAGGAATCTCGCCTTCCGATAAATGTGCTGGAGCTGAGGGCAATCAGGCTCTGTCTCTCCCACTGGTCGGTAAGGCTGCGCGGCCTCCCGGTTCGGGTTCAGTCGGACAACGCCACGGCAGTTGTGTACGTGAACCATCAGGGCGGAACAAGGAGCTCGGCAGCAGCTGCGGAAGCGGCCCACATTCTGAGATGGGCCGGCAATCTCCGCCATTTACATTCTGGGTGTGGAAAACTGGCAGGCGGATTTTCTCAGTCGCCAGACACTGGATCAGGGGGAATAGTCCCTACATCCAGAGGTGTTCCGCCAGATTTGCCACAGGTTGGGCACGCCAGGCGTGGACCTAATGGCATTCAGGTTCAATCACAAGGTGCAGACTTTCGTGTGCAGAACAAGGGACCCGTTGGCGGCTGCCACGGACGCACTGGTAGCACCTTGGGTTCGGTACCAGCTTCTGTACGCCTTCCCTTCCCTCAAGCTTCTACCACGGCTACTGCACAGGATAGAAGCAGAGGGGATCCCGACAATCCTGGTGGCTCCGGATTGGCCTTGGCGCCCTTGGTACGCCGACGTGGTGCGGATGGAAACAGATGTTCCCTGGCGGCTCCCGCTTCACGAAGGCCCATCCTGCACCCTGCTTTACCCTCGCTGGCTTTGACAGCTTGGCTATTGAGTCCCAGGTGCTGAGGGATAGGGGTGTCTCTGACTCCGTGATCCCTACCATGCTTAAAGCGCGCAAGTGTACTTCGCGCAAGATATATCATCGTATCTGGAAGGCTTATATTGCCTGGTGTGAGGCGCGGGGGTTGGAACCCCCGCTCTTTCTCTATATCCCGGGTGCTGGCTTTCTTGCAGCAAGGCCTGGATAACAAATTGGCTTTGAGTACACTCAAAGGTCAGATTTCGACTCTGGCGATTCTTTTTCAATGTCCTTTAGCGACGCATTCTTTGATTCGTACATTTGTACAGGGTGTACGTCATGTGGCTCCTGAGGTACGGTCGCCTTTGGCACCGTGGGATTTAAATTTAGTACTTTCTGTACTGCAGAAACCGCCATATGAGAAGATCAGGGATATTCCCTTACAATTGCTGTCTCAAAAGGTGGCCTTTTTGGTGGCCATTACATTCGCTAGGCGGGTGTCTGAGTTAGTGGCTTTGTCATGTAGGTCTCCCTACTTGGTCCTTCATAAGGATAAAGCGGTGCTGCGCCCTTCTTCGTTCCTACCGAAGGTGGTTTCCTCTTTTCACATTAATGAGGAAATTGTTCTCCCTTCATTGTGCCCGCACCCGTCACATCCCAAGGAGTTTGCTTTGCATTCTTTGGATGTCGTGAGGGCTTTGCGGGTGTATTTGACGGCTACAGCTTCTTTTCAGAAGTCTGATGCTTTGTACTGACGGAAGGGCCGCGAAAGGGTTTGGTGGCCTCGTCGGCTACGGTTTCCCGTTGGATCAGACAGACGGTGACCCATGCGTATACGGTTCGGGGGCCAAGAACCCCCTTTTCCGGTCACTACTCATTCCACCAGGGCGATTAGCACTTCCTGGGCCTTCAGACACCAAGCCTCAGTGTCTCAGGTGTGCAAGGGGCTACATGGGCCTCAGTGCACACTTTTGTTAAATTTTACAAAGTTGATCCACGGATGCTGCTTTTGGCCGCAAAGTTTTGTAGGCGGCGGTGTAGGCGCTGCTGGCGCCTCCTTAGAGGATTTTGTTGGGTACAGTTGTTATTGTTTACCCACCCCTCTTGAATGACACTGCTTTGGGACATCCCCACTTGTCAAAGAGAGGGCTGCGTCTGTCAGTGAACGCAAGAGAAAATAGGATTTTTTAACTTACCATAAAATCCTTTTCTCTGAGAGACACAGCACCCACCCCTCTGTGTTGCGTTTGTACGGCTTGTTACGAACTGATATGCTATGCAGAGCTGGGGGGTTATATGCTGAAGTGAGGATGGCCCCCTGGGAGGGGTCAGCTTGCCTTTTTTTCTTTTTTGCTTAGTCTACTCCTAGTAGGATGTGCATAAACCCACTTGTCAATGAGAGGGCTGCGTCTGTTAGTGAACTCAGAGAAAAGAATTTTACGGTAAGTTAAAAAATCCTATTTTTTATGTCTATGTTGTACCTACCCCCCTTTTTGTTGTGTATTGTTTCCCTCTATTTTTTGTGATCATATCTTATTTACTACCAATATTGATACCAATAAAGTTTTTCTGAATTAACTGCAGCAGGTTCCATCTCCTTTTGGAGTTCAACTTGTTTTTGTCTAGCATCTCCGTGTCCATACTGGAACCCCACCACAATTGAGGGGAGTCAGTTACTTCTGCTCTCTGATCTGACCTACCTAAACTTGGGTCACCAGAGCACTTCCCTTGTCGTTTTGGCCGTTTTTATATTTTTTTTCATGTCTGCAGTTCTTTGGCCCACTTTGGACCATTCCAACGGGCAGTTGATTTGGTCACTGAGGGTCCCTATTGACAAACACAGCAATAGGGATAGTATACAATTTAAGGTAACAGTATTTAGCCACCAGAGAGGATACAGAGAGGCCAATGGCCTTCGTGATCGGAGAGGATATAGCGGAGGAGATGAGGCAGACTTTTAGTGGGGAGCCTAGAGAGAATACCCCCACGGATGATGAACAGATTCGAGAACTATTCAAGCAACATAAGAAACTTACGATCAGACAACTTATTAGAAAATGAGATATCTTATCCCTGGAGACCTATATAGCTAAAGGTATCATCCCTCAATGTCTTCTTGAGAGGGTGATACCTGCAGAACACCTACATAATGATCGTTTTCTAGAAAAATGGAAAAAGACGTGTATTGCGCATGGCCTCAGTGTGATGAAACTCATAGTAGCAGAAGAAAGACTACAAGATGAAGATCTACAGAATGAGATTGATAACAGCTTACAACAACTTGAGCCCTTTAAAGATCACTCAGAGTTTGAGAAATTGAACGAAACCCTTAAAAAAAGGGGTTGTCAATGCCCAAAAAAATCTGAGACAAACAAAACACTCAAAATTCCAAAGAGACCTAGAGGACTGGTCCAAGGATGAGCTCTTCGACCTAACCGGACGAAGAGGAAGAAGCAACTCTAGGAGTGGAACGAGGGGCTCACAATCTAGGTCTCAAGGTCCCAAGCAAGCAAGGAAGAACCTGAACGATCGGTCGGTTTTTTAGACGGAGAGCCACCTTCAGAGGTGACAACCAGCCCAAAAAGGTAATCTTGAAAACCTCAACCCAAAAATGAGGAAGACACAATCATGGAACCGACCAGCAAGATATACAGAGAACCCATACACGGAGTCAATGAGGGAAGTAATCCCTACCCCCCCAGCACTACTTGAAGACACATCTATACCTACTAGACCAAAAATAATGAAAAACACCATCATTTATCGGATTTTCCCTTAGAAGAACACCACCACAGACTACTGGAAAAAGGCTTCTCTTATTCCCCTACAGGCTCAATGATTTGAGGTTTCTAAAGACATTGTCCTATTCCTACGTAAGGCTTACCTAAGGCCAATACATCAAGAGGGAGGACCAACTAATCCCCCCCTCAACTGATGAGATGCGGGAGGGTGAAGCCTTGGAGGTTCTGATGTCACTCTACACAGAGGATGAAACAGATGAATCTCCAACATGTAATCTCACTCCA
>BLSH010409053.1:26621-36754 GCA_018402905.1 Glandirana rugosa | reverse complement strand
CCCCCCCCCCCCCCCCCGAGTCCTCATAAGAGAAATGCCAACCTAACGATCAAATCAACCAAGATGCCCCCTGTGTGGAAAAACAGAAGGCTGAAAGTCTTTCTTGATTTGGTGCAAGACGACCTTACCAAGGTGAACTGGAGTAAAGGTACTCAAGATAACCTGCACCAGGAAGTACACGAAGACCTGAAAGAATTGAAGGAAGCTTCCAACTTTGTGATGAAAAAAAGCGACAACGGGGGCAATGTGGTACTACTGTCTGCTGAATACTATGAAAAAGAGATGAAGAGACAACTCAGCTATACTTTAACATTCACTAAACTACCAGGCACCCCTTTTCCGACACTAGTACAGGAGCTGAATTACAAACATTAACTTGCACATGAGGAAGGCCTACTCTCTTCTCAAAAAGAGTATGAACATCTGAAGGTGAAAGAATTCAACGTCCCCACCATCTACTTCATTCCCAAAATTCATAAATCACTGGCGGATCCACCTGGCCAGCCGAATAGGGTCCGCAGTCGGGGGACCACTTGAAAAATTGGGAATCTATATAGACGCCCTACTAAAGAAATAAAGAAATAGTCTTTGAGCTCCCATCCTACGTCAGGGACACACTAGATGTACTAGCAAAGATCCAGGCCATTGAAGTACCACCAGAAACTATTCTAGCAAGTATAGATGTAGAATCACTTTATACCTCCATTCCACACGCCTGGGGTTTAACGGCAGTTGTCCACTTTCTGGATAAGAATTTCCCCCGGATGGGACCGCAGAATGAATTCATCCTTGACATCCTACACTTTGCATTAAACAATAACTGCTTTCAGTTCCTGGGGAACTACTGCAGACAGACACAAGGCACATTCATGGGGGCCCCATGGGCACCAGCTTATGCATGTCTCCACCTTGGATTTTGGGAAGAGGAAGTGGTGTATTGCTCTGAGTTGTACTTTAGCCATGTGAAACATAGATGACATTTTGGTACTCTGGCAGGGCCCCCCGACACACTGGAACAATTTTTGAGTGAACTCAATAACTCACAGAATATACACCTGACATACAACTATGACGTTGCACAGATCTTGTTCCTTGACTTTCAAATCTGCATAGAAGGGAATTCATTAACAACTAAGACCTTCCAGAAAGCTACTGCTGACAACACTCTACTGGAAGCCACAAGCCACCATCCCCAGTCCTTGATTTGGTGGATACCTATCAGACAGTTCCTATGTATATGCAGAAACTGCACATCAGATCTAGAATTCAAAGAGGAATCTGAGCAGCTTTATAAAAGATTCAGGGAGAGAGGCTATCCCCATAGGTGTTTAAAGAAAGCCAGAAAACGTGCATTCCAAACCGAAAAATCAGACTTACTAGTACCCAGGGTGAACGAAAGGGGAATAACACCAGTCAAGACCCAGTCAGAATCATCACCATGTTTGGAACCCAGTGGGAAGAAGGAATATCCGGTCAAAACACTTGCATATCTTGACTAGATCACCGCAAATGGCATCAATAGTGGGTTCCCAACCCTCCATGGTAGCCCGGAGAATGAGAAACCTAACGGATGAGCTGGTTCGGTCTGAATATATCAAGTCCACTCCAAGAAACTGGCTGCCAGATCTTCCAGCTCTGAAAAGAATTTACCCATGTCGTAAATGTCACATATGCCGTTTTGTGGAAAGGACTGACAGTTTTACCGATGCCAACAGTATACGCACCTATCAAATCAAATACTTTATGAACTGTGACACAGCAAGGGTCCTATATATGCTGGAATGTTATACATTGGAAAAACCAAACACCCTCCCAAAATATGTATAGGGAAACACCTCTCAAGCATTAGAACTCCAGACGATGAGAGCCCCGTGGACCTCAAAGTAAAAGCGTTTTATGCCTTGAAATTATCACAAAGGAGAGGAGACTTCGATAAAATACTACTTCAGAGAGGAGTGGATTTCCGGTTGGGCACTTTGACGCCTAAAGGCCTGAACACGGTGCTGAACAAGTATTCCTTAACCCCTGATGCTCCTGGCCATATAGGTCTCCACCAGGAGCCCCATACACTAATCCCATCTCTAACCTCCATCCAATAAGCCTAATCCTTTCTCCTCTATTTCTAATCACCCAGTGTGGGTGTATTCTCGTTCCCGGCACTATCTGTACCCCTCTGGGCCTAATGCAAGAACTAATTGCGTAGCAATTGAGACAAAAAAATATTGCCAGGTCTGTGTTTATAATCATGCCATTATATGTATGCTAAATTACTACTGACACCATCTAGTGGGCAATACATGGTGCCCACACTAAATGACTAAGATACTGTGACTATTAGGGAATATATAAGACTATGCTAAGATGCAAGCAATATCAACACTGGTCACAAGATGGCATGATGAGTTGTATTCCAACAGACTTGTCAGATACAAGTAGTTTGTTTTACTAACCACAAGATGGTATGCGGAAATACAGTCTAACGAATTATGTCAGATACAAGCAATCTGTCCAATAACCACAAGATGGCAGTATGAAGTCCGTTCCACACCAATACTGTTACCTTCGCCCCCTATAAGGGGTTAATATGATGACGTCACAGCCGGAAATTACCTCACCGGGAAGTAGATTGCAATTCATTGCTTATCAAAGCCTTTAAAAGGGATCAGAAAGCCTGAGAGGACTCACCCTGATGAAACCTACAGTCCAGTAGGTGAAACGCATCGGTGTACATGCCCGTGGACCCCTCACCTGCTCATGCGAGCAACAGCCTTCTCTTCACCTGAAGCCCCCACACATCAGCCGTGAACCGGAAGTGAACGGCGCAAACCAGAAGTGGACGGACCGGCGTGTTCCTACCTGCTACAATGCTGCTTTTCTGGTTCTGAGAGATTCTTCACCTGCTCCTTGGATGCATAAACATGGCTCCATGCAGCACACCCCTCTGCTGATCAAGTGACCCAGCAATCGCACACTGCAGTAACCGTGAGTTATACTGTTCACTGCATCCACTCTGCCTTTTGTGTGGTGTGCCTCCTTGGCTGCCACCCCTATTTGACTGATCATTATCAGATCTGGATCTGAGTGCATAGACTGCAGGTACTCAGTATTGATTTTGACACTAACCTGCCCCTGTTCGGGCATTATCCTGAGTCGATCTGACTGGCCCTTTTGAGGGGAAGGGGGAAAACTGAGGGGACTGAAGTGTTTGGGTCCCCTGGTGTCCTCCTCCACTAACCTAGGGGATCTATGCAGCGTGGTGCACCACTACTGCAGTCAGCAACAAGCAGGGGTCTTTATTGCTAGATTATGCCATGTGACTGTATATGGCTTATGCTATAGCACTGTATTTTTAGCAGGGCATTAGGTGGCTCGGAGGAACCGGTGAGATCAATATACTTGCCATTAGTGCTGACCATCCGGCCCCCACAGTAACCACCCTGGTGCCCTGCCCCCTATGTGCTGCACATTTGTAGGTTGCAGGAGGTAATGTGCATTACCAAGGTGTATATCAGAATCCAATATACATTGCAGCGAGTCTGTACCCCTCAATAGCACAAATAAGTAGTTTGGAAGCACCAGGTGGATCACCATACTCGTTCTGAGTGTTGACTACCCAGTTTTCCCAAGATCACTTCAGTCCTGCAGACAGACACTCCACAACGCAGGTTGTCACCACACCCTCAGTTTATATTTTAGACTACTGACCAATGTCCAAACAGGGCAGAAGTGGTCAGGTGGAGGTCTCAGGGTTGGGCATGAGGCCATTCTAACCCCCTGAGACACCACTTGCTTCTCATGTCTCCCTACTGGGACACCTACCTGCTAAGAGGACATATAGGGTGTCTGGATGTTCGGAGTTGACAGTAGGACCCCGTACTGACTACACCATACACCCGGATTTCCCAGACCTACTCTGGTCCCACTTACACATAGCTGCATAATCACAGGCAGTACCACGGCGCTTATAGGCATCATTGGTGGGCACTGATGAGGCTGCACTGATAGGTGGTACTGATGAGGCTCACTGATAGGAGGCACTGGGTGGCACTGGTAAGTGGCACTGATTGGCAGCACTGTTGGGACTGCACTGATAATCAGAACACTGATATCCCTTTCACACAAGCCAGTTATCGGCTTTCTTCACAGTGTCGGCGTGAGGAAAGGAATGCCGATAACCGGCTTGTGTATATATCTTGATTAGCTGTGATTGGACATAGCTGATCACGTGGTAAAGCGCTGATGAGAACACAGCTATCAGAGCACACTGCCCACGCACAGCAGCGGGCGCCATCACGGAAGGACAACATATGACACCCTCCCAAAAAACTGGCCAGCCGCAGTGTTGTCGTCATTCTGCTATAGCACGGTCGGCAAGTACTTAAAAAAGCCCTAACCACATCCAGAAAATGAAGTAAAGTTTCTTTGGGGTGATCTATAGCTGGACAGACCGAAGAACAATGTCTTGGTTGAGGTGAAAGGCGGAAGAGACTACATTTGGTAAAAAGTGCAAAAGAGGTTAGGCCTCAACATTAGCTTGTCCCCATAGAAGACCAAAAAAGGTTCCTTACAGAATAAGATTGTCAGTTCAGAACTTGATGAGGTGATGACTAAAAGAAACACCACTTTGTAGATGAGTTCAGAGAGTTTCTAAAGGGTACAAATCCAGTTTCATGAAGTGGAAAGAGTACTAGATTCAGGTCCACAGAGTCACAGGGAAACAAACAGGGGAAGTCACGAGAGACTCTGTGCAAAAGTCTTAATCCATTAATGAGAGGCTAAAGGTTTCTGAAACATAGTAGCAAGAGCTGAATCCTGCCCTTTGATAGTGCCGTGAGCCAAAAATTTGTCCAGTTAACCATATGAAGTAAAAGATTTGTCCCACAGAGACATCTCTTCTAGGATGGACGCCCTGAGACTCACATAGTGTTAAGGTATGCCTTCTACTTTCAATAATCTTGTCAGAGCAATGTGAATCACTGGAATGCCCTCCCTCTTGATGCTGGAGTTATACCTGTCCTGTTTGTTGTCAAACCTGGCATCCTGAAGGGCCATGGTGTCTCCCACCTGTGATTCAGGTTTGGGATGTAAGCAACAGACCAAGCTGGAATGTGAAGTGCTGCTCAGGACAGGAATTTGTTCCGCCTCTTTTGCCTTCTCTAGACTCCTTGTTCCTCTCTGGTTGATGCTCCCCACTGCCCTGACATTGTCGCACTCAAGACTTGGAAAGACTAGGGACAACAGATACAACACGATTGCCTTTGTGACTTTAGGGGCTCTGAAGGCCCCAAGACTGGGGACAGCACTGGTAGAAGCAGTGGGCTTAAGCCAGCCATACATGGATCAATATTTGGCTGGTCCAGCAGGGATCAGCTGAATTTCAATATATGTATGAACACTTACCGATCAACGTTTGTACAACCACCCTGTCAGGTTTTTCCCTGAATGATCAGCACATTTTTTTTTTCAATCAATCAATTCAAATGGTTGAATGAAAAAAATATATATAATGTTTGGCCTGCCTTAGTGAGTGGCTGCTGTGGAGCAGAGCAGGAAGCAGCAAAAACAGCTGGTCGATGTGAGCCTATGGGTGACGTCATTGCTCTTGGAATTCACTGTCCTCGTTTATTTTTCTTTTAATAATAAAAAAAAAATTATTGAATTTCAACAAAGATAGCATATACAACAAAAAGAGATGACAGTAGTTTGGTATTCAAATATAAATATATACACACGTGATCCATACAAAACATAGTACTTCCAGCAAAAATCAGGCACTTTCAAAGCATAATCATATGCAAAATGTATATCTAAGGTTCACCCAAGTATTCTATCCATCACCCGGACCACAGGGGCAAGACAAGGTACCGCCAGCCAGTACCCCCCAGAGCCTGTCAAATTTACTTGGCACTCGCCCAAGTCTGAGAGTGCTACCCATACGAAGTACCCTATCTTTGAGTGGGGGCCTTATCTGATTTCCAGTGTTACAGAAGGAGTCTGCAAGCTTGGAATAAGGCTGTGTTAACAGCTACTGTCTGAAGTTCTGTTAGTGGAAGGTCATCCAAGATACCCAAAACATATTTGGTGGGTTCAAGTGGAACCATGAAGTGAAAGACTGAATTAATAATGTTAACCAGATTAGTCTAGCTGTATAATGACATGACCCTTAAATCATTTCAAGAGCTGAGAGAGTGATACCGAATATCTAGACAGTCTTTCTATGTATATCTACAGCTGAGACACACCTTGGATAAGCAATTCAAGGTAAAACCATTGAGATGGTGTGAAATAAATCTTCAGAAAGTGACAGAGCTAAAACAGTCCAAAGGAATGATATCAGCAATATGTGGAGTTATATGTGAGGCAGTGAAGGTTGGAAAAAAAGAACTTGTATGTAAAAAGTGTTGGAGAAGAGATATGGGGTATTTATCAACATAACAGTGGGAAAAAATATTGGAAGTGGGACTCAAGGTGTCCTTGTCTCCATCACATAGGAGCTCTTATTTTTGCTTCATAGAACATATTACACACCACAGAAGCTATATCAGTATGGGCGGAGACAGGATGCGAACTGTCCTCCATGTGGGGACAGAGAAGACAACCTGATCCATATGATATGGAGGTGCCCAAAATTACATAGATATTGGGAAGAAATCCTTAAAACTATAAACCAATTGGGATATATAGGGAAAAAAGATATGTCAAATAAAAAACAGCGATAATTTGAAGTCTCTTTCTGGCTAGAAAATTAATAGCAAAAAGATGAATAGCAGAGTATCCGCCAACTCAGGCAGAATGGCTTAAGGAAATGGATGTCACCGTCAGAAAAAAGGGATTCGTTAATGCTAAGAGGAGAAATACGGTGGAATATAATAAGATATAGGGACCTTGGTTGGATAAAACAGTAGAATTCTATAGAGAAGGAATAAAAAGCAACCCAGAAGTAGGGTATCAATAAAAAAAACAAATTACAAGGAGGGATATGAGTAATAAGATCTAGGACCAGCATAGTGGGGGGGGGGGGCGTGAAGATATAGGCATAAGGTAGATACATAATGTCAACGGTGAGACTAACTATATGGTTCTAGGTAAGAATTAAGAGGTTTAATGTTACAAAAGTAGCAGTAGGAGGAGTACATTATAAAATATATATATATATATTTATTTTTTTTTCTCAGGAATGGAAGGGTAGACTGTATGATGTGAATGAACTGTGGTTTCTCATTGCTGTTTTAAAATGAAACTGAAAATTTCTAAATAAAGATTACATAAATTTAAAAAAATTGTGTTAACCACAGCCACCCAATAGTGATGGAGTTTAGGACATCTCCAGAGAAGGTGTATAAGGTCCCAACTCATAGAAATGCATTTAGCGCAGAATGAGGTTTGTAAAATACCCATACAGTGCTGTTTAAGTGAGTTATAATGAACTCGGAGTACAATATACAATTGGGAGAGCCTCTTGGGAGCTTTAAGGGAGCCATATAGGAAAGGCTAATGCATTATATCAAAACTCCTCCTCCAGGGGACCCACATCCTGTTCCCATTACTCTTTGGCCTTACAGGGAAGCTCTCTAAATAGGATGGTAATAACAAGGATGTAGCTTAACAATTAGAAATAACCCCTTAGTGTTCTAGAAAGATTGAACATATTGAAACACAGATGTGGGGGACAAAAAAGAGTCAGTTGATAAGCCTTGAGAGTGGACAGCATGTCGCAACTGGAGGCAGTCAAATTGCAACGTCGGAGGAAGATGGAATGCATCCTGCAGGTCCTCAAATGAGCGAAGTGCGCCACCCCTGAAGACCTGCCCCAAGTGGGTAATATCCCAGCGTTTACACATCCCTGCATATGGCAGATTCACCAATTCATCATACATGGAGTTATGCCTTAGAGGCCTGTAGTCGGTAAAGCCTGTGACACCCTGCAAAGATCCCACTTTCAGCCAGGCTTTTTGAATCAGGGAATACATAGAATAAGTCCTATTTGAAGACTTAAAGCAGGAGGATTCTCAGCCACCGGGTATATCTTGTGTCTGCATGGGATAGCACATAATGGAATGGGAAGAGGGTAATAATAATGCAGAGGTATTAGTCCTAATTGAGAAGACCCCAAAAAGGTGTTGCATTTGTGCCGCTAAGTAGTACAACCAGGGGTTGGGCAGAGCTATTCCTCCGTGGTCCTTGGGTCGCTGAAACTGCTCCAGTTTAATCCTGGGTGACTTATCCTTCCATGACAAGGAATGAAAGATAGTGTTAAATGGGTTTACTTCCTCAATATAACCCTGTAATGTAGAAGCATAATGGACTACTATGCATCGCATAGTAGCCCATTATGTGCCATTTACCTGGAAACGAAGCCTGTGGCGTCCAGCGATGTCCCCTGTGTTGGCCACATCCATCTTAAGCCTCTCTTCCTTCCAGGGCCACGACTCCAGCGCTGTGACTGGCCGGAGTCGAGTGACGTCACTCCCGCGCATGTGCGGGAGCCGCCAGTCACGGCACAGGGTCAGTGGAGAAACGGCGCGGAGGCCGTTTCTTCATTGCGCATGGGCCGACATAACGTCGGCACATGCAAAGCACTGCATATCTCCTGAACCGTGCAGGTTTGGGAGATATGCAGGGCACCTACAGGTAAGCCTTATTCTAGGCTTACCTGTAGGTTAAAGTGGTTGTCACAGGTTGACAACCACTTCAACTAGTCTGAAGATATGCAAGGGGACTACCACCGGGGAGTAGGAGTTAGAGCTGAGGGAGCATGAGGATCATCTTTATAAGATTTGCTCCCCAATCAAGGAAAGCCACAATTCCAGATGACAATTTTGGCTTTAAACCTATGTATAAGAGGTATGATATTGAGTAGAGAGTAGTCTGTTATGGTAGGGGAGATATGGACCCTCAAATACTTAAATCATTGGACCACAGGCACAGGGCAAAAAGTGGCCAAGGACAGGGAGACTACTATATTGAGTGGCAAGAGTGCGGATTTGGCCCAATTAATTGTTAGACTGCAATATTGTCCAAAGGAAGTTAGTACTTCCATAACCCATATCCGTATCGCCTAGGAACAATAACATGTCATCGGCATAAAGAGTTTTCTCACACAACGCCCCATATTGAAGACCCACTATCCAGTCATTTGCACGAACCATGGGAGCCAGTGGCTTGATGGCAAGAGCAAAATGTAGAGGGGAAAGAGGACCTTCCTGTCTTGTCCCTCTACCTAAACTGAATGCCCGAGAAGTCCCTCCACTCTCCCTAATGGAAGCCACAGGGGCATGATGCAGCAACTTGTGCCAGGAGACAAATGTGCTCCTAAAGCCAAAACGCTACAGTGTCTGCCACAAGTAAGGCCATTTCATGCTGTCAGATGCCTTATTAGCATCCATTGGCTGGAGTGCATGTTGTCCTGCATTGTCAGCCTGGGTTTGCATATTTAAGTAGACTCCTGATATTGATAGCTCTGGATTTAAGTGGCATAAAACCCGATTGATCAGGGTGTATAACAGTGACAATACATTTATTCAAGCGCGTTGGCCAGTATTTTACCCAGGATTTTTACAACCACTGGTAGCAAGGATATGGGCCTATAAGAACTTGGGTCAGTGATTGACTTGCCCGGTTTTAAAATCAATACTGTATGTGCTTTGGTCATAGAATCGGGTAAGCAGCCTCTCTTCAAAGCTAGCCTGTATACCTTTACTAATAGTGGCACTAGCATTGCTGAGAACAACTTGTATACTGTACCTCAACGGGGATACCATCCTCCCCTGGGGCCTTGTAGTTTGGGCAGGCGGCAATAGCAGCCGCAATCTCCTCTTCCCCGTGATTGTTTAAGGGGACTCCATTAGTGCCGGCTTGATACCAAAATACTCGTAGATATAGTCGGATTTTTGCGTCCAGAGGGACGGACGAGAGTGTGTGATAGACCTATTCTGAAGAGTGGGTGTCGACAGTAACTGTGTGGTTTTCCGTAATCTACGGGGATAACCCCTTCTCCTCTAACGCCGACGATAACGGCGGACGGGTTTGATGTTCCGGGGTCCCCTCCTACCATAGGGGCAACTCCATGTCATATGTTCAACAAGAGTCGTTACGATCACGGTGATAATCATTTCCATATGTCCGATCGAAAC
>BLSH010409053.1:2699-26611 GCA_018402905.1 Glandirana rugosa | reverse complement strand
TAGCATTGCTGAGAACAACTTGTATACTGTACCTCAACGGGGATACCATCCTCCCCTGGGGCCTTGTAGTTTGGGCAGGCGGCAATAGCAGCCGCAATCTCCTCTTCCCCAATAGGGGCATCTAATGCCTTTTGGTGTGTCAATGACAGCTGTGGGTGAGAAGTCTTATCCAGATAGTGTGTGAGAGCAGGCAGGGAGACCTGCGTTTTTAGGCTGATATAGATGCTCATAAAACCATAGTTCGGCCGTGATTACCTCAGGGGAATTTGTTAGTGACCCTTCAACAGTGTTACAGGGTTGAAATTGGCGTTACCCCTTGCTGTGCATTTATGATTTTGGCCAATAGATGATCTGTTTGCTCACCCTCCTCATAATAGGCCTGCTTTCTTTAAAAAAAAACACTTCTGTTCTGCTACAGAAACTCGCAGCTGTTATAGCACATTCTGAGCTTCCAGCCATGCCGTCTGATTTGCAGGGGAAGGGTCAGAGGCATATTGCCTCTCCGTCTGTGATGGCCTTTGCGTAAGGTGCAGTTCATGCTCCCGGGGGGCATTTTGCACCGCTTTGATTTCTGAGGTAAACAAGCCCCGCAGTTAACATTTAAAATAATCCCAGCAAAGAAGATGATTTCTAAAATATGCATGTACAGTTGTGCTCAGAAGTTTACATACCTTGGCAGAATTTATGATTTTGTCACCATTTTTCAGAGAATATGAATGATTGAGAACACAAAAACATTTTTCACTCGTGGTTAGTGTTAGGTTGAAGCCATTTATCAATCAACTGTGTTTACTCTTTTTAATTTGGTTCATTTGGGTAGTGTCTGTTGTCATTATGATATAAAAAGAGTTAAAACAGTTGACTGATAATAAATGGCTTCAGCCAAACACTAACTATGAGTGAAAGAAATGTTTGTGTTCTCATTCATATTCTCTAAACAAAAATTGCCAATAAATCCTAAATTCTGCCAGGGTATGTAAACTTATGAGCACAACTGTATGTAAAAATATGGTCAGGGAATAAATTGAGCCAAAAAAGATTGAGTTTCCATAAGGCTTTAGGTAAGTTAGCATGAGGTTTAGTGGTAAGCCATGCAACCACAGGAGAGTGATCAGACACAGTTCTGGTAGCATAGTGCAGTTTAGAGACATGAATGGCATAGTTAGGGGAGACCAAGGAAAATGCATGTCTTAGAAAAGCAGGAAAATTGCTATTCCCCAGGGTTTTTGCACCTCCAAAGGTCTATCCATCCCATCTCATGAACAAACCTGCTTAACCACTTGCCGAGCGACTGCTGTGGCATGACAGCTGCAAAGTGGTTCGTTATCGCAATCCGTCGTCACCTGACGGAGGCCGCGAGAACGAGTATTGTGAGCGCGCGCCACTGGGGGCACGCTCACTTTGTTCCGGGGGGGGGGGGAGGAGCGGGTAGGGCAGACTCCATCTCCGCCGGCTACCCGCGATGGCTCCCCCGCAGTGAGAGAACTTAGGTCCGTGTATGTAAACACGGATCTAGGTTCTGACATAGGGGGAAGAGATGTGATCACAGGCTTCCTATATATGGACAAAAAAAGGAGGTGAAGACACCAAAAGGACTCCTGTTGGGTCACGCGGCCTGATATAACAAATTGTTTATTGGTAACTAACATTCACAATACATAACCAAAAAAGTGAACCACCACAGATAGCATGGTTAAAAAAGACAACGTTGTCTATAATTAAAACAAAACCCACCCACACACACTGGCCAACCGGTCTCATACACACCTATACCACCTCAAACAAACACTGATCCTGAAGAGTGGTTGATATTGGATATCCAGGATCCAGCACAGTTGGCTGTTATCCTGGTAGCCAAACCACTAGTACTGAGGTCAGTGAAAACTAATTACTGCAAAGTGGGGTAGACTGGGATAATTGAGGAAGGGGCAGAGATGAGAAGTGGCTCATTGTGTAAACACAAATAAAGATGGACCGTGGCATGGCAGTCTATGAGGGATGTTCCTCAATTAACTCATGAAATAGAAATCATGGTAGGGTAATTCACCCATATAATAATGGACTTAGCCATGAGGAAGGTCATGGAGCAGCACCGCTCTGGTGATGATCACTTAGGTACAGCAGGACTGTAGTGAAAAGGCATGTAAGGATCTCACCCGGCTTCACCGGATCGGCCAGTGTGTGGGTGGGTTTTGTTTTAATTATAGACAACGTTGTCTTTTTTAACCATGCTATCTGTGGTGGTGCACTTTTTTGGTTATGTATTGTGAATGTTAGTTACCAATAAACAATTTGTTATATCAGGCCGCGTGACACAACAGGAGTTTTTTTTTGGCAATGTTAAATTTGACTCTGGGGTCTGCATCTTACCTTAGATGATTGGCCGCATGTACTATACAGTTTTCAGGTACATCATTATCAAATTCACATCACCTCTACGGGAGACCCTTTTATTTATTTTCCATTCCTATATATGGAAGTCGTGATCACTCCCCTCCCCCATACAGTTAGTAACACACACACACACACACACAGAGAACACAGTTAACCCTTAGAGCGCCCCCTCCAGGTTAACTCCTTCACTGCCAATGGCATTTACACAGTAAGCAGTGCATTTTCATTGCACTGATCGCTGTATAAATGCCAATGGTCCCAAAAAGTGTCAAAATGGTCCGACATATCCGCCGCAATATCACAGTACCGGTAAAAATTGCAGATCACCACAATTACTAGTAAAATAAAAAAATAAAAAACCCCATAAATTAATTCTCATTCATAAACGTGGCAACTTTTGTGCAAACCAATCAATAAACGGATGCAAATTTTGTTTTTGTACAACGTCGCACGACTGCGCAATTGTCAGTTAAAGTGACGCAGTGCCGAATCGCAAAAAGTGCTCTGGTCCTAAAGTGTGAAATCCTTCCTGGGCTGACGTGGTTAAAATGGTACCCCTAAATTGAGAGCTCATGGCAGCAGGCGGATTCTTGTCTAGCTGTGGACACATCTATATCCATTAAAATAAGCAATACCAGTACATCAGGCTTGTCAAGTAAAAAAAACACTAACTGCCCAAGGACCCACGTGGAGAAAGGGGGTGGGATATATACAGATATGGTAGAATACACACAAATTGGAATAGCTTGCAGTGGACGAAAATATATCTATCTAACCTCACTATCCACCTCTCACGCAGAACATCAAAAGCAAGTTGCCGATATACTAGTAGGCTCCCTCTGCGCGAGAATGAGGTGTGGACCGAGTGGCAGGCATATTCCACCCAGCAGTAGTGCAGACAGGCTAAGGCATCTTCGGTCATATGAGTCTCTTGTAGACACAGAATTGCAGGCTGGTATTGTTTAAGGACTGAGGTCACCATGGTGCGTTTAAGCGGGTCACGCAAACCCCCGACGTTCCACAATACTATTGGGACATCCGCTATGATAGAGGCATCAGTAGAAGTATTAGGACCATAGTCACTGTTCAAGAGGCATAGGAAGCTGTGTCTGAGTTTGGACAAGTGAGGAACATTGCACCAATGGGGAGAAAGCTTGTCACGTCTCTGACACTAGATACCATTTATAGCACAGATCACTGGAAATCGTAATCCACAGGTAAATGTTAAGGTTGCAGCAGGGCACAACTGCACCAAAAGAATAGAGAACAAACAACATCCAAAATGAGCAGAGAGATAAATCCATCCACTTGTAGAACCAAAAGAAAACAATAGGGATTACCATGTGCCCAGATGAAGATACAGTATAGCTCTTCTCCAGACATACCACGGTTTGCAGTAACCACCATTGGCAGAGCTACTTGTCATGCCAACAGAAATAAAGCATGTTGCCAGCATAGCTAGAAACTCTTGGAGCATTGTTCTCATACCTAGTGACGGTACATGTTACCGGCCATGTAAAGCAACAGAGCCATAAACTGATCTAAAAACCTTATGAGCTGCTCAGTATTAGCTATGTCATATAGCAGCTGGCACTTCCCACACTTCCTTACCAATGTGCAAAAATCAATGATATATATCAAAAAAGCCATAAAGCTTCAACAGTGAAAAACAGTGGTGCGAACCAGTGAAAAAGGCAGAAAACTATTTTTCCCCATGAAAGATCATGTGCCAGAGCGTAGAATCAGGATACTGCTGAGCCAGATGGACGATTCCACAGGGGATGGTTCATACACATCCAGCCAGGAAGATGCATCCGAGGCCTTCTCAAAAAAAGTGCGACTGCCATAAGGTCGTGATATGCATCCTGGCGGGATACAGCATTACATGTGTGAGCTGGAGGCGTTGGAGCCTTTTCTTATGTTCCAAAAGTTTTTCTTGAGATTTTAATCATCATAACAGAATAGGTAAAGAGCTGAGAATCTGCCAAATGTGTTATTTAAGAAATAGTTGTCGTCTGGAGTCTCCGCCCACCCCCAGTGACACATGGGGTTTATGCACCTTTTACTAGGAGTAGACTAGGCAGAACGAAAGTTCAGAAAAGCAAAGCTGGCCCCTCCCAGGGGGCAGTCCTCACTCAGCAGATAACCCCTCAGCCCTGCATAGCATATCAGTTTTCTTCTGCCTAGTGCAAGGAGTTAGACCTGGTTCCCTGCTGGGAACTGCGGTTCACCTATCTTTTTCTTTTCTTTTTGCGCAAGCCTTCTGATGAAGACTGCTATCAAGTAGCCGGCTGGGGACCACGCGGATATTCCTTGTCCTGCCATCTCCCCAGCACAGCTGACAGGATGCGAGCCACCCTTAGCTATGGCGAGGTCCGCCGCATCGCGCCCGTTCCGTGCGGGTGGCCGGTGGGTTAAACGCCCCACCTGCATACCCAGCGACCGGCCTGTGGCCCGCTCCAGGGGTTGCTTGGCCAGCAGCATCCCTCCCCACCTGGGGGGAGGAAGGTCTGCACTGGGTGGCTGCCCACTACACCTATCTGGAAGGGTGAGTGACACCCCCCTTTCCCCCGGTGGCGGAGGGGGGTGACTAGCGGTGCCGCTTCGGCGGGGGTGACCCCCCTCTTCACGCCTGCCTAACCGCCCGCTCAGCCGACCGCCGCTCGCCTGTTTCGCTGCTGTGACCGCCGCCACTTTGGCGGCGTTGGTCGCCATTTTCCCGGAGTCACAGTCGCCGCCATTTTGCCGTGGCCATTTTGGAAGTGATTTGGCCTCTTGTGTCTGCTGGCGGCCATTTTTGGTTGGTCTCCCTGCATGGGAGCTTCTCATGTGCGTTTGGCGCCATTTCTCTTTCCGGGACGGCAGCAGCAGATACATCAGCAGCGGTGGCATTGGCAGACAGGGTAGCCTCTTTCAGGCATCTGCGAGAAGGCAGTGTTCTGCAAGTATAGCTGGTCTCTCTCCCTGGGATGCTGGAGCGGCGGTGCTGGTTCCTTACTGGGCAGTCCTGAGGCTCTGCAGGGGGTGGCATTGTGGGGGCGTATGGCCAGTAGGCCTCATAAGTGTCCGGGCGGTGGCGCAATGGCGGCTGAACCGGCAGTTCATTCTCCGGAGGGGTCCACGGAGGCACAGGCCGCGCTGGGACCTCTGGTTCCCCTGGAACAATTAACCTCAATTTTGGAAGAGTTTTTCACCCAGGGGGAACCAGGCCTGAGTAGGAGGGCCCCTAAAAGCGTCCACCACCTCCGCAATCTTCAGAGGAGGACTCGGAGCTGGAAGGGGGCTCTGGGGTCACTGGGACCCCCGTGGAGCTCTGACAGGGAGCTGGAGCCTTCGGATGGCGAGGAGGACCAGGGGGCCTCGGTAGCGTGCGAAAGGGCGCTGATGGGCACCCTGGTCGCGGCCGTCCGTAATTCTCTACACCTGGACCAGGCTGGGGGGTCCCAGGCGTCTGCCTATACGTTTGGGTCCAAGAAACCCTCCCGTGCGCCTAAGGTGTTCCCCTACCTCCAGTATTTTGTCTATAAAGAATGGCAGCGTCCGCTAAATTTGTTTACCCTGGCAAAACATTTTTCTGTGCGCTATCCCTTTGAGTACAGCCTATTGCAGAAATGGGTCTCTCCCGCGGTGGATCCGCCAGTGGCCCGCCTGAATAAGGCGACAACTATTCCCTTGGAGGGGTCCCCCTCTTTTAGGGACCCGGCCGATAGGCAGATGGAAGCAGTGTCCAAGGCACTCTTTCTGGTGGCAGGGGCAGCCATGCGGCCGGCCTTGGCGTCGGTCATGGTAGCTCAGTCGCTCATGGAGTGTGCAATGGAATGTAGTGAGGCCCGGGGTGGCGTGGATTCACCTGAATCTGTGCAGCGTGCGGACCACCTGGTGCAGGGGCTTCGTTACCTCTGTGACGCAGCTCTGGACCTGGTGCCGATGTCAAAAATGTCTGTTTTTGCAATCATTATTAGGTGTCTGCTGTGGCTGCGCTGCTGGTCGGGTGACCACGCGTCCAAGAAGGGCCTCACGGATCTACCTTTTCAGGGTGGTCGGTTCTTTGGGCCCCAATTGGATGAAATCATTAAGGACTTCACCGGGGGGAAGAGTGTTTCTTCCGGAACCCGAGCGGCGTGATCAGCACCGCAAGCAGGGGCCTCAGCCCTCTGGGCAGAAGCATTTTTTTTTGTGCGACCAGTCTGGCGGGCAGGAGCTCCCGGCCCGGCAAGTCTGCCTCTGGCCCCGGTAAGCGTCCCTGGCAGCGCAAGCCCAAAAAGTCGTCCTTCGCATGATGGGTTGCCCCCGCCCATTTCTCGGGTGGGGAGCCGACTTCTGGGGTTCGCAGACCGGTGGGCCGCTCGCATCTCTGACCGGTGGGTGCGGGAAGTGGTGTCCTCCGGGTACAAGATAGAGTTCAGCACTCGGCCCCTGGACAGGTTCTTCCTGTCCAATTTAAGACTCTCTCCGGAGCGTCGGCTAGCTCTGCTAGAAGCTGTACAGACGCTGTCCGAACAGGGGGTAATTGTGCCAGTACCTTCGGCGGAGAGATTCCGCAGCTTCCACTCTAACCTCTTTGTGGTGCTGAAGAAGGGGGGGGGGGGTCAGGCCGGTTCTGGACTTGAAAGCACTCAATCACTTTGTGAAGGCGTGCAAATTCAGGATGGAGTCAGTCCGTTCGATCGTGGCCGCCCTGCACCAGGGGGATTGGCTGGCGTCCCTGGACATCAGGGACGCATATCTTCACGTTCCCATTTTTGTGTCCGGCACCAGCGCTTCCTGCGCTTTGCTGTAGGGGACCTTCATTATCAGTTTGTGGCTCTTCCCTTCGGTCTAGCCTCGGCTCCGCGGGTCTTCACCAAGCTGCTGGCTCCGGTCCTAGCTCTGCTGAGACAGAGAGGCATTGCGGTGGTAGCCTACCTGGACAATGTTCTCCTACGGGCAGAGTCAGCTCCGGCTCTGGTGGACAATGTTGCTATCACCCTGGCCTCACTGAGGGACTTTGGTTGGCTAATCAATCTACAGAAGTCGACGTTGACCCCGTCCTGTCGCCTGGAATATCTGGGTCTGATATTGGACACGGTGCAGGCAAAGGTATTCCTACCTCCGGACAAGTCGCTGATGCTGCAAGCAGCGGTGCGAACCCTGTTGGCATGACGGTGGTCCTTCTTACGTTTCTGCATGCAGGTGTTGGGGCACATGGTCTCGACTTTCGAGGCAATACCGTATGCCCAGAGTCACACCCGGCTCCTGCAGCGAGCGATACTACTGCAGTGGGACAAGTCTCCCTCGTCCCTGGATCGACCGATCCGGTTGGATCATCAGACCAGAAGGTCGTTGACCTGGTGGCTTTAGGCCCCGGCACTGACCGTGGGGGAAGTCCTTCCTTCCCTTGGAATGGTCAATAGTCACAACGGATGCCAGCCTCTCGGGCTGGGTAGGAGTCCTGGGGCAACTGTCAGCTCAGGGCCGTTGGTCGGCGCAGGAGTCTCGTCTCCCGATCAATGTGTTGGAGCTGAGGTCGATCAGGCTGTCTCTCCCGCTGGTCGGCGAGGCTGCACGGCCTCCCGGTTCGGGTTCAGTCGGACAACGCCACGGCGGTGGCGTACATGAACCATCAAGGCGGAACAAGGAGCTCGGCAGCTGCGGCAGAGGCAGCCCACATTCTAAGGTGGGCAGAGCTTCACATGCCGGCAATCTCCGCCATCTACATTCCGGGCGTAGAAAATTGGAAGGCGGACTTCCTCAGTCGCCAAACGCTGGACCAAGGAGAATGGTCCCTGCATCCAGAGGTGTTTCGCCAGATTTGCGAAAGATGGGGCACGCCAGATGTGGATCTCCTGGCCTCCAGATTCAGTCACAAGGTGAAGACCTTCGTGTGCAGGTCAAGGGATCGTTGGCGGCAGCCACGTACGCCCTGGTGGCCCCATGGTCTCGGTACAGGTTTATGTACGCCTTTCCCCCTCTCAAGCTTCTACCGCGGTTACTGCGCAGGATAGAAGTGGAGGGAATCCTGACAATCCTGGTGGCTCCGGATTGGCCTCGGCGTCCTTGGTACGCCGATGTGGTGCGGATGGTAACAGATGTTCCCTGGCGACTCCCGCTTCGCGCAGATCTACTGACGCAGGGTCCCATCTTGCACCCTGCTTTACTCTCGCTGGCTTTGACAACATGGCTATTGAGTCCCAGGTACTGAGGGACAGGGGTCTCTGAGTCAGTGATCCCCACTATGCTTAAGGCGCGCAAATGTACTTCGCGCAAGATCTATAATCGCACCTGGAAAGCCTATATTGCCTGGTGCGAGGCGGGGGGTTGGAACCCCCATTCTTATGCGGTTTCTCGGGTGCTGGCCTTTCTTCAACAGGGCCTGGATCAAAAGTTGGCTTTGAGCACACTAAAAGGCCAGATTTCTGCTCTGGCGATTCTTTTTCAGCATCCTTTGGTGATGCATTCTTTGATCCATACATTTGTGCAGGGTGTGCGTCATATGGCTCCTCAGGTGCGGTCGCCCCTGGCACCGTGGGATCTGAACTTGGTACTTTCTGTGCTGCAGAAACCGCCGTATGAACAGATCAGGGATATTCCCTTGCAGTTGCTGTCCCAGAAGGTCGCCTTCTTGGTGGCCATTACATCCGCTAGACGGGTGTCTGAATTGGCAGCTTTGTCGTGTAGGTCTCCTTATTTGGTCCTACATAAGGATAAGGCAGTGTTGCGTCCGTCTCCTTCATTCCTTCCGAAGGTGGTTTCCTCTTTTCACATTAATGAGGACATTGTCCTCCCTTCCTTATGTCCACGCCCATCCCATCCTAAGGAGATTGCTCTGCATTCCTTGGATGTGGTGAGGGCCTTGCGGGTGTATTTGGCAGCTATGGCTCCTTTTCGGAGGTCGAATGCGCGCTGTTTGTGCTGACGGAAGGGCGGCTTTGACGGCCACTGTATCACGTTGGATCAGACAGACTGTGACCCATGCATATGGTGTGCGGGGCCAAGTACCCCCTTTTCCGTTCACGGCTCATTCCACCAGGGCGATTAGCACTTCCTGGGCTTTCAGACACCAAGTGTCGGCGTGCAAGGCGGCTACTTGGGCCTCGGAGCACAATTTTGTTAAGTTTTACAAAGTTGATGTATCAGCATCCGCGGATGCTGCTTTTGGCCGCAAAGTTTTACAGGCAGCAGTGTAGGCGCGGCTGGCGCCTCCCGAGATCTTTCTGTGGGTACAGTTGTTATTGTTTACCCACCCCTCTTGTTTGACACTGCTTTGGGATGTCCCCACGTGTCATGAATAGAGGCTGAGTCTGTCAATAAACGTAAGAGAAAATAGGATTTTATTAAGAACTTACCGTAAAATCCTTTTCTCTGAATTCATTGACAGACGCAGCACCCACCCCTCGGTGTTGTGTTTGTATGGCTTGTTGGCTTGTTATGAACTGATATGCTATGCAGGGCTGAGGGGTTACATGCTGAGTGAGGACGACCCCCTGGGAGGGGCCAGCTTTGCTTTTCTAAACTTTTGTTCTGCCTAGTCTACTCCTAGTAAAAGGTGCATAAACCCCACATGTCATGAATAGAGGCTGCGTCTGTCAATGAACTCAGAGAAAAGGATTTTACGGTAAGTTCTTAATAAAATCCTATTTTTACAGAGGACTCCCTATCTTCTATCGTGGCCCAGTGCAACCTCTATGCCCAGCAGTTTATTGCAAGCAACCCAAATTCAAGCTACGCCCATCCCTTTGAATGGGGAGCTTACTGTGGAGGAATTGACATTTTTTTTAGGCCTGACTTTTAACATGGGACTCTCAAAAAAAAAAAACTATTCACCTATTGGTCCACCAAACCCATCCACCACATGCCAATTTTTTCCTCCACTATGCCAAGGTCCAGATACCTAATAATTCTCCGGTTCCTCCACTACAATGGCAAGTGCCTTCCCAGAAATGACCCATCTTATGACAAACTATTCAAAATTCGCCCCCTTCCAAACTATTTTTCAGAAAAATTTTCCCAGCTATATACCCCCGAGCAAAACATGCATTGATGAGTCACTTATTAAATTCTCAGGCAGGCTGGCCTTCAAACAGTTTATACCCAGCAAAAGGGCCCAATATGAGGTTAAGCTGTACAAGCTTTGCGACCGAGTCACGGGCTACATTTATGCCGCCTTGGTTTATGAAGGTAAGGACTCCCAGCTGCATCCCCGTGAATGCCCAGATTACATTGGAACCAGCGGAAAAGTTGTGTGGGAGCTCATTTATCCACTCCTTGGGAAGGGTTACCATCTTTACGTGGATAACTTCTACACAAGCTTGCCCCTTTTCCGCAATCTTTACAGAATGAAGATTCCAGCATGTGGTACAGTCAGAACCAACAGAAAGGGTTTCCCTCAAAGGCTCACCGATGAAAGGCTAAGAAAAGGAGGCGGCGTCTTTGTGAAATGAGGAGCTGTTGGCTGTCAAGTCGAGGGACAGACGAAATGTACACATGCTGTTAACAATTCATGACGACACTTATGTGGATATCCCCAGAAGAAATGGCCCAATCCGGAAACCTGCTTGTGTCCATGACTATAATTTGTTCATGGTGGGAGTGGACTTCAATGATCAGATGATCGAACCATATCTTCCCACCAGAAAATCCCGTCATTGGTACAAAAAGTATCTATCTTTTCACATTGGCCATGTACAACTCTTTCATAATTTACCAAAAATCTACAGAAAACCCTTTATCCTATATTTACTACCAAGAAGAAGTCATCACCGCCCTAGTGTACCCTGAAGGCCCACCAGAAAGTATTAGATCTGATGTAGTAAGCAGGCTCCATGAACGACACTTTCCTGAGAAACACCCCCCCCCCCCACTGAATCAGGCCGTAGACGTCAAAAGAGATGCCGGGTGTGCACCAAAGCAGGATTTAGAAAAGACACCGCATATTTTTGTCCCCAATGCCCTTCCCAACCGGGCCTCTGTGGGTAATTGTTTCCGCCGTTACCATACTTCTCTACATTATTAGTGAAGTATGGTAAACATAATTGCCATTTACATCCACACCCCTTATGGCACTGCACTGTACATACTGCTGCCTTCCCCGGAACTGACCCCTGGCCTGCTATACGACCATGCTTCTGCCTCACGCTAAAAATCCCTCTGCTTGCTCTGGAACCGACCCTGGCCTGTTATACAACCACGCTTCTGTCTAAAGCTGAACTGTACCTACCTCTGCCTGCTCTGGAACTGACCCTGGACTGTTTGACCAAGTTTTTTTGCCTGCCTCTTGGACTGATCTTTTACCCTGGAGTAGTGGGATTCATAACACAGGGGTCCTCACATATGTGAGAGGCTCCAGAATTGTTTTTCTGGATGAAGAAAACTGTTTTTGTTTTTCTCATTCCCAGATTAGGGTCTGGAGACTCAGAGGCTTCATAGAGCTTTGGGTGAGAGAAGCCTCTACCCCTGTCCCCATTCTTTCCTGGCCTGCTACCTGTATTATGGACCATGTTTCTGCCTACTACCTGGGCCAATATTTTGGCACTGCTGGCATAATCTCTACCTGGACTGTATATGGACCCTGCCTGTACTGACTATGGACAATATTCCTGCCTGCTGCGTGGACAATTCTGTTTGCTGTCGCTGACCACGTCCCTGCCTGCTGCCTGGATCTACCAGAGAAGCCTCTACACCGGTCCCCATTCTTTTCTGGCCTTCTACCTGTACTATGGTCCATGTTTTTGCCTACTACCAGGACCAATATTTTGGCACTGCTGGCAATATCTTTACCTGGACTGCATATGGACAGTATCCCTGCATGTACTGACTATGGACAATATTCCTGCCTGCTTCCTGGACAATTCCGTTTGCTGTCGCTGACAATGTCCCTGCCTGCTGCCTGGATCAGTGCTCTGCTCCTGTGGTCAACTGCACTACTAAGATCACAAGTAATCTTTTCTTTACCCTTTTGCTCAGCAGAATGTATTTTTGGGTGTAATTCTTGGGATGTACATGCTATGTGTTATAAATATTAAAATGCTTTCAAAAATATGATAGGTTGTCAGGAAATTAGATGCGTAATGTATGGATGGTGCTCCTTGTATATTGGGCCTCTGTGTGTGTGTCCAGGCTGTGTAAAAGTCTCACACGTGTGGTATTGCCATATTCAGGAGGAGTAGCAGAATGTATTTTGGGGTGTCATTTTTGCTATGTACATGCTGTGTGTTGGAAATATCTTGGAAATGGACAGCTTTGTGTAAAAAAAAAAAAAAAGCGTTTTCATTTATTTTCCACATTATCCAAAAACTTCTGGAAAAAATGAACCATTCAAAAGACTCATCGTGTCTCATAGATTATTCGTTGGGGTTTTTGCTTTCCAAAATGGGGTAATTTTGTGGGCTTTTCCATTGTCCTTGTGCTCCAGGGCCTTCAAAATTGTAATAGGGGGTTGAGAAATTAGATGTGTAATTTATGCTCCTAGAACACCTGAAGGTGCTACTTCAATGTCAGGCCTCTGTATGTGGCCAGGCTGTGTAAAAGAATTGTGGGAAAAAATGAAAACTTCAAAAAACGAACCATGCCTCTTATTAAATACCTTGGAATGTCTACTTTCCAAAAAGGGGTCATTTGGGGGGTATTTGTACTTTCCTGGCTTATTAGTGTCTCAAGAAATGAGATCCTTCAATATATCATTAGTGATTGGCACCATAGCTTGTAGACTATAACTTACACAAGGACCAAATAATATCCACTAATTTGGGTTATTTTTACCAAAGATATGTAGCAGTATAAATTTTGGTCAAAATTTATGAAGAAAAATCACTAATTTGCAAAATTAATTTATAGCACAAAAAATAAAAAACCCAGTGATGATTACATACCACCAAAAGAAAGCTCTATTTGTGCGAAAAAAAGGACACAAAATTCAGATGGGTACAGTGTTGCATGACTGAATAATTGTCATTCAAAATGTGAGAGCACTGAAAGCTGAAAATCGGTCTGGTTGTTAAGGGGGTTTAAGTGCCCATTGGTCAAGTGATTAAAGCATAATGAGATAAATATCAAGGGATTAGGCAAACGGTGTCTGATAGCTATGAGTCAGTCAAAACAAGAGGTGGTGAAGTTCCTAATCGATTTAATCCGGGCCACACCATTGAGAGAATTCTGTAAACCTTGCATGTTAAATAGGGTTTCCATGATGGAACTTATAGTCTAGAGTAAGTGTCGGGCATGAATTTTGGGTTTAATATGTCCATATGTGATTTTGACATGTGTGGCCATGTCTTATGGTATATGCATTCGGGCTTGGATTATGGTAGGTTAACCACTTCAATACTATGCACTTAGAACACTTTCCTACCAGACCAATTTTCAGTTTTCAGTGCTGTTGCGCTTTGAATGACAATTGCGCGGTCGTGCAACGCTGCACCCAAACAGATTTTTTATCATTCTGTTCCCACAAATAGAGCTTTCTTTTGGTGGTATTTGATCACCCCTGCGGTTTTTAGTTTTTGCGCTACAAATAAGACCGAAAATTTTGAAAAAAAAAAAATTCTCTATTTTTGTCACAAAACTTTGTAAATAAGTAAATTTTCTCAATCACTGGTGTGCACTGATGAGGCTACACTGACGGGCACTGATGTGGCAGTACTGATTGGCACTGATGAGGTGGCACTGATGATGAGCACTGTTAGGTGGCACTCATAAGCAGCACTGATGGGTACTGATAGGTGGCACTGATATACAGCACTGACGGGCACTGATATGCAGCACTGACGGACACTAAGCGGCACTGATTGGCACTCATAGGCGGCACTGGGCACTGATAGGTGGCACTTATGGGCACTGGTAGGTGGCAATGGTGGGCACTGATATGTGGCACTGGTATGCATTGATAGGGGCACTGGTAAGCACTGATAGGGGCACTGGTGGGCATATATACTGATAGGGGCTCATTCCCTGGTGGTCTAGGGTGGCATCTGAAGGTGGCACTGAGTGGCATCCACATTGAGCTATATGCCTCTTACCTGGTGGTCTAGGGGGGGGGGTCTCCCTGGTGGTCCAGATCGGCTCCCTGGTGGTCCTGGGTGGGCACATCCCTGGTGGTCCCTGGGCAGGCTCCCTGGTGGTGTAGTGTGGCGATCCCAGCGGGGGCTGTGCTGATAAATCATCAGCACAAACCCCCCCCCCCCCCCCGCCAGGAGAGCAGCCGATCGGCTCTCCTCCACTCAGGTCTGCAAACCCGAGTACAGGAAAGCCGATAAACGGCTTTCCTGTGTTACACTGTGACCAGCTGTGATTGGTCACGGCTGGTCACATGGTAAAGTGCTTCAGATCGCAGCGCTTTACCGAGATCGGTAATGCAGGGGGGTCAGGCTGACCTCCCACACCACTAATCGCGGCGCGGCGGCATGTTATCCTGAGGACGTCATATGACGTCCAGTCAGGATAATTGAACCACTTCCCGGCCGTCATTCTGCATACGGCGGTCGGGAAGTGGTTAATGTGCTTAATGGCCTATTACCACATGTGGGTTGATTTTTTTAGGGGTATTCCTGGGTTCCAGTGTTGTCTTATTTGGTTAGTGTCGTATTGGTGAGGAAAGAGGGAACGGGAAGGGAAAGGATATATTTGGTGAGGGGGGGGATACTCTTCCTCCTCCGACAACTTGGTAGTCAACTATGATCTGACTTCACTGAGTATTTGGATTTAATCAGTCATAGTTTGGAAGTGGTGCCAGGAGGACCAGATTTTCCGATATTTGTCGGTAGTGTCTCTTGCTTGGTGTATTAATTCCTCTAACTGCGCTATTTTCTTTATAAGTCTTATCCACTCAGTCAAGGATGGGGGAGAGTCTGGCTGGGATACACATTTTTGCTGCTTTTATTAGGTGGAGTGAAAGAGAAGGATGGTCATTTTTTTTTTTTTTTTTTTTTTTTTTGAATGGTTAAATGGTGCAGCAGCATTTGGACTGGGGGGAGTTCTATCTGAAGAGTGGTAATTTGAGTAGTGAGGCATTGGACAACTTCCCAGTAAGTTTTAAGCTTAGGGCAGGTCCACCATATGTGGAGCATAGAACCATGTTTATCTAGGCATCTCCAGCAGTTGAGAGGTATGGAAGGAGAATTTTTGTGGAGTCTAAGGGGGGGTTTTGTACCATCTGGAAAAAAACTAACCCATTTTCCTTGGCGGACACGTTAATAGACCCTTTGTGGATGTAGGTGTACACGTTTTCCAAGTCCTCACTAGAGAGTGTGATTGCTAGATCTTTCTCCCTCTGAGAGCTAGCAAGGTTGGACTTCGGGTCTTGGTCAGAGGGTACATGTCTGAGATCATGTGTCTCTGCAGTTCTTTTCTTGTGCATATTTCTTTGAAGGGTGTGCATTATCTTGTATATGCCTGACATTTACGAGGGTCGTCTAAGACCTGTCTTATTTGGCAGTATGACCAGAAGGGGAATGAATGTCCGGGCATCTGTGCTGATAGTGTGGAGAGGGTTAGGAAGGTATTCTTAGCAAAGAAGTGCTCAGCTCGTATATCTGTGTGGAGCCTTATATCTGAAAGGAATCAGTCTGTCCTGGTAGGAAATCCGGATTATGGCAGATACGCCTTAAGGGGCCCTGTGTAGAAGATATTTGTTGTTTTCGACACACACCTTTTGGAACGTTTGAAGTGTGCTATAGATTAGAGGGTGATTTTTACAGGTCAGTGGTATGTGTGAAGGGGTGACCCATGGTAATTGGCGTGGGGGCATTGAGAGTGTGTGTTCTATGTTAACCCACGCTTTGGTGGGGTGATGGATGTTCCTATCAATTATTCTAGCCATCTGGCAGGCTGCGTGGTATTTAGTAAATCCGGTAAGCCTATGCCTCCCTTCAGCTAGCTGAGTCTAGGACGGGCTGTGCCCCAGATAAACGTGGAGGTACGGTAAGATCTGAAGAAGGTTTCTGGGAGGGTAATAGGTATCGCTTGCATTATGTACAGTATTCTCGGGAGAGCATTCATTTTTAATATCAATGCTCTGCCAAACCATGAGAAGAGCCCAGTCGACCATGTTTTCAAATCTTTTTGGATGTTTAGTAGTATTGGGAGAAAATTTTTGTTGTATAGGTTGGTTAGCTTCTCGAGTAGCTGGATTCCAAGGTTTGTGATCGAGTCTCGACTTCATCTGAATGGGAAATTTGATTAGCAACTTAAAAGCGAGATTTGTGGAAGGGGTTATAGTTAGTGCCTCCGGCTTCGAGAAATTTATTTGTAAGTTTGATAGGGATTTGAATAGGGCGAAGTCTTTGAGTAGGTTTGGCAGGGTAATATGTGGTTCTGTCAGGAATAACAGTATGTCGTCTGCGAAGGCATTAAGTTTGTAGGTGGTTTTGTTAATACCTTTAACATCTGGGTTGATTAAGGAGCGGTTCCAGGGTCACAATGAATATTAGGGGAGATAGGGGACAACCCTGGCGTGGGCCGTTCGATATCTTGCAGGCATCCGATAGGTGGCCATTGACACGAATCCTGGCGGTCGGGGCAGAGTAAAGGGCTAGGATAAATCATAGCATACATTCTCGGATGAATCCCCTTTGTTGAGTGGATGTCAGCCTTTGGATGTTTGGTGTTGTCCCTTGCTTCCCTTTCCGGGACAAATCCCACTTGGTTCAATGAAATGAGATTGGGCAGTAGGGGTAAGATGTGGTTGACTAGTACTTTGGCAAAAATTTTGAGATTCAATAGCAATATTTAACGGTAGTTGGTGACTAATGTAGAATCCTTGTTTGGTTTTGGGATTAGGCTATATGAGCCATCAGAAGGTCTCTAGGCGGGGGGAGTATCCGATGAGAGGGAATTAAATCCTTTCAGAAAATAGGTTTTTAATGTTTCCTTGAAAGTTTTAGAATACCCTGAAGTCAACCTGTCTGGGCCAGGGCCGCTTTTATTTGCTTAAGTGCAGTGTCTATTTCTTCAACGGAAAGGGGGCGTTCTAATTTCTTCGCTTCTAGGTTGGTGATAGCTTTTGGACTGTACTTTTTAAGAAATTCAATTTTTGGGTCAGGATGTAGTTTCGTTAATTTTTTTCCCCAGTACCTCCAGTAATTCTGTCCTGGCCAGTAACCAGTTCCTGGAAGGGTGGATTTCGCTTGTGTAGATTTGTGTCTGCTCCAACCTGTGGGCCTGTCTTTCTCCTTTACAGGCAGCTGAGATGGCCATCAGTTCTCCCCTTATAGTGCACTTGTGTGCTTCCCATAGTGTCATTGGTGACACCTCTGGGTAATCGTTCTCGTGGGAAGTATTGGAGGCGCATCCTATTTATCTTAGGTGCGATTGTGCAATCGGTGAGTAGGGAAGGGTCTAGTCGCCATGTCGAAGATCGTGGTAGCATATCTGAGAATTCTAAGGTTATGGAGATCGGGTGGTGTTTGGAAAAAGTACATGGGGTCAATTGTAGCTTTTGCTAGTATGGACAACTCCCTTTGTATGATGAAAAGATAATCGAGTCTGGAGTAGCGATTATGGGGGGCCGAGTAGAATGTGTAGTCCTTTGTGTTGGGATGTAGCGTACGCCATGTGTCGTGAAGCGTGAGTTCTTGAAGCTGTTTTTTTATTGCTCTTAATGCTTTGTATGGTATGGACGAGGATCCTGTGGACGTATCGTCTAATGGGTTCAGAGGGCCATTCAAGTCCCCTCCGAGTATTAGGATCCCTTCCTGAAAGGATGAGTGTGTGTGTAACATTGAGCTAAAGAAGGGCACTAGCTTAGCGCTTGGTGCATAAATATTAGCAAGCGTGACCAGCTTCCCATGCATGGAGCCTTTCACGAAGAGGCAACGTCCTTTGTCAGCACAGGAGTCTAAGATCTGAAATGGACAATAGGGCAATACAGGTAAAAGTAAAGACCGAACCTAAATTAATAAGACACAGGTGTTCACATGCCATATGTAAACATTAATTACACAACAAAATAATACCGCTAGGGCAAACGGCCATGAGAGGGATTTTAACGGACACTCAAAGTGGTAAGCAATCGCTGAACTACACAGTAGTTTATTTATTCAATGAACCATTAAAATGTTATAATTCTATACAATAAGACAATATTGGAACGATACATTAACGTTTTTTTCAACCACTTGCCGACCGTGTAACGTAGTAACGTCCTCCCAGAATCGCGCGTCTCTGTGCTCGCCGGGTTCCCGGGACCCGGCAGTTTACCGATCGAGGTAAAGGGCCATTGGCAGCGGCCCTTTACCACGTGATCACGCCGTCCAATGACTGCAGGGTCATCGAGAGTGTCAGCTCTCTCATCTCCTCGCAACAATCCAGTTTGTGAAGAGAAGAGAGAGATCAATGCCCTGCAGCGACAGCCTGTGAGCTTTTTGAAAATTCTATAGTGCCCAGCAGTGACCAGCAGAATTCAAGTTCTGCTGATAGTGCCACCAGTGCCATATCTGTGCCACCACAGTGCCATCAGTGCCACCACAGTGCCATCAGTGTCACTACAGAGCCCACTTGTGCCACCAGAGTGCCCACCTGTGCCACCAGAGTGCCCACCTGTGCCACCAGAGTGCCCACCTATGCCCATCATGGCCACTACAGCGCTCATCTGTGCAATCAGTGCCGCATCAGTGCCACACCAGTGATAACCTGTGCCACTACAGTGCTCAGCCAAACTACAGTACTCATCTGTGCCATCAGAGTGCCCATCAATGCCACCTGTGCCCATCAGTGCCACCAGTGCCCATCAGTGCTACCTGTGCCCATCAGTGCTACCTGTGCTAATCAGTGCCACTACAGTGCTTAGCTGTGCCATCAGTGCTACCTGTGCTAATCAGTGCCACTACAGTGCTTATCTGTGCCTTCAGTGTCACCGCAGTGCCCATCAGTGCCACACCAGTGATCTGTGCCACTACAGTGCTCAGCCAGACTACAGTACTCATCTGTGCCATCAGAGTGCCACCTGTGCCCACCAGTGGCCATTAATGCTAATCAGTGCCACTACAGTGCTTAGCTGTGCCATCAGTGCTACCTGTGCTAATCTGTGCCACTACAGTGCTTATCTGTGCCTTCAGTGTCACCGCAGTGCCCCGCGCGCCCATCAGTGCCACACCAGTGCCACCTGTGCCTTTATTGCTACTAACGTGCTCATCAGTGCTACTACAGTACTCATCAGTGCTACATTTGTGCATCTATAGTAATCCATCTTTGCCATCAGTATCAAATCAGCTCAACCAGCGTGTCCTTCAGTGCTACCTGTGCCCACCAGTGCCACCTGTGCTCATCAGTGCCCACCTGTGCCCATCAGTGCCATCAGTGCCACCTGTGCCCATCAGTACCACTACAGTGCTTCTGTTTTCAGTGTCACTACAGTGCTACACCATTGCCACACCAGTACCACCTGTGCCTTCATTGCCATCAGTGCCACTACAGTGCTCATCTGTGCCTTCATTGCCACTAAAGTGCCCATCAGCACCACTACAGTGCCCAATAGTGCACATCAGTGCCCATAAGTGAGCGCTCATCAGTGCCTTTCAGTGCCAGCTAATCAGTGCAGCCGCAGTGCATTAGTGTACATCAGTGCAACCTCATCAGCGCCCATCAGTGTATCCACATCGCACCAGTATGGCAAAAAAATATTCTGCTTAGGAGGCATACCAGATTCTGAGCCTGAGCCTGAGCGAAGAGAGCAGCGGGGAGCTCTCTGAGTCTGCGTCCAATTCTGATTCAGATTATGAGCCCATTCTAAGCAGTGGGTCTGATTCAGAATCGGAGGAAGAAGAACTGGTGCCCAGGAAACAAAGGCGTTCTGGTGAGGAGCAGCAGGCTACTACAAGTAGTGCAGTGCCATCTACATCTACCGCAATGCCATCCAACAATCTACATCCATCCGCAATGCAACAAAGGCCAAGGACCCATGCCAGCCTTCCCTATGCCCTACAGAACCCCCTGTGGCTTCCATCTAGTTCAGGAGCAGCAAACCTCCCTCCTTTTACCGCCCAGCCAGGTGTCCAGGTGAACATCGAAGGTTTTGCACTAATTGATTTTTTAAATTTAATTTTTACTGAGGACTTTCTGTCATCCATCGTGGCCCAGTGCAACCTTTATGCCCAGCAGTTCATCGCAGACAACCCCCGTTCTATTTACGTCCGACCTTTTGAATGGCGGGAACTTACTGTGGCCGAATTTAGACTTTTTTTAGGCCTAACATTTAATATGGAAATCACAAAAAAAACTAACTGTACTCCTATTGTTCTACTAAGCCCATTCGCCACATGCCAATTTATTCGTCCCTCATGCCAAGGTCAAGATACCTTAGAATTATGCGCTTCCTCCACTATGATAACGCGCAGTGCCCTCCCCGCAATGACCCAGCTTTCGATAAATTATTTAAAATTCGCCCCCTTCTAAATTTTTTTGTCGGAAAAATTTCCCCAATTATATACCCCCAATCAAAACATCTCTATTGACGAGTCCCTTGTAAAATTCACAGGCAGACTGGCCATAAAACAGTTTATCCCCAGCAAAAGGGCCCGATATGGGGTAAAGGTATATAAACTTTGTGACAGAGCCATCGGATACATCTATTCCTTCTTGGTCTATGAAGAAAAGGACACCCAACTGCATCCCCGTGAATGCCCTGAATATATTGGAGCCAGTGGAAAGGTTGTTTGGGAGCTTATCTATCCACTACTTGGAAAAGGATACCACCTTTATGTGGATATTTTTTATTCAAGTTTGCCCCTCTTCCGCAACCTTTTCCTGAGGCAGACTCCTGCATGCGGTACGGTCCGAGCCAACAGAAAGGGCTTCCCGCAAAGGCATCTTTTACAAAAGGCTACAAAAGGGGGAGACGGCGTCTTTGCGGAACCAGGAGCTATTGGCTGTCAAGTGGAGGGACAGACGGAACGTCCACATGCTGACTTCAGTACACAACGACACCTATGTGGAAATCCCCAGGAGGAGAGGAGGCACAATCCGGAAGCCATCTTGTGTCAATGATTACAATTTGTTCATGGGGGGTGTCGACTTCAATGACCAGATGATCGAACCCTACCTTCCCACAAGAAAATCCCGCCACTGATACAAAAAAGTTTTCATATACCTTTTCAGTTTGGCCATGTATAATAGTTATATCATTTACCAAAAATCAACCCAGAACCCCATATCCTTTCTAGAATACCATGAAGAAGTCATCACCACCCTAGTGTACCCTGAAGGCCCACCAGAAAACATTCGCTCAGATGCAGTGAGCAGACTACAAGAACGGCACTTTCCTGAAAAACTCCCCTTGTGTGAAACAGGCCAAAGACGCCAGAAAAAATGTCGGGTGTGCTCCAAAAGTGGAGGTAGAAGAGACACCATATTTTTTTGTCCCCAATGCCCTTCTCAACCAGGCCTCTGTATATAGGTGACTGTTTCCGTCGTTACCATACTTCACTACATTATTAGTGAAGTATGGTAAATGTAATTGTCATTTACAGCCACACCCCTTATGCCACTGCACTGCACATACCGCTGCCGCCTTCGGAACTGACCCTGGCCTGCTATACGACCACTCTTCTGCCTCACGTTAAAAATACATCTGCCTGCTTCGGAACTGACCCTGGCCTGCTATACGACCACTCTTCTGCCTCACGCTAAAAATACATCTGCCTGCTTCGGAACTGACCCTGGCCTGCTATATGACCACTCTTCTGCCTAATGTTAACATACCACTGTCTGCTCTGGAACTGACCCTGGAATGGTTGACCACGTTTTTTGCCTACCTCCTGGACTGATCTTTTAGCCTGCTGCTGGAGTGGGGTTCACTCACAGGGGTCTCACATATGTGAGGGGCTCCAGAATTTGTTTTTCTGGATGAAAAAACTACATTTTTAGTTTTCTCATTTCCGGATTAGGGTCTGGAGACTCGGAGGCTTCAAAGCGATTTGGGTGGTAGAGGCCTCTACCCCGTCCCCATTCTTTCCTGGCCTGCTACCCGTACTATGGATCCTGTTCCTGCCTACTACCACGATCAATATTTTGGCACTGCCGGAAATATCTCCAACTGCACTGACCCTAGACTGTATATGGACAGTACCCCTGCCTGCATGGACTATGGACAATATTCCTGCCTGCTGCCTGGACAATCCTGTTCGCTGTCACTGACCACGTCCCTGCCTGCTGCCTGGATCAGGGCTGTCCACCTGTGGACCATGGCACTACTAAACCCACAGGTAATCTTTTGTTTGCCCTTTGCGCAGCAGAATGTTTTTTGCGGTGTAATTCTTGGTATGTACATGCTATATCTTAGAAATATAAAGAGCTTTCAAAAATGTGATAGGTTGTCAGGAAATTAGATGCATAATGTATGTCCCTAGAACACCTGATGGTGGTCCTTGGATGTTGGGCCTCTGTATGTGGCCAGGCTGTGTAAAAGTCTCATACATGTGGTATCGCCATACTCAGGAGGAGTAGCAGAATGTATTTTGGGTTTTCATTTTTGCTATGTACATGCTATGTGTTGGAAATATCTTATAAATGAACAACTTTGTGTAAAAAAAAGAGTTTTCATTTTTTTTCCACATTTTCCAAAAAACTTCTGGAAAAAAATGAACCATTCAAAAGACTCATTATGCCTCATAGATTATACGTTGGGGTGTTAGCTTTCCAAAATGGGGTCATTTTGTGGGCGTTTCCATTGTTGAGCTGCTCCAGGGCCTCCAAAAAGTGTAATAGGTGGTTGAGTAATGAGATGTGTAATTTATGCTCCTAGAATGCCTGAAGGTGCTACTTCAATGTTGGCCCAGGCTATGTAAAAGTCTCACACATTTGGTATCGCCATACTCAGGAGTAGCAGAATGCATTTTGGGGTGTCATTTTTGATATTTACATGCTATGTGTTGGAAATATCTTATAAATGGACAAATTTGTGGGAAAAAATGTGTTTTCATTTTTTTGCACATTTTCCAAAAACTTCTGGAAAAAAATGAACCATTCAAAAGACTCATTATACCTCATAGATTATACGATGGGGTGTTAGCTTTCCAAAATGGGGTCATTTTGTGGGCGTTTCCATTGTTCTGGTGCTCCAGGGCCTTCAAAAATGTAATAGGTGGTTGAGTAATGAGATGTGTAATTTATGCTCCAAAAACGGCTTAAGGTGCTACTTCAATGTTGGGCCAGGCTATGTGGCCAGGCTGTGTAAAAGTCTCACATATTTGGTATCGCCATACTCAGAAGGAGTAGCAGAATGTATTTTGGGGTGTAATTTGTGGTATGCACATGCCACGTGAGAGAAATAACCTGTTAACATGACCATTTTGTGGGAAAAAATAAAAAATCTTCATTTTGCAAAAAATTGTGGGAAAAAAATGACTTCTTCAAAAAACTAACCATGCCTCTTAATAAATACCTTGGAATGTCTACTTTCCAAAAAGGGGTCATTTAGGGGGTATTTGTACTTTCCTGGCTTGTTAGATACCACCGTTAGTAACTTTTAACTAGTGTGGACTATATGACTACCGGATAGTAAAGAACTCTGGGATTGTTCGGTCCTTTCATGTTTATGGGGGATTTACTGG
>BLSH010409052.1:1680514-1715339 GCA_018402905.1 Glandirana rugosa | reverse complement strand
ATGTCCCCATGATGGTCTGGAGGTCTGTCTGGGGAAATTCAGGCCCATACCCTCCGTAGAAAGCTGTATTTCTCCTCTGCTGGCCGGAGCTCAGGAGCTATGTGGCCATCATCGTCCGAGGTCAAACCACGCCCCCCCCCCGTTGGAGCCTGTTCTTAACCTTAAAGAATGTGGCCTGCTGACGACGTACCTCGGCTGAGTAATCGGGGTAGAATGAGACTTTCTGTATGCCTGTTAAACAGAAAAGAAGAGTTTAAAAGCTTCCTTGACTAATAGGGCAATCGGCCACAGTTCTATGAAGTCGGTCAGGTCTCTACCCTTTTCCTTTACGTGAAGGCTGTGACCACTTCCCTTCCCCAGCTAGGCAAGCCCCCATACAGTTAGAACACGCCCAGGGAACATAGTTAACCCTTAGAGCGCCCCCTGCAGGTTAACCCCTTCACTGCCAATGGCATTTACACAGTAATCAGTGCATTTTTATAGCACTGATCGCTGTATAAATGCCAATGGTCCCAAAAAAGTATCAAAATCGTCCGACATGTCCGCTGAAATATCGCAGTACCGCAAAAAATCGCAGATCGCCGCCATTATTAGTAAAAAATAAAAAAAATTTAAAACCCCAAAAATGAATTCTCATCATCCGTAAACGCGACCACTTTTGCGCAAACCAATCAATAAACGCGATTGCAATTTTTTTATCGCAAATATGAGGAAGAATATAAATCGGCCAAAAACGGTGAAAAAAAATGTTTTTTTATATATTTTTTTTGGATTTGTATTTTAGGAAAAAGTAAGAAATTTAGGTTTTTTTTTGCAAAATTGTTGCTCTTCTTTTGTTTATAGCGGCGATCAGAAATGACGCAGCAGTGATCAAATACCACCAAAAGAAAGCTCTATTTGTGGGAAAAAAAGGGCACGACCGCGCAATTGTCAGTTAAAGCGACGCAGCGCCGAATCGCAAAAAGGGCTCCGGTCCTAAAGCTGGAAATCCTTCCGGGGCTGAAGTGGTTAAAAAATATATTAACCGTTTTACTTGTGCCACTTTTCTGTGGAAAAAGCACTATAGTATAGGTTTAACATTTGTTGGCAGATATTGTGCTGTAAGTCCTTGTAGTCAGTTGATGGTTAGTGGTTAGCTATTTTAATAATGGGCCATTGGTGTTCCTCCCAAAATGGTCAATGGTTAAAGAGCTCCAAAGAACTAATTCTTTTTTAAATAGTCTAAAGAGAATTAGATGTTTAATTCATATGCTTTTTTTGGCAAGATTAACAATAACTCTGCTTAGTAATTCAATGACAACTACTAGATCTGCGTATGATCATGAAATATAATAATAGTCATTTGCTCTCGTAGGAGAGAACACATTTTATTATACTGCAATCAGCATGATACCAATTGAACACAAATATTTTTACTATTTGTCGTATATTGAGTTTAAAACTTCAGTTACATTTGCCAATTTCTTAGTGTTATCCGCAATTGCAGCCACATGCTGTAAAGTATCCTTCAGTGTGAATTTAGCTAATTTTGTTTTTAGAAAGGTATGTTCTGTGTAGTGTAATATTCATAATGTTAAAGCAACATTAAACCCAAAAGCAAGCATTTATTAAATTGGTAGCTTACTGATTCTTAGATGTGATGGCTGTATTTTCTTTTTGACTCCTATTTTCACCTGGTGATCCTGCCTCAGAGGGATGAGACAAACCAATGACATGGATGCGTACAGTGATCAGCTTTTATTTCTATAGAATCTTTATTCCAAAAGAGAGAAAACTGCTCTAACTGCTTATAAAGTGATTACTGGATTTCAGCTTTAGTTTGTTAATTTATCTAATGCTGCTAGTCCATCTAACACTCCACTATCCTCTAGACCAGTGTTTCTCAAGACACCCCAACAGGTCATGTTTTCAGGATGAAACGGCTATGGTAATTACTAAGGCAGTGAAACTGATCAAATCACATGTGCAAAATAATGGAGAGCCTGAAAACATGACCTCTTTGGGCGCCTTGAGTTGAGAAACACTGCTCCAGACTGACAATGCTGCTGTCCAAAGGTTCCCCCTGTGCTCCTTCATCCAGATTGGAGGCACTCTAATACAGGAGGTGTGTTACCTGCCTGATCACCTAGTGAAAACAGGGGAAAAGCCTAAAAAAGAAATGTATTCAGCCACCACATTAAATGATTAAGCTGCAGTAGATTACATTTCTCTTACGTTCACTGACAGACGCAGCCCTTCATTGACAAGTGGGGTTTATGCACATCCTATTGGAGTAGACTAGGCAAATAGAAAAAAAGCAAGCTGACCCCTCCCAGGGGGACGTACTCACTCCAGGATATAACCCCCCTGCTCTGTATAGCATATCAGTTTTATTATGCCTAATGCAAGGAGTTAGACATGGTTCCCTGCTGGGATCTGCGGTTCCACAGATTGTTCTTTCTTTGGAAGCTTCTGATTGAAGACTATCAAGTAGCCGGCTGGGGCATAGAGAATATCTCGAATCCTGAACTTTCCCCAGCGCGGCCGACCCATGCGAGCTACCCTTAGCACTGGCGGAGTCCGCCGCATCGTCCCGTCCATGCGGGAGGCCAGTGGGTGACCCCCACTTGCGCCCAGTGACCGGGCTCTGCTCTCGTCCAGGGGCGATTGGCCGGCAGCATCCCTCTCCGCCAGATGGGAGGAAGGTGTGCAACCGGGTGGCTACCCGCTTCGCCCGTCGGATTGGGCGTTTTTTGTAGCAGACTATTCGGGCCGGTGGAGGGTCCCTGGGGCTACAGATCACCGTGGGTGTCTTTGCTCAGGGTCGCTCCCCTGCTACACCCCCTCCCCCCCCCGCACCACACCCATCGCTTTCAAAGCCGCCATGCGGCGATCCGCTGCCATTTTGTGGCGGATCGCCACCATTTTGTGGGCTATTTTGGCCTCTAGTGTCGGAACGGCGGCCATTTTGCCGTAGTCGCGGCCTGTGTAACAGGCTTTGGCCTCTTGTGACCGCTCGGTGGCCATGTTTGATGTGCCTATGGGTGAAAAACGTGCGGACGACGCTGCTTCTTCCTTTTTCATTCTGGACAGTGTGGATGGCACATGGCGACACAGGCTCCTGACTAGCGGCAGGCACTCCTACTGGGACGCAGCGCTTAAAGGGCAATCACTAACCGCAAGTATAGCTGGGCTCTCCCTGGGGTGCTGGTAGCGGTAGGTGCAATCCTCCTGGGTGTCTCCCGGTTGATCTGTGTGGCAGTGGTGGGGCTGCATTGTTGGCCTGTCAGTGTCCGGTGGCGCAATGGCGGCTGAACCTGCAGGTCCTTCCAAGTAGGTGTCGGTTGAAGCGCAACCTGCACTGGGACCTGTAGTCCCCCTGGATCAGTTTAGATCCCTGTTGGGGGAATTTTTTCCTCGGGAGGTGCTGTGTAGTGCTAAGGGGGTGTCTAAAAAAAGTCCACCCCTCCATCACTGGAGGACTCTGAACCGGAAGGGGCCTCGGTGGTCTTGGGGACCCCCGTGGAGCTCTTGGATGGTGAATGGGAGCCCTTGGATGGCAAGGAAGACCAGGGGGCCTCGGGCGCTGGCGGCCACCCTGATCGCCAATATCCGTGCGTCCCTGCGACTGGACCAAGCCGGGGAGTCGCAGGAGTCTGCATATGTGTGTGGGTCTTTTAAAGCGCATAGGTCCCCTAGGGCTTATCCCTATGATCAATTTTTTGACCAGCTGGTCTATAAGGAATGGCAGCATCCACAGAATTCCTTTGTTTTGCCCAAACGTTTCGCTGTACGCTATCCCTTTGAGGATAGTTTTGTGAAGAAGTAGGCATCTCCCGCAGTGGACCCTCCGTTGGCTCGCCTGAATAAGGCAACGACCATCCCCTTGGAGGGGTCTCCCTCTTTTAAGGATCTGGCCGATAGGCGGACGGAGGTGGTATCCAAGGCACTGTTCTTGTTGGCAAGCTCGGCCATGAGACCGGCCCTGGTGTCGGCCATGGTGGCGCAACACCTTACCGAGTGTACGACTGAGTTGCACAATGAGTTGAGCTGCGGGAGCTTGCTTGAGGCGTCACAGCGAACAGACCATCTGATACAGGGTCTTCGGTACCTGTGTGACGCAGCTTTGGACCTGCTTCCCATGCTGTGTAAGATTTCTGTTTTTGCAGTCATTATTAGACAGGTGCTGTGGTTACGCTGTTGGTCGGGTGACCACGCGTCTAAGAAGGGCCTCACGGATCTACCCTTTCAGGGTGGTTGGCTCTTTGGGGCACAATTGGATGGACTCTTTAAAGATTTCACCGGGGGGAAGAGTACTTTCCTCCCTGAGCCCAGGCAGCGGGAGTTCCGCCGTAAGCAGGGTCCTGTTTCTTCGGGTCAGCTGAGGTTTTTTTCGTGCAGCAGGCAAGGGCTCAAGGCCCGGTAAGTCTGCCTCCGGATCCGGTAAATGGCCCTGGCAGCTCAAGAGCGAAAAGGCGGAGGATAAGTCCTGCTCCCCATGATGGGTTGCCCCCACCCGTTTCTCGGTGGGGGGGGGCGACCTCTGGGGTTCGCAGACAGGTGGACTGCCCGCATTTCCGACCGATGGGTGCAGGACGTGGTGTCCTTCGGATACAGGATAAAGTTCTGCACTCTACCCCCAGACAGGTTCTTCCCATCAAACTTGCGACTCCCTCAGGGGCGTCGAGAGGCTCTCCTAGGAGCTGTTCAGACGCTCTCCGAACAAGGGGTGATTGCGCCGGTACCTCTGTTGGAAAGGTTCCGCGGCTTCTATTCAAACCTCTTTGTGGTGCCCAAAAAGGGTGGGATCAGGCCAGTTCTGGACCTGAAAGTGCTAAACCACTTTGTGAAGGCGGGAAAGTTCTGGATGCAATCTGTCCGTTCAGTTGTGGCCGCCCTGCACCAAGGGGACTTCATGGCATCTCTGGATATCAGGGACGCGTATCTTCATGTTCCCATTTGTCCCCGGCACCAGCGCTTTGCGGTGGGGGATCTACATTATCAATTTGTGTTCACCAAGCTGGTGGCTCCAGTGCTGGCACTATTGAGGCAGAGAGGCATTGCGGTGGTAGCATACCTCGACGACTTGCTCCTGCAAGCAGAGTCTGCTTCGGCCCTGGAGGAGAACGTAGCTATCAACATGGCCTTGTTGAAGGACTTTGGCTGGCTGATCAACCTGCAGAAGTCGACTTTGACCCCGTCTTGTCGACTGGAATATCTGGGTCTAATTTTGGACGAATTTAGGCGAAAGTGTTCTTTCCTCCGGCCAAGTTACTAACACTGCAAGCAGCGGTGCGAACCCTGCTGTCACGCCAGTGGTCCTCCTTACGGTTCTGTATGCGGGTGTTGGGGCTCATGGTTTCAGCCTTCGAGGCGATACCTTACGCCCAGTGTTACACTCGGCTCCTGCAGCGTGCGATTCTGTCAAGGTGGGACAAGTCTCCGCTGTCTCTGGACCGGCTGATCAGATTGGATCATCAGACCACAGGATCGTTGACCTGGTGGTTTCGGGCCCCTGTTTTAACGTTGGGGAAGTCGTTTCTTCCCCTGAACTTGTCTATAGTCACGACGGACTCCAGCCTTTTGGGCTGGGGGGGGGGTCCTGGGGCAACTGTCTGCTCAGGGCCGTTGGTCGACGCAGGAATCCCGCCTTCCGATAAACGTGCTTGAGTTGAGGGCGATCATGCTCTGCCTCTCCCACTGGACAGTGAGGCTGCGCGGCCTCCCGGTTCGGGTTCAGTCGGACAACGCCACGGCTGTGGCGTACGTGAACCATCAGGGCGGAACAAGGAGCTCGACAGCGGCTGCGGAAGTGGCCCTCATTCTGCGTTGGGCAGAACTTCACGTGCCGGCAATCTCCGCCATTTACATTCCGGGCGTAGAAAATTGGCAGGCGGATTTTCTCAGTCGCCAGACGCTGGATCATGGGGAATGGTCCCTACATCCAGAGGTGTTCCGCCAGATTTTCCACAAGTGGGGCATGCCAGACGTGGACCTCATGGTGCCCAGATTCAATCACAAGTAGACTTAAATATCTTGGAAGTTGTAAATGTAACCTACGTGTATAAGCAGTTGGTTATGTCCCCATCCCTAATTGGACAGAAAAAGCATAAGAAAACCCCCTGTGGGACTTTAAAGGGAGAACCAACTCAGCAGGAAATGAATAAAATATAACATTTATTTGTATGATTTAAAAAGTAAATTCCATTAAGATAATGGATAGTACCCAACATACACAATATGCGTACAGAATAACAACAAAACATAAATAGTGGTGACTAACAAATGTTGTACAAAACACTAAACACACAGGTTGATAAAAAGACCACTCATCTGCCGCACTGGGGAGGCAGAGAAGGACCCAACGCATTTCAATGTAGTGCGATATCTTCCTCAGGGGTATGTGGTCATAGTGATTAAAAACAATGCTCTAAATAACATAAAGCAAATACAACATGTCAGAAAATATATAGGACAAAAACATAATTGAGTACATTTAGGTACACATATATCGTGAAGTACATACTGACCAAAAAGTGTGGGACACCGTCAAAGACTACAGAGAGGTTATAAATAACCATTTAACCCAATTGATCACGAGTCTGAAAATCAGACAAATGACAGGATCTAAGAGAAAGAGAGAAGAAAAAAAATTAATAATTTAACAATGGACTAGATACATGGATAGCCTTATACTTACCAGACAAGAAGGAAACCGAAAGAATGTTCAGCCAAGAGAGTCAGTGGCTGCTAAGATGTCTGAGAGCACAAAAAGAGAAAAAGGAAGAGGAAAACCCATTATAAGGGAGCCTGCTACCAGAGTATGTAGTGGTATAACAATAGATATTGGGACTAGGTATATAGAGCATGCTCCAAAGTAGCAAATACATGCAATGCCTACCCTCATCACCATGTAGGGCATCAGAAGCATATGACAGTGGTGGATGTAGGCTCCGGTGAAAGCCCTCAAATTTGCAGAGATACAGGAGAGTGGCAGATAATGACTACCCAGTATTTAGCTGTATAGAAAAAAGGAGGGGGTAAGTCAAAAGGTAAACCTCGCCAGGGAAACCCCAAAAATATCCCCTAATTCCTAATGTGTATAATTGCATGGAGTAGCCTACCTGTTTAACCAAATGGCAGGCGCCTGCACGGCAGACAGCCTACAATACAGTGCTCGTAGGGACACCCCAAAAGAGAAAAAAACGACCAACAAAGAGTCGCTCCCAGTCAACTCATCATCAAAACCAACCAAAGCTGGAAAAGTCTAGGGGGACATGAAAAAAATACCAATAAATATATGAATGGATTAGCGATATAATAGAAAGCCTAAAAAAGATAAACTTTAAAGGCTATTGTTAGCCAGATAGAGTCAATACAACACATACAGAACCACAAAAGTACCTTGTTTGAAGAAGCAGAAAGGCTAACATCCATCCACCGCACGTCAGAGCCCCAGACTGAAAGCCGGCTAAGACCTGCTGATAAATACCATCCCCCAGGATTGGATGACCAATCTCCTGTCGCTGGCCCAATGAGAGCACAGGGGCTGGCTCACCCATCCAGCGGGGAGTGTAGGCTGGTGTTAGCCAGCGAGAGACAACATCTCTCTCAGACGCCGCCATGGCAGCGTGCATGCCGAAGGCGTCATCAAAAAGCCGACAGAAAAGAGAAGTAAGCCGTGACGTCAGATGATGGGGCGGTGCGATCAGGTTCAATCACAAGGTGCAGACCTTCGTGTTCAGAACAAGGGACCCGTTGGCGGTCGCCACAGACGCGTTGGTAGCGCCTTGGGGTCAGTACCGGCTCCTGTACGCCTTCCCTCCCATTAAGCTTCTACCGCGGCTACTGCGCAGGGTAGAAGTGGAGGGGATTCCGATAATCCTGGTAGCTCTGGATTGGCCTCGGCGCCCTTGGTACGCCGACGTGGTGCGGATGGTGACAGATGTTCCCTTGCGTCTTCTGCTGTGTGAAGATTTGCTGTCGCAGGGACCCATCCTGCTCCCTGCTTTACCCTCGCTGGCTTTGACGGCTTGGCTATTGAGGGATAGGGGGTCTCTGACTCCGTGATCCCTACCATACTTAAGGCGCGCAAGTGTACTTCGTGCAAGATATATCATCGCACCTGGAAGGCCTATATTGCCTGGTGTGAGGCGGGGGGTTGGAACCCCCGCTCTTACGTTGTGTCCCGGGTGCTGGCTTTTTTGCAGCAGGGCCTGGATAACAAATTGGCATTGAGTACTCTCAAGGGTCAGATTTCGGCTCTGGCGATTCACTTTCAACGGCCTTTGGCATCACATTCGTTGATACGCACATTTGTACAGGGTGTACGCCATGTGGCTCCTCAGATACGGTCGCCTGTGGCGCCGTGGGATTTGAATTTGGTACTTTCTGTACTGCAGAAACCGCCATATGAGAAAATCAGGGGTATTCCCCTACAATTGCTGTCGCAAAAAGTGGCTTTCTTGGTGGCCATTACATCTGCTAGGCGTTGTCCTGTAAGTCTCCTTACTTGGTCCTTCATAAGGACAAGGCGGTCTTGTGACCTTCCCCTTCGTTTCTACCGAAGGTGGTCTCCTCTTTCCACCTTATGAGGATATTGTTCTCCCTTCATTATGTCCGCACCCGTCGCATCCCAAGGAATTTGAGTTACATTCTTTGGATGTCGTGAGGGCTTTGCGGGTGTATTTGATGGCTACAGCTTCTTTTCGGAAGTCTGATGCGTTGTTTGTGCTGACGGAAGGACCGCGCAAAGGGTTGGCGGCCTCGTCAGCTACTGTTTCCCGTTGGATCAGACAGACCGTGACAGATGCGTATACTGTTAAGGTCAAGGTCCCTCCTTTTCCAGTCACGGCTCATTCTACCAGGGCAGTTAGTACTTCCTGGGCTTTCAGACACCAAGCTTCGGTGTCCCAGGTGTGCAAGGCGGCTACTTGGGCCTTGGTGCACACTTTTGCTAAGTTTTATAAAGTTGATGTGTCGGCATCTGCGAATGCTGCTTTTGGCCGTAAAGTTTTACAGGCGGCGGTGTAGGCGCGGTTGGCTCCTCCTGAGAGGATTCTGTTGGGTACAGTTGTTGCTTACCCACCCCTCTTGAATGACACTGCTTTGGGACATCCCCACTTGACAATGGGCTGCATCGGTCAGTGAACGTAAGAGAAAAAGGGATTTTATTAAGAACTTACCGTAAAATCCTTTTCTCTGAGTTAACTGACAGACACAGCACCCACCCCTCTGTGTTGCATTTGCACGTCTTGTTACGAACTGATACGCTATACAGAGCAAGGGGTTATATGCTGTAGTGAGGACGGCCCCCTGGGAGGGGTCAGCTTGCTTTTTCTCCATTTGCCTAGTCTACTCCTGGTAGGATGTGCATAAACCCCACTTGTCAATGAAGGGCTGCGTCTGTCAGTGAACTCAGAGAAAAGGATTTTACGGTACGTTCTTAATAAAATCCCTTTTTTTGGTTTTCGGCTTACCCTTGGTAACATGTTACACCCGTATTTAGGGTGCAACCTGTTGCCCGGACCCCCCCCCCCCCCCATCCTTCTTTGTGACAGTCACAATTCAAATACAGGCCGTGCGGAGAGGTCAGCGGCCCTTTATGCATAAACCAGCAACAGATATTTCTGTCCTTATGTGCAAATCGCATCCTTGAGCCACCCAACATCAGGAACTCTTCCTGTCCTAACCTGTATAGAGAATTAGTTTAACATCAAACCAGTAGGGGAACCGGGTTTAAAACCTGTTCAACTTTAGTTGATTGCCTTCTAACTAGCAAGAAGGTTCCTGAGATCTGATGACTTTGACCACACCAGCTTTCTCACATACAATAAAAGCTCTCTATATACCTTTACAGATATACACACTATACTTTACACTATATTACCAAAAGTATTGGGATGCCTGCCTTTATGCACACATGAACTTTAATGGCATCCCAGTCTTAGTCCGTAGGGTTCAACATTGACTTTGCCCACCCGTTGCAGCTATAACCACTTCATCTCTTCTGGGAAGGCTATCCACAAGGTTTAGGAGTGTGTCAATGGGAATGTTTTTCAATTTTTCCAGAAATGCATGCGTGAGGCCACACATTGTTATTGACCAGAAGACCTGGCTTGCAGTCTCCACTCTAATTCATCCAAAGGTGTTCTATTGGGTTGAGGTAAGGACTCTGTGCAGGCCAGTCAAGTTCCTCCACCCTAAACTCACACATCCATGTCTTTATGGACTTTGTGTGTGAACTGTTGGGCAGCTATGTTGGAACAGGAAGGGGGCCATCCCCGAACTGTTCCCACATAGTTGGGAGCATGATATAATCCAAAATATCTTGCTGACACCTTCACTTGAACTAAGGGGCTAAGCCCAACCCCTGAAAAACAACCCCACACCATTATCCCCCCTCCACCGAATGATTTGGATGTATTTCTTTATTTGGAATAATGCTCATGGTGACTAAAACTTAATGTATTCCTCTTGCTGTCTGTAAGGAAAGTTATGTTTCTGAGCTGATGACTGAACTACAAGCAATAAGCAGATACCTACCTAGTGGTGCTCGTTTACTGTAAGGGTGTTACAGCATGGGGGCATGATCTTCATCATACTTGGATCGTAAGCAGGTTCCTGCCAAACTACCCCCCCATTCCTACTATGCAGGAAGTTGTATATTCATATTGTCTCAGCGTGCTGATCGGGAGTCGGTCGGCTGCCGGTGCACACAGGCCTGACATTCAGCCTGTGTGCACGGGGCTTAGCCCTTCCCCTCCCTTCCCCTGTTCATATGTCTTAAGCATATTAAAATGGAACTAAACCCATCGATTTAATGGCTTAAAAAAAACATGTTACATTCCCAGCATACCATGAATGGTAACAGTTACATTTGCTTGTGCTTTCAACCAAAGTGTCAAATCCTCAAGTGTAATAACTGATCACATGTGCAGTACCATGGCAGTTGAAGATCAAAAAGAGACTGAGATGGCAGCTTCCAAAGGTTAGGAGGATTAAAATGGTTGTAAAGCTCAGGCATGAAACATGAGCAAAGCATATCCCTCTGTAGTGTGTACTTATCTCAATTAAAAGCCACTGAGTGTCATTTCTGTTTGCTGCTTCGTTCCTCTATCAGCATGAATCACTTCTGACAATTTTTCCTGACACCAAGAGAAAAATGGTGACAGGGAGGGATCTCCAGCATGTTCCTATGATCTGTGTGAAGGGGGGCATGTCTCTTCCCTCCAGTTAGCTCTCAGACCTCTCCCCGCTGAGCTCCAGAGTTCAACTTTAGCTCCCAACCCCCTTTTTTTCTGAACTCTTAGACAAACTTATAAATTCTGCATTTTGAACCTAGAGAAGACTGTAGGTAGATACAACTTATGTAGGAGGATTTGTTTCATCTTCTTTATCACCTGACGATACTCCTTTCACTTGGTATATGTAAGGGTTTACAAACGCTTTAAAGTGGTTGTCAAGTCATGACAACCACTTTAAACTACAGGTAAGCTTACAATAAGGCTTACCTGTAGGTCCAGGAAATATCTCCTAAACCTGTACGGTTTAGGAGATATCCCCTGTATCTGCATGTGCCGACATCATCGGCGCATGTGCAATGAAGAATCGGCACCCGGGGCAGCCCAGGGTTTCGTTTCTTCTGTATTCTTGACGTAAATGATGGCTCCCGTGCGCATGCGCAGGAGTGACGTCAGCGCGGCTCCACCAATCACATCGCTGGAGCCCGCACTGTGATTGGACGGAGCCGCAGACCCGGAAGAGCGATGTCGCCGGTCACAGCGGTGTGCCGAGACTGCTGCAACAGCTTCGTTCCGAGGTAAGTGTTTCATAATGAGTTAGTTATACTCACCTAGGTGGATGCAGCATTGGTCTGATGCTGCATCTGTCTCCCGCTGCTTCTAAGACTGAGAACTGAGCAATCAAAGACTGCTTATCGCTTGGTTCTCAGTTTTCAGTGAGCAGAGAGTCAGTGACTGATGGTCACCGGCTCTCTGCTCTGCCCCTCCACAGCGCTCAATGGAGCACCGGGCTGTGGAGGGGACAGGAGCAGCTGGCTTAGCCTCTCAGCTGTATAGCCTGACTGTAAAGTTGGGATCGATTAAGTGCCTGGACCGGCTGAGTGATGGCTGAAAACTGGTCATAGGAGTGCAGAACAAACTACATTCCTGTGATACATAGGAGAAGTAGGGCCAAAAAAGCATTGACCCTACTTCTCCTTCAACCACTTCCCACCCGGCCACTGCACATATACGGCCGGGTGGGTGCTTCCTCCTTCTGAGTGGACGTTCCTGAAAGTCCTTCAGAATGAGCGGGATCGCGCGGCCGCATGCCCTTGCAGCAGAGCGATCCCGATGCGCTCGTGTCACCAAGACACAGCACATCTAAGATCGACAGGAGGGCTCTGTGATTAGCCCTCCTGCTCACATGATCACATGATGTCCAATCACAGCCTGTTGTGATGTAAACAAAAAGCCAGTTGCTAGGCAATCAGCTCTCCCTCTCCTCAGACGGAGGTTGTCAGTGAGGAGAGGGAGAGCGGATCGCTGCAGCAGGAAGTGATCAGTGTGTATGAGCTGTACAGCTGTTTGCACACTGATCACTGCCCCAGTGTCCTTACACAGTGCCATCATCCCACACATGTCCCCACACTTGCTCAACTCCCCGACCCCCCCCCCCCCCCAGTGTCACCCCACACATGTCCCCACACAATAAAAGCACCTGTCCCACATATGTTCCAGTAAAATCATCTGTCCCAATGATCATCTGCACACACGTCTGTGTGATCATCTGCGCACATCTGTACATGATTATCTGCGTACATCTGTCCGTGATCACACAAACCAATTATACACTTATTCAGATTTTTTTTTTTTTTTTACCAAAGACTTGTAGCAGAATACATTTTGGCATAAATGTATTTATTTTATTGAGTTTCTTTTAATAGAAAGCAGAAAATATTGGGTTTTTTTTTTTTCAAGTTTTTCGCTCTTTTTTCGCTTATATTGCAAAAAATAACACTGTGGTGATTAAATACCACCAAAAGAAAGCTCTGTTTGTGTGAACAAAATAAGAATTTTTTTGGGTACGGTGTAGCATGACCGCGCAAGTCTCATTGAAAGTGCGAGAGCGCAGAAAGCTGAAAATTGGTCTGGGAAGGAAGGGGGTGAAAGTGCCCAGTATTGAAGTGGTTAAGATTGTTTATTTACCACAACAACATGTGAGCAGTTACATTGTTTTCCTTTATATCCTTTTTGCGTATGAGGCTAATATCCCCAACTGCTGCTGTGAAAAATAAATGCAGGTAAAGAAACCATTAAGACCGATATATTGTAAGCTCCACTGAGGAACTTCCCCAGACAGTTATAAAGAAAAGCCAAATAGTAATTTTCTAAATTTATTATGCCTACTTCACCTGTGAGAATTCACGGTATTTTATTTTCTCCTATCCAGATTTAATTTAGTAGTGTTATTTTAAAGCTTGTTTCCTTAGATCATTGTGACAATCCTTTTTACTTTGTTCATAGCCTTAAAGCAAGTTTGTCCAACACATGTGTGGCTTATGTTTTTTTTATTTCTAAACTTGATTTCTTCCCACTGTTTTTGGAGTGCACAGAAATTCCTAATTGTCCTAGGGAACTCACAATCCAATTGACTTGGGCCAAATACTATATATATTTGTTTTCAGAAAATGACTTAAAAATGTAGTTTACCCACTTGCCGCCCTGCAGATGTATAAATTATTATGCCAATGATATTTTTCTCATTTGCCTAAATAATTGATGTAAACAACAATCAGCATAATTCTCATGTTCACTATTAAGAGTACAATTCAAATTTTGTTCGAACAAACCTAATAACAGTATTTTTTTTTTCAAAATAAAAAACTTACAGTGCACTGTTCCAAATTATTACGCACAGTAAGTTTCAAAACACTTTATAGGTTGTAAAGAACTGAAAATTGTCATTTGTTGAGTTTGCAGCATATTTACTGAAATCAAAAGCTATTTCAATCAAACTTTGAACAACATTTTAACTTTTTAAACATTTTAACAGGTCACGTTACATTTTAACATAGGACCCCTTATTTGATAGCAGCATCACAAGTCTTGCATCCATTGAACTTGTGAGTTTTTGGACATTTTCTGCTTGAATTTGTTGACAAGATGTCAGAATAGCCTCCCAGAGCTGCTATTTGGATGTAAACTGCCTCCCACCCTCATATATCTTTTGCTTGAGGATGCTCCAAAGGTTCTTAATAGGATTGAGGTCAGGGGAGGTTGGAGGCCACACCATGACTTTCTCTCCTTTTATCCCCATAGCAGCCATTGATGCAGAGGTATTCTTTACAGCATGAGATGGTGCATTGTCATGCACGAAGATGATTTTATTACGGAAAGCATAGTTCTTCCTTCTGTACCAGGAAAGGAAGTGGTCAGTCAGGAACTCCACATACTTTGCAGAGGTCACCTTCGGGGACCTTAAAGGGGCCGACCAGCTCTCTTCCCATGATTCCAGCCCAAAACATGACTCCACCACCGCCTTGCTGATGTCGCAGCCTTGTTGGAACAGGATGGCCGTCCGCCAACCATCCATTTGGACCATCCAGGGTTGCACAGCACTCATCAGTGAACAGGACTGTTTGAAAATTAGTCTTCATGTATTTTTCTGCCCAGTGCAGCCATTTCTGCTTGTGAGATTTGGTTAGTGGTGGGCGAATGAAAAGTTTATGCACAGTTGCAAGACTCTGGAGGACTCTACACCTTGATGTCCATGGGACTCCAGAGGCACCAGCAGCTTCAAATATCTGTTTACTGCTATGTAATGGTGTTTTAGCAGCTGCTCTCTTGATCCGATGCATGGAACCTGCAGAAATCTTCCTCAATGTGCCTTTATCTGCATGAACCCGTTTGTGCTCTGAATCAGCCACAAATCTCTTAATAGTGCGATGAACACAGTTATGTTTTCATGAAATATCTAATGTTTTCATACCTCGTCCAAGGCATTGAACTATTTTCGGTAGCAGAGAGATCCTTTTTCTTCCCCATATTGCTTGAAAATGGTGCTCTGCTTAATAGTGTGGAACACCCTCCTTTTAGTAATTTTTCCTTTAATTGGGCTCACCTGGCAATCTAATTATCACAGGTGTCCGAGATTTTTTTCAGTGATCAAAAGAGCCCTGAGACACAATGCCATCCATAAGTTAAACTGAAAAACAAAATATTTAATCTTTGTGACACTGAAATAGAATTTGCATAATAATTTGGAACGGGGTGTAAATGGCCTGGATGGCAGTGGTTATACCAGGATCATGACTGCAGGCATGATCCCGATATCACGTTTTTCAGCCAATAATGGGCTTTCTGGTAAATGTGATCCACATCACTTCTACAGGGCTCAAAAGGGTCAACTTTTACAGTTCTGCCGCTGTTCCCTGCTACAAACTGGGACTGCCACATATTGTCAGGTTGTATGAGCACAAATGTTCCTCCCCCTCTGTGACGGCAAAACGTAAAATTGATTTTGTCACTTCAGTTTCGGTGTTTGTTTACCGGGCTGGTACCGGCCAGTGAAGCAGTTAATCATAGTTACATAGTCAACGAGGTTGAAAAAAGTCCAACCTATGTGTGTGTTTTTAATGTCAGTATTAAATTGTATACCCCTCAATGTTTTGTGGTCCCTTAGGTGTGCATCTAATCATTTTTTTAAATTATCAATACTCCCAGCAGAGACTACTGCTTGTGGAAGAGAATTTCACACCCTCACTGCTCTTACCGTAAAGAAACCTCTACGCTTTTTAAGGTTAAACCACCTTTCTTCTATTTTTATTGAATGGCCGCGTGTCTTTGTGTGCTCCCTTGCGCGGAATAGTTTTGTACCTAATTGGGGGGGGTCACCAGTACAGTTTTTGTACATTGAAATCATATCCCCTCTCAAGCGTCTCTTCTCCAGAGAGAATAAGTAAAGTGCTTGTAATCTTTCTTCATAACTAAGGTCCTCCAATCCCTTAATAAGCTTTGTGGCCCTTCTCTGTACCCTTTCCAATACCAGGACATCCTTCCCGAGGACAGGTGCCTAGAGCTGGACCGGCATATTCCAGGTGTGACCTCACCAGAGACTTGTATAGTGGGAGAATTATTGATTTATCCCTGGAGTTGATCCCTTTTTTGATGCATGCCAACACTTTGTTAGCTTTGCTTGCAGCAGCTTGGCATTTGCATGCCACTGCTGAGCCTGTTCTCCACTAGGACCCCTAGGTCTTTTTCCATCCTAGATTCCCCCAGAGGCCCTACCCCTAGTAATTAGTTTGCTTTCTTGTTCTTGGTACCCAAATGCATTCTTACATTTTTCTACATTAAATCTCATTTGCCACTTGTCTGCCCACCCCATTAATTCAGATCTTTTTGCAAGGTTCCCACATCCTGTGGAGAGTTTATTGCTCTGCTTAGCTTGGTATCATCCGCAAATATTGAGATTGAGCTGTTCACCCCATCCTCTAAATCCTTTATGAATAAATTGAATAGGATTGGTCCCAGGACAGAACCTTTATGAACATCACTTTCTACACCAGACCATTCTGAGTACTCCCCATTTATCCCCACCCTCTGGACTTGCCCCTGTAGCCAGTTTTCAATCCGGGTGCTCACCCTTTGATCCATGTTGAGACTTTAATTTGTACAGTAAACGTTTATGGGATACTGTATCAAATGCTTTTGCAAAATCCAGATACACCACGTCTACAGGCCTTCCCTTATCTAGATGGCAGCTCACCTCCTCATAGAAGGTTAATTGGTGTGGCAAGAACGAGCCTTCATGAACCCATGTTGATTACTGCTAATGATACCGTTCTCGTAACAATATTCTTTTATATAATACCTTATTCCCTCCAAGAGCTTGCCAATAATTGTTGTTAAGCTAACTGGTCTGTAGTTTCCAGGGCTATATCTTGGTCCATTTTTATATATTGGTACTACGTAGGCTTTCTTCCAATCAGCTGGTATCATACCAGTCAGAAAACTGCTCTTAAGGATTAGGTGCAAGAGTCTGGCAATAACTTGGCTAAGTTCCTTAAGGACCCTCGGGTGTAAGCCATCTGATCCCGATGACTTATTAGTGTTCAGTTTTTCAAGCCTGTTCCCGATTTTATCCTCAGTCATGAGGGTGCTTCCTGTGATGTGCGGTGAGGACCAGCATTGTAGTTCTGAACAATTGAGCTCCCTTTTTGCTTTGTGAATACTCAGGAGAAAAATGAGTTTAACACCTTTGTCATTTCTCCATCCTTTGCAACCAGATTACCTTCATCATTCTTTATGGGGTCACTATGATCTGACCTCCCTCTCTTACTGTTTATATACTTAGAATTCTTTTTACTCTCCTCCATGTGTCTTTCATGTTCTACCTTAGCTGCTCTGATTGCACCTTTGCATTTCTTATTGCATGTTTTATAAATATGAAAATCTGACAGGGACCCCTCAGCCTTGTATTTTTTGAAGGCCTTCTCCTTTGCTTTTATGTGTGCCTTAACATCCTTAGTGATAGTACTATAGTTGAATGAAGAAAAAAGTGTAAAAAATACATTTAAACAATCATTTTAGTGTATCCCCGGCTCACATGCAAATACGAATGTGCATTTATGTCCTAGGCACGCCAGTGATTTTTTTTTGGCATCTTTTTACTGGGTGCAACAACATATTTTACCACTAAATTGGGCACTATATTGTGTTTGTGTGCACTTAAATGTATTAGTGTATTTTTTCCTGAAAATTTGCATTTAACTGCTCTGCAATATCGTGTAACGTTTGCAAAATGTCAACAGCCACTTTATTCTCCATGGTCTCTGCGTTCAGAAAATATGCAATGTTTTGAGTCCTAAATAATTTTCTAGCAAAAAAATGCTGGTTTTAACATGTATGTGGAAAATCTTTAAATCGGCTCGGGCGCAAAGTAGTTTTTTTAAATTAAATCTAATAAATGCAGCATAAAAGTGAAAAATACAAAATGTATATCAAATGGGTAAGTACCAAAAATCAGGAAACTTGATGTAAAATAGTAAAAGTGTACCATTGATATTTGTATTATAATTACTGATAGCATGATGTTTAATAGCCAAAATATTTGGGCTACTTAACTGTTTTTACAAAGGGGGGTGTGGTGTATAAGCTGAAATTATGCCAACATCCCAATTACAGACAAAAAAACAAGGAAATCCTAGGAAAAGAAGGGACTTTGAAGCATAAACAGACAAAGCAGACTTAAAGACAAATGTAAAAATCAATTATTGTGTTTATTGAGCTGGATTTGGCCTGTAGGGGCCAGTATAGGTAAAACCATTAGAACAGTAGGACACAAAGTGCATAGACATACAAAAGACATAAGCTATACATAATGCCTTGTACGCAAACTGTGATATGTACCAGCGCGTTTCGAGAATTTCGAAAGGAAACAAGCTCCTCTTCAGATATGTACACAGATTGTAGAGGAGGAATTCGTATTCAGCGGAGAAAGATGGTAGCGCTCCATAGACAACAAAAAGGAAAGGTATGATGGTGGATTATTGGAGTACAAAAGGAACCACAGTTAAAAATGATCGAAGAAAAAGAGAGTACATAAAGCGCCACCAGTATATATTAATGTGAAATAATGAAAAGATACTAGGAGATGAGTACAATTCTGTGGGAAAGGCCAAGGGACTGGCCGTTTAGTCACAGAAGACCTTATCTCTCCAGGAGAGAGACACCCATTGCATGTACACCGTCAGGCCTCTTATACATAGACTCCAGAAGGGGACAATACAGCTGGACATATAAATATATATCACAGACTGCAGCCACCCAATGGCCTGTAGAGCAGTGGTTCTCAACTCCTGTCCTCAGGACCCACTAACAGGCCAGGTTTGCAGAATAACTGAAATACATCACAGGTGATATAATTTGCTGCTCAGTGATTGCAGTGTTCTGGTCTGCATCTTCCCAAGGCAATACTTAAAATCTGGCCTGTTAATGGGTCCTGAGGACAGGAGTTGAAAACCACTGCTGTAGAGTAAGTCCAAGATAGAGAGGAAATGATTAAATCCAATATCAGCAGGTGAGCAGACAAAACTGAATACACTAATAGCATATTGAGGGAGTGAAAGACTGCAGCATCAACAGCTGCAGAGCGGCACTCCGTCCATCCAGCAACAAGCTGCCAGCCAGCTCTACCATCTTGCTCTGCTGAATATGAATTCCTCCTTTATAATCTGTGTACATCCCTGAAGAAGAGCTTGTTTCCTTTTGAATATTTTGAATTTCTCGAAATGCGTTGGATGATGTCACAGTTTTTCCATCCATTAGGAGGTTTACATACACTGCATTATGTATAGCTTATGTCTTTTGTATGTACATGCACGGTTCTATGCACTGTGTCCTACTTTTCTAATGGTTTTACCTATACTGGCCCCTACAGGCCAAATCCAGATCAATAAATACAATAATTATTTACATGTGTCTTTAAGTCTGCTTTGTACGTTTATGCCTCAAAGTCTCTTCTTTTTGGTGGACTTTGTTTTTTGTTCTGAACTGTTTTTTAGCACTTTCATTTTACTATAAACATTAAAGCGTTTAACCCCAAAAAAAAAATAGATTCCGTCCCTTTAAAGCCTTTTATACAGCACAGTGCTTGTGCTGTCTCATTTGGCCCCCTGTAACACCTGTAATACCTGGCTGATCCTGACAGTTTCTGCCCTCCCCTATGTAAACTGACTGCGGTTCATCATGGCTGCTGAGCTCTGACACCGTGGTCAGTTTATGTGCCTCAGTCATCCGCAGCTCTCCTGTCCTTCTCCTGTGCTCCTGTGTCCTCCTCTCCTGCTTCTCTCATAGCTATTAAACCTTTACATAAGCCCCTCTGTGTCCTAATAAGTGCTCCTGTCTGTGTGCTTTTTCAAAAAAATGCCTCCTTTACTGGATTTCACAGCGCTTCCCCGCAATCGCGTTACTGGCCGGGTCTCTCCTCTCCTTGCTTCCTGGCTGACGTCAGCAAGGCAATATTGGCCCCGCCCACTGCATCTGTCAGCCGGGCAGAGGAGAGAGACGGCCGGTGACATGACTGCAAGGAACCACTGTGAAATATGGTAAAGGATGCATTTTTTTTAACTCAAGCATACAGACAGGAGCACTTGATATGAGGACACAGAGGTGCTTAAATAAAGTTATATAAGTGGGTTAACCACTTTAAAAAATTGTTCTTCTAATCATTGTATCTTTTGCTTTTATGAGCTAAGGTCAGTTAGATTTAGGCCTCATGCACACGGGCGTTTGAGAAAAAATAAGCAAAACGCTGCAGATTGGAAAAATCTGTGGTTTTTTTCGGCATTTGCATCAGCGTTAGTAAGCGTTAGTGTCAATAGGCGTTTTTAAAAAAAAAAATCAGTCCTCTGCTATTTTTCAACCTAAAAACGTTGGCGTCAAAAAACGCTGGATAACGCCGGGACGGCGTTAGGGGGCGTTAGTGAGCGTTTTGCCGATTAGCGTCAAACGCCAGAACGCTCTGGTACCGCATTCTAGAAACAGCTCACTAACGCCAACGCCCTCTACTGCTCAAAAACGCCGGCGTTTTTAGAGGGCCATTGAATAACATGGAGAGCTGAAAAAAAAACACCCAAAAACGTAGCGTCTAAAAACGTCCGTGTGTATGAGGCCTAAAGATATTTATTGGTATTATGAGGAATAAATGCTGTTTACTATCTTTTAGCACTGTCCCCCATCCCCCCCCCCCCGTGCGCCTCTCTACTTACCTGGGTCATGAGCTGTCAATGGGCACTGACATTTTATCACCCAAGGAGATAAATGCAGCGGGATCCAGGTGGGTAGGGAAGGGTTTAAGGTGTTGGTGCATCCCCTTTTTTCTGCTGAAAACATCAACTTACACTTTAAGACCGGGTTCACACTGCTTTGACATGGACGACTTATGGCCCGACTTCCACACAACTTCAATGAATGGGTTCTTACAATACCAGGCCCTTTGCATCTGGTATTAATCTAAAGGGGGGAACCCCACGCCAACATTTTAAACAAAGCCGGCAGGGCCCCCCCCAAGACCATACCAGACCTTTATCCGAGCATGCAGGTCAGGAAGGGGGATATGAGCAAGCGCCCCCCTCCTGAACCATACCAGCCACATACCCTCAACTTTGGGTGGCGGGACTCTGCGCCCCTCACCCCAAAGCTCCTTGTCCCCATGTTGATGGGCACAGGGGCCTCTTTCTGACAACCCTGGGTGGTGGTTGTGGGGGTCTGCAGTACACAGGTTTTTGACAAAGTCCTTTATTAATAATGAAGACTGTCCCCCATCGTTGCCCCAATGTGTCTTCTCCCTCAGGTGGTTCTTTCTCCAGTGATGTCTTCTTCCTCCAGTTCTTCTCCCTCTGCTGTCTTCTTCCTCTGGTTCTTCTCCCTCCGCTGTCTTCTTCCTCAGGTTCTTCTGTTGGTTCTTCACCCAAAGCTAGCTCCCGCTGTTGTGTTAGCTCCAGCGTGTGCCGTTACTTATATCACGTGAGGCGTGGCCATCCAGTGATGTCACCCAGATACCCCGTCCCCTTGTGATGTCACCAAACCATCATGCACTATCAGTGAAGGGAGATGAGCCAGAGGAAGAAGACCTCACCGAAGAGCAAAGATCCGGAGGGAGAAGACACGGACGACTCTCAGCCCCCCCCCCCACACACCCTAAAACACCTTGTTCCCATGTTGGAGACAAGGGCCTCTTCCCGACAACACTGGTTTTTGACAGTCATTTATTAAAAATTAAGAATGTACCCTGTAGCTCCAGCGTAACGTCTCCTTCCTGTTGTTCTCTCTTCAGTGATGTCTTCTTCCTCCAGTTCTTCTCCCTCTGTTGTCTTTTTCCTGGTTCTTCTGCAGGTTTTCTCCCTACGCTAGCTCCCATTATTGTGTTAGCTCTGGCATGTGCCATTTCTTATATAGCCATGGGGTGTGGTCATTTGGTGACGCCATCCGGAGAACCCACCCCCTTGTGACATCACTGCACCAGGGCTGTTGGAAAGAGGCCCCTGTCCCCATCAACATGGGCCAAGGTGCTTTGGGGTGAAGGGGGAAAAGCAGGGGTGGTACTAAATCTGGATGTATGCCAACATCCCAAATGAGAGCAAAAATTGGAAATAAAAACCCTCCAAAGGAAGGGACTTTAGGCATACCCGGATTGGAGACGTATGGACACCATGGATCTATCAAAAATGTATTGTGAACATAGGACAGCTAAAACAAGGCCAAAATGCAGACACTGATAACATTGGAGATCACATGGACAGAACATGACATAAGACAAAACAGAGCAAAATCGCTGTGCTAAGACGTATGGTGGTAAAAGAACCCCCAAGGTTTGAAAGAGGCTGCAAGAACATCCGATGCGTTTCGAGGCAGTTGTTAGGCTCTTCTTCAGGGATGTTACAGATGAGGTTCGTTTTTGAACAAGCAGACCAAGTAAGGCACCATAAGGTCCTCTTTGGGTAGGGAGAGGATAAATCTTCGCACATAAAATCGTGATGTCAAAGGTATTGGTTATATTAAAAAAAAATTTTTGGAAAGTTCTTTGGAAAAATTCCTCCTGAGGATGGTTTACTCTCATACCATGTTTGTTGGGGCTGGCCCAGAAATAGAAGGGGAATGGTGATAATAGAAGAGGCATTTAGTCCTGGACAGAGTGGCTGTCCACCTGCCAAGCCACTCTGTCCAGGACTAAGTGCCTCTGTGCAGTTATTACACTGCACTTTCTGCTCCAGCGTTCACGGACAGAGCACCTGTTCATATTTTGGCCACATCCTGCCGGGCTCACTCTCTCCACTTGAAGCCGACCTTGAGTGGCTATATCATTAGGTGGCACACGGACCGGTCATATTATCACTATTCCCCTTCTGTTTCCGGGCCAGCCCCAACAAACATGGTATGAGTAAACCATCCTCAGCAGGAATTTTTTAAAAATCTTTCCAAAAACAAAAATTTTTTTTTAATATAACCAACACCTTTGACATCACAATTTTATGTGCGAAGATTTATCCTCTCCCTACCCAGAGAGGACATTATGGTGCCTTGGTCTGCTTGTTCAAAAATGAACCCCATCTGAAACATCCCTGAAGAAGAGCCTAACAACTGCCTTGAAACGCGTCTGATGTTCTTGCAGCCTCTTTCCAACCTTGGGGGTTCTTTTACCACCATACGTCTTAGCACAGCGATTTTGCTCTGTTTTGTCTTATGTCATGTTCTGTCCACGTGATCTCCAATTTTATCAGTGTCTGCATTTTTGCCTCTTGGCCTTGTTTTAGCTGTCCTATGTTCACAACAATACATTTTTGATAATTTACGATACATGGTGTCCATACGTCTCCAATCCGGGTATGCCTAAAGTCCCTTCCTTTTGGAGGGCTTTTTCCAATTTTTGTTTTGGGGTGAAGGGGGGGTGCAGAGCCCCCCCCCCCCCCCCCAATGTTGAGAGCATGTGGCCTGGTATGGTTCGGGGGGGGGGGGGGCACGCTCGTTTTCCTAACCTGCCAGGCTGCATGCTCAGATAAGGGTCTGGTTATGGTCTTGGGATGGGTTCCCCTTCAAGATCCTCAGAGCACAATTTGCATGCCCAAAGTCGGATCAGTTAAGATGATCCGACTTGGATGCAACTTGGGCTGAAATCGTGCCCAAGTCAGTCCAAAGCAGTGCAGGAACCTTTTTCAAAGTAGGACTTGACACAAGTCTGACCAGTTAAGATGGCTCTCATAGCGAACCTTTGATTTATATCAAAGTCAGTGTGAACCGGGCCTAAGGTTTAGTTCACCTTTCTGACCTTGTTTCATGTTAGACCCATATTTACAGGGAGAAAAATGGTTACATCACCTAAACCCGAAGCCAGCACAGCCTTGTGCGCTATTAACAAATTCATTCATTGGGATGCGTGAACTTATAGTTTGCTTCTTCCAGCCCATAATGGAAGGTACATACCTCTGTGCAGACCTGATGATGATGAGATGTAAACTATGCAGGAGCTGTAATGCACTGATGATAGTTGTACTACTCTGCAAGCTCCATTATGAAAAATTAATAAAGGCACATTATTTTTCTTTTATTAATGTGGGTGCATTTATTAAAGTTGTGGATAAGTGAACTATACCTTTAACATCATAGCAATGATTTATTTTGAGTCTAGGATTTATGTTGCAATAGATGATTTTTAAGAGTTGAAAATGAAATGTGTGTTGCCTCTCACATATTGACACAGTCTACTCTAACTTGGTTGGCACTTGTCGAAAACAGGCTGGGGCTACAGAAATAGAAGACCGTAAGAAAATTATGTCTGCGTCGAAAGAGATCCAAGTTGAAGAAACAAATCTTGAATCGCTGCCAACGTTGACAAACGTGGAATCAAGGTAAAAGATAATGCAACATTGTGAAGGAGTGGGATTAAACCGTGTACATATATAACTTGTAGCATGCAAAATAGCTGAATTAATTGGAGGATATTTACAGTATCAGTTCTGTTGCACAGAAAGGTAATGCGAAGCGGAAGCCATGAGACAAATCATGATTACAAGGTTACAGCTTGAATCCATAGATTTCCTCCTTTGAAAGTCCCACTGTGACCAAATGAAACCTGACATCATAGACTTCTTAAAATCGTTCTAAAGGCAGACAGTTTTTTTTAACTTAATGCATTCAAGTAAAAAAAACACCTGGGTGCAGCTCCCCCCTCTATCCCCCCTTATACTTACCTGAGCCCCATTTCAATCTATCGATGTGCATGAGAGGAGCGACTCTCTTGAGTCTCTCTCTTCTCATTGGCTCCTGCTGCTATCTATTACAGCCAGTGAGGCAACGAGGAGAGAGTGAATGAACAACGGCCATTCATAGGAGCACGCTTGCTTGAGTGCCCCGATGGCAAGAGGACTTCTATTGGGGACACTCTGCGGGGGGGGGGGTGGCCAGGACCACTGGCGGGGGACCCAAAAAGAAGAGGATCAGGGCTGCTCTGTGCAAAATCATTGCACAGAGTAGGTAAATGTAACCTGTCATTAAAAAAAAAAAAAATACAATCTTTAGAATCACTTTAATTCTGCCTGTTTACAGCTTACACCTACAATCTCTCATCTTCAGTAATAAATTTGTCACATTTGGCTGCCCAATAATTGGTCACAATTTTATAGTAAACCTTTCACAGAGGCTTTGCGAAGTTAGAGGAAACCTTATTTAAGTCTGTCAGTAATTTGCTTGACAAATGTGCCCAATTGTGTTGTGGATAACCAGAACTTGAAAATAATGGTCTCATGCTGGCTTCACATTATGATCTTTAAGGTAGAACTAAAGGCAAAATTTAAAGTGGTTATAACAATACTTACCTGAGCCCCATCTAGATCCAGCGATGTTGCAGCAGTCTCAGCTGCACTGGACTCCCCTCCTCATTGGCTGAGAGAGCAGCGTGATGCCACTGGCTCCTGCTGCTGTCAATCAAATTTAGCCAATAAGGAGAGAAAGGGGCAGGGCTGGGGCGTGGCTCTGTGTCTGGACACAAGGAGCTATGGCTCGGCTCGGGTGCCCCCATAGCAATCTGCTTGATGTGGGGGCACTCAGCAAGAGGGAGGGGCCAGGAGTGCCGGCGAGGAACCCGAGGAGAGGAGGATCTGGGCTGCTATGTGCAAAGCCACTACACAGAGCACCTAAGTACTGTATAACATGTTTGTTATTTTTAACTAAAAAAGGCTTTACCACTTCAATCAAAGTACAGGACACAGGATTTGTATTCATAAGCGGTGTTCTATGCAGGCTACCTTTAAGGGACTGGACAAAACTTACTAGGGCCATCCATAGAGGAGGCTCCTGTAACCCTGCCCTCTTCATACTTCTGTCCTGCTCTAAAATCAATGAGCATGAATTTTTGATGTGATTCCATTGAAGTCTAAAATGGCACCATCCTGCACCAAAAGAAGTACCCGCAGCTCTTCCAAAATTGCACTGCAGAAAAGAGTACAGGTTCCAATGGGCTCCATAGAACAGAATAAGAATTAGCTTGTCATGCTTCAGGAAATGTGCAACTAATTGCACAAGTGTGAACTGAGTACTATTAATTTCATCATGAGGGCTGCACACCCCTCTTACAAATCATCAACCTCATTAGCAGAAAGTACACACTCCCAAGCAACTGCTAGCTGGTATTTTAATACCTTAATTCCTGCCTCTGCCTTGCCCCTCCTTGTGTCTCAGTATAGAGAGTGTGAAAGAAGTACCAGCCGATTAACCTGTACAGATCCGCGCTATAGCCGAAAGACAGCTACAGCGCGGATCCCAATTTCTGGGTGGACGTCCGCCCCTTCGCGCGCTCCCATCCTGCAATCACGGGCGCGCACCCAGCAAAATCTGTGCTCGCTGTGTCCCTTGGACACAGCCAATCACAGATCGCAGTAAACGGCCAGCAACAGCGGTGGTTTACCACACGATCGGCGGGTCCAACGAAAGCTGATCTCAAATGTAAACCTATGAGATCATCTTTCGTTGCCTGCCTTCTCTCCTCACACAGACACCGCTGTGTGAGGAGAGAGCGCGATCTGTGCCGTTTATCACTGTGAGTTACAGAGTGATTTTATAAAAGTGCCAAAAAACTGCCCATCATAGTGCCACCTGTCAGTGCCACATATTGTCAGTGCCACGTATCAGTACCACCTGTCAGTGCCACACATCAGTGCCACCTATCATTGCCATCAAGTGTCACATATCAAAGTGTCATCAGTGCTACGTGTCAGTGCCTCCTGACCTGTCATCAGTGCCACGTGCCAGTGCCACCTGACCTGTCATCAGTACCACGTGTCAGTGCCACTTTCGGTGCCACCTGTCAGTGCCATTAAGTGTCATCAGTGCCACATGTCAAAGTTCCACCTGACCTGACATCAGTGCCACCTGACCTGTCATTAGTGCCACCTGACCTGTCATCAGTGCCACGTGTCAGTGCCACGTATCAGTACCACCTGTCAGTGCCACATATCAGTGCCACCTATCAGTGCCATCAAGTGTCACGTCATCAAAGTGTCATCAGTGCTACGTGTCATAAACTGCCACCTGACCTGTCATCAGTGCCACCTGTCAGTGCCATCAAGTGTCATCAGTGCCACATTTCATAAAGTTCCACCTGACCTGTCATCAGTCCCACCTGACCTGTCATTAGTGCCACCTGACAGTGCCACACATCATCAGTGCCACCTGTCAGTGTCATCAGTGCCAATTAGTGCTGCAACAATGGCAAAACAATCTTTTTCTGCTGAGGAGGCCTACAATATTCTTGCGGCTGATGAGAGCAACTGGGAGCGCTCTCCTGCAGGTTCCTCTGAGTCTGAGTCTGATATGGCCTATTAACCCGTCTCAAGTAGCGAATCAGAGCTGGACTCAGACGAGGAATATTGTACGCCCGCCAGACGAAGGCGCATTGAGGAGGCAATACCATCCATCAGCACCACTGTGCCATCCAGCTGCACCCCAGTGCCATCCCCCAGCACCACTGTGCCATCCACCAGCACCCCAGTGCCATCCACCAGCACCGCTGTACCTCAGCCCCAAAGGGTGAGATCCCATGCCGGCCTTCCCTACTCACTCCAGCACCCCTTGTGGCTTCCTCCCTATTCAGGAGAAGCTAGTATTCCCCCTTTTACTGCCCAACCAGGAGTCCAGGTGGACACACACAATTTTACTCTTCTGTTCACTGACAGACGCAGCCTTCTTATGACACGTGGGTTATGCTCATATCACTAGGAGTAGACTAGGCAAAAATAAACAAAAGCATAGGCTGGCCCCTCCCAGGGGGCCGTCCTCACCTTAGCATATAATCCCCCTGCTCTGCATAGCACACCAGTTTTTAATTGCCTAGTGCAAGGAGTAGACCTGGTTCCCTATGGGATCTGCAGTCTCCTGAAGAGTTTTTCTGATGAAGACTGCTATCAAGAAGCCGGCTGGTAGTGTAGAGGATATCTAGAATCCAAAGCTTTCCCCAGTCCGGCCGACACTATGCGAGCTACCCTTAGTGGGGGCCCGCCGTATAGCGCCCGTTCCGTGCGGGCGGCCAGTGGCTAAAACCCACTAGTGCCCGGTGACTGGTTCGCCTGTCCAGAGGCCTGGCCAGCAGCATGCCTCTCTATGGGGAGGTAAGTCTGCTCCGGGTGGCTACCCGCTGCGCCCGTCGGATTGGTGAGTGGACCCCTCTTCCGCCCTATGGGCGTGGAGAGTGGGCACCTGGGCAGCTTCTGTGGTAGCCGGCCAGTGGGGGTCCGTTAGTAGGGACTCACTGGGTGGTACCCCTTTGAGGATTATCTCCCGTCCCCCTCCCCCCCCCTGCAGTACCGCACCTTGCACTGACCGTTCGGAGCATTGCGTTAAGCGGTTCGCCGCCATTCGGTGCGGATCACCGTGCCTTGCACTGACCGTTCGGAGCACTGCATTAAGCGGTTCGCCGCCATTCGGTGGATCACCGCTCATTTGCCGCCGGCCGCGCCATTTTCCTATAAAGCTCTGCTTGTGTTAAATGGCAGCATCCATTTGTTTGGTAACCATGTGGTTTTTCAGTCTGTCTTCTGGCGGCCCCCAGTGGTCTTTTTTGGTACTACACACGTGTCATAGGAAGTGTTTTAAAAACGGAAGTGGTACTTCCGGTTTCACTTGGACGTGGCTGACGCTCGGTGATGCAGGCTCTTGAAGTGCAGTGGGTTGTTTGGCATTGCTCATTCCGGTCACAGGCCAGCAATGCTATGGCAGGGGTACCTGCGGATCAACAATCCACTCCAGGAACCTTGGTGTCCTTGGAACAGCTGAGGGCGGTATTTGGGGAATTCTTTCCCCGGGCGGGGGACCCGGTTCTGGGGGGCCCCAAGAAACGCCCCCCCCTCGGTCCTCAGGGGAGGATTCGGATCCAGAAAGCACCTCGGTGGTCACACCTGTGGTCCTATCAGAGGGTGAACTGCCCTCAGGCGGCGAAGGTGATCAGGAGGCTCCTTTTTCACGTGATAAGGCGATAGTGGCCGCTCTGATCACTGATATCCGCGACTCCATGCGGCTTGACCAAGCAGGGGAGTTGCACGAGTCCACATATGTTTGAGGACCACTTAAACCCCCTAGGTCCCCTAGGGCTTACCCGTATGATCAGGTGTTTGAACAGGCGGTGTTCAAGGAATGGCTGCGGCCACCAAATTCCTTTGCTGTTCGCTACCCCTTTGAGGATAGCTTTACTAAGAGATGGGCATCCCCAACGGTGAACCCCCCAGTGGCCCTTCTGAATAAGGCAATGACCATTCCCTTGGAGGGGTCGCCATCTTTTAGGGAGGTGGCCGATCACCGCACGGAGGCAGTGTCTAAGGCACTGTTCTTGTTGGCTGGGTCAGCCATGCGGCCGGCGCTAGCAACTGCGATGGCGGCACAATCTCTTCACGAGCACACTGCACACTGGTTTAACTTGTGAGTGTGCACAGGCTGAGTTGCAGCGGGTGCAACATTTGGAAGAGGGTCTCTGCTACATTTGCCATGCTGCCTTGGACCACCTTCCCATATTGTCAAAAATGTCTGTTTTTGCAATTGTTATCAGGCGGGTGCTGTGGCTCCGCTCTTGGTCGGGTGACCAGGCTTCAAAGAAAGCTCTTGCAGATCTTCCCTTTCAAGGAGGGCATCTGTTTGGCCCACAGTTGGATAAAATCATTAAGGATTTCACGGGAGGGAAGAGTACTTTCCTTCCAGAGCCGAAGCGGCGGGATTTTCGCCGTAGGCAGGGCCCTGTTTCTTCAGGTCAGAAGAAGTTTTTTCAGACACCCGGCTCAGCGGGTAAGGGCTTCAAGTCCGGTAGGGCTGCCGCTGGGCACAGTAAAAAGCCTTGGCAGCATAAGTCCAAAAATGTGAAGGATAAATCAACCTCCACATGATGGGTTGCCCCCGCCCGACTCACGGGTGGGGGGCCGGCTGCTGGGATTCGCAGACAGATGGACTGCCCGCATCACCGATCGGTGGGTACTGGAGGTGGTGTCCTCCGGGTACAGGATAGAATTCCTCTCTCAGCCCCCAGAAAGATTCTTCCCTTCAAACTTGAGACTCCCTCAAGGGCGTCGGGAGGCGTTTCTAGGCGCCGTTCGGGCGCTTGCCGAACAGGGAGTGATTGTACCGGTACCCATGGGGGAAAGATTTTGCGGCTTTTACTCAAACCTCTTCATGGTGCGCAAAAAAGGGCGGTATCAGGCCAGTTCTGGACCTGAAGGCATTAAACCGTTTCATAAAGACGAAGAGATTCAGGATGGAGTCGCTCGGTCGTGGCCACCCTGCACCAAGGGGAATTCATGGCGGCCCTGGATATCAGGGTCGCGTATCTCCATGTGCCAGTTTGTCACAGTCACCAGCGTTTTCTACGCTTCGCAGTGGGGGACCTGCATTACCAGTTTGTGGCACTTCCCTTCGGGTTGGCTTCATTCCCCCGAGTGTTTACCAAGGTGGTGGCCCCTATACTGGCGCTGCTGAGACAGAGAAGTATTGCGGTAGTAAAATACCTCGACAATTTACTCCTGAGAGCAGAGTCTGCTGCAGCTCTGGAGGAGAACGTGACAATTACGGTGTGCACGTTAGAGGAGTTCAGTTGGATAATCAACCTGCAGAAGTCATCGTTGACTCCATCCTGCCGGCTGGAATACCTGGGTCTGAATCTGGACACGGTTCAGGCAAGGGTGTTTTTACCACCAAACAAGCTCCTGACACTTCAGGCAGCAGTGTGAACCGTTATCACGCCAGTGGTCCTCCTTACTGTTCTGTATGCGAGTGTTGGGGCTCATGGTGTCGACTTTCGAAGCGATACCTTACGCCCAGAGTCACACTCGGCTCTTGCAGAAGGCGATTTTGTCGCAATGGGGCAAATCTCCTCTATCCCTAGACAGACTGATCGGGTTGGATCATCAGTCCCGAGGATCCTTGATTTGGTGGATTCGGACTCCGGCCCTAAAGTTGGGGAAATGTTTTCTCCCCCTCAATTGGTCGATAGTAACGACGGATGCCAGCCTATTGGGCTGGGGAGGGGTCCTGGGTCAGTTTTCTGCCCAGGGTCATTGGTCAGTGCAGGAAGCTTGTCTTCCAATAAATGTACTGGAACTGAGAGCGATCAGGCTTTGTCTGTCCCGTTTGTCAGAAAGGCTGCGAGGCCTCCCCGTCTGGGTTCAGTCGGACAATGCCACGGCCGTGGCATATGTGAACCATCAGGGTGGAACAAGAAGCTCAGCAGCAGCCGCAGAGGCGGCTCTGATCCTTCGGTGGGCAGAACTTCACGTGCCAGCTCTCTCTGCAATCTACATCCCAGGCGTGGAAATTTTGGCAGGCGGACTTTCTCAGCCGCCGGACTCTGGATCAAGGGGAATGGTCCCTACATCCAGAAGTGTTCCACCAGATTTGCCTCAAATGGGGCACACCAGAGGTGGACCTCATGGCCTCCAGGTTCAATCACAAGGTACAGACCTTTGTGTGCAGATCAAAAGATTCACTGGCGGTCGCTTCGGACGCTCTGGTAGCGCCCTGGGGTCGGTATCGGCTTCTGTACATATTTCCTCCTCTAAAGCTTCTACCGCGGGTTCTGCGCAGGATAGAAGCAGAGGGAATCCCGACAATCCTGGTAGCGCCGGATTGGCCTCGGCGTCCTTGGTACGCCGACGTAGTACAGATGGTGACAGATGTTCCGTGGCATCTTCCACTTCGCAAAGACCTACTGTCTCAGGGGCCCATCTTGCACCCTGCTTTACCCTCGCTGGCTTTGACGGCTTAGCTATTGAGTCTCAGGTGTTGAGGGATAGGGGTGTCTCGGACTCCGTGATCCCTACTATGATTGAAGCACGTAAAGGTACCTCACGTAAGATTTATTATAGGACCTGGAAGGCTTATATTGCCTGGTGCAAGGCAGGGGGTTGGAACCCCCGCTCTTATATGGTGTCCAGAGTACAGACTTTTTTGCAGCAAGGACTGGACAAGAACCTGGCGTTAAGTACGCTTAAGGGTCAGATTTCGGCCCTGGCAGTTCTTTTTCAACAGCCCTTGGCGTCTCATTCATTGATCCGTACATTTGTACAGGGGGTAAGTCATGTGGCGCCTCTGGCACCGTGGGATTTGAATCTGGTGCTTTCTGTGCTGCAGAAACCACCATATGAAAAGATCAGGGATATTCCCTTGCGACTGTTGTCGCAGAAAGTGGCTTTTCTGGTGGCTGTCACATCCGCTAGGCGGGTGTCTGAGTTGGCAGCATTATCCTGCAAGTCACCTTACTTGGTCCTTCATAAGGACAAAGCAGTTTTGCGACCTTCCCCTTCGTTTCTTCCGAAGGTGGTTTCTTCTTTTCATTTAAATGAGGATGTTGTTCTTCCCTCATTGTGCCCGCACCCGTCGCATCCCAAAGAAGTTGAACTGCATTCTTTGGATGTGGTGAGGGCTTTGCGGGTGTATTTGTTTTCTACAGCTTCTTTTCGGAAGTCTGATTCTTTATTTGTACTGACGGAAGGGTCGCGCAAAGGCATGGCGGCCTCGTCAGCTATCATTTCATGTTGGATAAGGAAGACCGTGACTCATGCATATGAGATTCGTGGGCAAGGTTCCCCCGTTTCCAGTCACGGCTCATTCCACCAGGGCAGTTAGTACTTCCTGGGCGTTTAGACACCAAGCCTCGGTGTCTCAGGTGTACAAAGGGGCTACTTGGGCCTCAGTGCACACGTTTACTAAGTTTTACAAAGTTGATGTTTCATCATCTTCGGATGCTGCTTTCGGCCGCAAAGTATTACAAGCGGCAGTATAGGCGCGGTGAGCGCCGCCTGATAGGGCGTTTTTCTGTTGGGTACAGTTGTTATAGTTTGCCCACCCCTCTTGATTGACACAGCTTTGGGACGTCCCCACGTGTCATAAGAAGGCTGCGTCTGTCAGTGAACAGAAGAGTAAAAGGGATTTTATTATAACTTACCGTAAAATCCTTTTCTCTGAGTTCACTGACAGATGCAGCACCCACCCCTCTGCATTGAGTTTGTACGGCTTGTTATGAACTGGTGTGCTATGCAGAGCAGGGGGATTATATGCTAAGGTGAGGACGGCCCCCTGGGAGGGGCTAGCCTATGCTTTTGTTTATTTTTGCCTAGTCTACTCCTAGTGATATGAGCATAACCCACATGTCATAAGAAGGCTGCGTCTATCAGTGAATTCAGAGAAAAGGATTTTACGGTAAGTTATAATAACCACTTGACCACTGGGCACTTAAACCCCCTTAACAACCAGACCAATTTTCAGCTTTCAGTGCTCTCACACTTTGAATGACAATTACTCAGTCATGCAACATTGTACCCATATGAAATTTGCGTCCTTTTTTTAACACAAATAGAGCTTTCTTTTGGTGGTATTTAATCATCGCTGGGTTTTTTATTTTTTGCGCTATAATTAAAAAAAGAGCGAAAATTTTGTAAAAAATGAATTTTTCTTCGTTTCTGTTATAAAATTTTGCAAATTAGTAATTTTTCTTCATAAATTTTGGCCAAAATTTATACTGCTACCTATCTTTGGTAAAAAAAAAACAAATTAGTGTATATTATTTGGTCTTTGTGAAAGTTATAGAGTCTACAAGTTATGGTGCCAATCACTGAATATTGATCACACTTGATTTACTGACGGCCTATCTCATTTCCCGAGACCCTAACAAGCCAAGAAAGTACAAATACCCCCCAAATTACCCCTTCTTGGAAAGTAGACATTCCAAGGTATTTAGTAAGAGGCGTAGTGAATTTTTTGAAGTTGTAATTTTTTCCCACAATTCTTTGCAAAATTAATTGTTTATTTTTTTTTTCCCCAAAATTGTCATATGTTAACAGGTTATTTCTCACACCCAGCATATGCATACCACAAATTACACCCCAAAACACATTCTACTACTCCTCCCCAGTATGGCGATACCACATGTGTGACACTTTTACACAGCCTGGCCACATACAGAGGCCCAACATGCAGGGAGCAACGTCAGGCGTTCTAGGAGCATAAATTACACGCATAATTTCTTGACTACCTCTTGATTTTTGAAGGTCCTGGAGCACCAGGACAATGGAAACGCCCAAAAAAATCACCCCATTTTGGAAAGCAAACACCCTAACGTATAGTCTAGTAGGCATGATGAGTCTTTTGAACGGTTCATTTTTTCCACAAGTTTTTGGAAAATGTGGAAAGAAAATGAAAACGCATTTTTTTTTACACAAAGTTGTCAATTTATACAATATTTCTAACACACAGCATGTACCCCGCAAAAATGACACCCTAAAATATATTCTGCTACTTCTCCCGAGTATGGCGATACCACATGTGTGACACTTTTACACAGCGGGACCACATACAGAGGCCCAACATGCAGGGAGCACCGTCAGGTATTCTAGGGGCATACATTTAGAATCTAATTTGACCACCTATGACACTATTGTGAAGCACTGTGGTGGCAAATATAGGCACTGTAGTGGCACAGATGGGCAGGGTATTGGCACCGATGAGCAGTAGAATGGCACGGATGGGCACTGTAGTGGCACAGGTGGGCACTGTAGTGGCATGGATGGGCAGTGTAGTGGCACAGATGGGCAGTGTAGTGGCACGGATGGGCACTGTAGTGGCATGGATGTGTCACGGATGAGAACTGATGTGGTATGGATGAGCATGAATGAGACACAAAGGAGCCATGGATGGGGATGGATGAGGCACGGATGGGTGGGTGAGCACGGATGGATGGCTGGGTGAGCATGGATGGATGGATGGGTGAGCATGGATGGATGGATGGGTGAGCATGATGTGACGGGTAGGTACGGTGA